>NQII01000054.1:720272-834412 GCA_002778355.1 Clitarchus hookeri | reverse complement strand
GGCAGCACAAAAGACGCGTGTGTCTGCACCCTTGACCTAACTTCAAGTCAGTCGCCCTTGACCCTTGGCGGCGAGGGCAGTTAGAGTCACTTAAGGTCGAGCTTCACTTCAAGTCAGTCACCCTTCAGGGCAGTGGTACAATGCTCGCCTAGGTCACGTCGGGCACGACAAGAACCCCCACATCGGCAACTAGACTTTATTTTATTTATCCGCCGGTGTGGGAGGTAGCAGCAGTTATTATTTCTTCGGGCCAGTTTTTATAACAAGGATTAATTTGTAAACGACTATGGCGCTGTTTCTGCACTTGTATGGTTATATGTGAACGTTTGTACTCTGCATACTGGAACTTTGGCTGTGAACTGTGAAACTTCAATGATAAATAAAGTATAGAACAAAATACTCAGGAACTTCTTTCTTAATTAATCGGCGCCCATCTTACTGAGTCTCGTGTTCTACCTTTCAGCAAGCCGTGGCAACGTAACATCGGCAGTGTAACTAGCGGCCGAATGTTACAATGTGTGTGTGTTTGCATGTTTGTATGTGTGTGTGTGTGTATATATGTGTGTGTTTGCATGTGCGTATATGTGTGTGTGTTTGCATGTGTTTATGTGTGTGTGCTTGCATGTGTGTGTATGTGTGTGTGTTTGCATGTGTGTGAGTGATGTATGTGTATATGATGTATGTATGTGTGATGTATATATGTGATGTATGTAGGTATGTATGTGTATAATTAGGTGTATGTATGTATAAATAGGTATACACACACACACACACACAAGCCAGGTTAGTGTGATATATGAAAAGCTTCCTAAAATAATCAATTTAGGTTTCTGAATTAATTCCCTGCAAATCTGAAAATATTTTGCTCCTGTTGAGTCATCAATTAATTAGTTATCAGAGGCATTGCAAGTACATGAACAACTCATTAGAGTAGCATCTATAGTAAATACCCTTGCACAAAGCTGTCTAGTGGAAGGATTATAAGTACAGTTATAGAAACAGGTGATAGAATCACCCAAACTGAGAAAAAGGCACTTATTCAAAAAGGTAATAAAATCACACTAATGAGAAAAAACTTTCCAAAATGAAAAACCGTGTATTGAATTTTAATTTGCAATGTAATACATGCCAAACTAGTGTTATTTTGCAATGTAGTAAAATTTAAAAATTTGTTGCTAAATGTATATTTCTAGCCCTTCCAACACAGCAAGCAACTACAATGACAAAAAAGAGCTATAATGTGTGAGCAAATGAAGAGGTGGACAAAATGTATTCAGAATGATTAGTATCAACAAGCATGAAAATATTAACCTATGATAAAATATAAGTGCCATTATAAATGTTTGTTGTACCAATGGAAATTTTTAAAACATGTTACTGTAAAAGGGCAACAGGTATTCTTTTCAGCATGTGTATTGTTTCAGCATACTCAACAGACAAAAATTCCACACATTTTAAGAATCAATGCATTTAACACAACTAACACAACATACTCTTCACACCTCAAAACATATGTGTTGCCTATGTTAGTAAAGAAGTTACTGAAAAATGTATGGATGTTCTCTGTACATACAAAAAAGTTGTGATAACTTTTTTTCTATGAAAATACAGTACACTCTTCATTCCAAGACCTTTCATGGTTCCCAGGAAATAGTTGTTATTTCAAAGGGGTCGTTATTGAAAAAACTTTTCAATTAAATTTGTTTCACGGTTCCCCAAAAAAGGGTCATATTTTCAAGAGGGTCAATATTCCAGGGATCTTGTAAAAGAGTGTTGACTGTTATCACTGACTTTGAAAAACAGAGAAAAAGAATTTCTTCCTTATACTGTTCAATCACGGATAAGTAGATAAAAATTGCTGTCCAACATAACACATAATTGGCAGGACAAGTGCCAGTTTTTGTCTGAGATCAGCAACTTTTTTTTTTTCAGTTTCTTCATAATTTTTTTAAAATTTTGTTATATTTTAATCTAAGGTAAAAAACTAACTTTGCTTCTCAACTTTTAACTATTTCAATGTAACTTGTAACATCTTATGATGTGACAACAAAGGAAAAGATATAAACATTTTAGTGACCCTCTATCAACCCTCCAGTGCTTCAGGAACCATTCAGCAACCATTAACGTTTGGTACTCTAAATTGGTAAATTACATAAATGAATAGCATAAATTTAATTTCTTTCGTGATAGATTTTTATTTTGATGTTAATCATGTGTTAAAACAATTGTACCTAAATTTTCAAAATTAATTTGTAATGCAGTCATGTTACATTTGTGACACTTACACACAGCAACCTATCAACATCCAGTTATAGAACCACACACTTTATTCTACCTTCTTTCCAAATGCAACAAGTATGACATGAATTTCTCATTTTATAACTGTTCTTATATCCATCGTACTTTCTTTATTTATTTGTTGTAGCAGTCCACAAGTATATGGGTTTTCTTGGATACCAGACTAGGCGCCAGACACCGTCGGCAGGCGGAGTCGATTGCTCTGCTGCTGATGATGATGATGATCTCAGGATATGGCAGGCCACTCGCCTGGATGTACGCAGTCCCTCAATGAAATTGTTGGATAAGCCCCTCTGGACAGGAAAACCAGGCGTTTGCTACGCCTGATACGTCGGAATGAAGTGGGCCTATTTAGGCTGACCAAACGCCTTTTACTGATAAAAGTTTGGTTTTGAGCAGGCTGGTTAACGAGGTACATTACGTGAAATGACTGTGAGAGCGGGTTGTAGGGGACCCGGACCCCAAAACGCCCAAAGGCAGTGCTTGAAATGAAAAACACGAAGTCTGAAAACTTGTGCGTAATTACTCTTGTACAACACTTTACATCATTCTAGGTGAAAACTTTACACGGGTTCTGGCATGCAATCTGCCAGATAGGCAAAACTGCGAAAATACACAGGTGTGCACAACAATGAATTACTGGTATGTTAAACTTCCCCACGCGATGCTATTCCCGGGAAGGGGTGGTGTCCCTCCGGGTGCAGAAAAGAACAGGTTCCAGTAATTTACATCAGACTATTGCAGCTATAGATGATTGGCTCAAAAACGTGAAAGCACCCAGAGTGCGACGCGGTGCGTGCCAACCCCTTGACGACATTCAACGGTTACAATCTGGCAAGCTCGCCAGGCACGGACTATGGCGGCACACGGCTCGTCCTGCACTACTTTCTGTTGAACTAAACCACTCTCACAACTAAATGGACATGAACCATTGCATAAAACATGAATAAATAAAAAAATTATATTACACTGCACATGAACATGAACAATTTAAATATAGATAGCATGAAATACGGGTGAAACAGCTAAGGTGAAAAATATGCGAATTTTCAAATAAACATAATTAGAGCACTCAAATGCTTATTGGGGCATTTTTTTAGAGTACATGCCTGGTGTATCTTTCTTTTGCTTACATGTGCCGAGTTCGTCATAATGCACTCTTATCCGCCCGTAAGGGGGAGGGGGGGAAGGTATATGATTTGCGCGCCACTACTCTGCACTCTCCTGCTCTCGCACTACACTGCACGCAGCACTGCAACGTGCACCAAGGACACACTGGTTCAGCTTGATGCGGGGAACGCGCGGTGTGGCAAACGGTCTGGAAGGCAGGACGCTCTCCTGTGTCAGTCAAAATAACTCATTACTAATTACGGGGGGATGGGGGGGTGGTCCAAGTTACGATCTGTCCACCTTACTGAGGGAATGATAATTATAAGCTGCGGTTTTAAAGAAAGACAGCTTCTATACTTATTAAAATACATGTCTGTATTGTGGGCTAAATATATACTAAATGTGGCAACAGAAATAGCATATTTTTTTTTAAATACTGTTACAGACATTCTATTAAACTAACCAAGCACTGTCTCTATTTAGTGAAAAATGAGTTAAAGGTTAAATGCAATGTGTAGAAAGTGTAGAATCTACCACAGGATTTTCATAGCAAAAACAATGATAGTCAAGGCGTACTAACGATCGACAATATATCAGTACATTGCAAGAACGCTAGATGTCAGTGGCAGACATGGGAAAATGCTGGATGTCAATGTGTTACCTAACCTGTATTCATATTATCTGTGGCTGTTTATGGCATGTTTGTTTACATTTTACAGCAACAAAATGTTGTTTATTTTATAATGTGTGTAGTTAAAAGTGTTGCCATGATTATGATGTGAAAAGAGAAAACATGGAAGGTGGAGAAAGTGAAACAGAAGATGTTCCAAACGCTTCGCTCACTGTAAATTCAGCGATGAGGAAAAAATACGGTCGAATGACTTATGTTTGAAGAAACTTTGTTTGTCATCAAGAGACCGGCCCGGACTACAAATGTAAAAGGCTTTCAAAATGTTTCTGCTGAACAGAGACTGCTAAAATTCAAAGAATTTAATGAGATCCGGACATATGATGAACAGAATATGTAATTATTTGGTCTGATTTCTATTAACCAGATAAAACAACATATGCCTAGACAAGATGTGAATCATGTGAAATTCCATGACAATGCTTATTCCTATGAAGTACATGTTTCAGATGGTGACAAGGCAACATATACCTGTTTTTGCTCCAGCGTTTGTTTCCATTCATGGTATCACAACACGAAGAGTGCAAACTTTACAGAAGTCAGGAAAATTCTTAGGTGTAGCACCCAAGGATAAGCGTAGGAAGAACAAACACATGCACTGTAAAAAACCTCCACATGTGGAGAAGGCTGTGAAAGAGCACATTGCTCCTTTCAAAGGCACCCCAAGCCATCACAGTACAAGTGCTAGTAAAAAACTATACTTGCCACCTCAGATAAATGTGAACAAAATGCATCAGATGCACACAGAGAAAAACCTCCCTAATGTGTCCTACAAATATTATAGAAACACATTCAACACACATTTGAATATCAAATTTGGGTTTCCAAGATCTGATACATGTAGCATGTGCAACAAATTTCAAGCAGAAACTAGTGTTTTGCAAGAGATTGAAAAGTACTTCTAAAGATGAAAATAAGAAAATTCTCTTTAGCGAAGAGAAGAAACCGAGGGTAGAAAATGATGTTTACAAGGTCAAATCATGAGCAGAAAACCTACATATTAAGATTATGCAGGTATTGTTATGGATTTCCAAAAAAAAATCTCAGTATGCCCAACATTTCCACAAATGACGTCTACTACAAATGACAGCTGTCTGTGTTCACATTCAACATTCATATTTTGTCTAAAAGAAGTTGTATCTATGCTGCATCACTTCATTTTTACACAGCTGAATCGAGAGGTCAAACATCTTGAAATCTTCTGCGACAATTGTTGTGGGCAGAATAAGAACTACACTGTTGTCAGATACTTGCACTATGCTGTGCACAGTACAAGAAGACTGAACTCAATTCAAGTAACATTCCCTGTTAGAGGCCACTCATACTTTGAGTGTGATCAAACTATGCCCCTGATCCAACTCACTCCTGCTGAACTTTTCTGAACATTGGTGACACCATTTCTTCTGTAGCAAGAGTACATCCTTCAGCTTTTCAAATTATAGGCGTAGACAAACTTTCTATCACCTGTGTACAAGAAGAAGTGTCCATTTGCCAATAGATATGTGAAAGTGTTGTTGTTCCATCATGTTTTGGGACCCATTGTTCACCACAGAAGCACCTACAATGGTGCCTGGGAGAGTCCATCACTAAAGGAGCCTCTTTGTGGTTCATGTCCACAGGTTGACCAGGCTGCAACTGCAGAAGATGGAGAATTTTATCTTTCAGATTATTTGTATAATGGCAAGTTATCTGCTTTCATATTATTCTATAACGTTACCAGTTACGGTTGGCTTACAGAATATTCTCATTGTAGACATGGATACGTGTTTGTTTCCATTATTTTGATGTTAACAAAATAATGTTACATTAGTTGTCCTATTTCTTATTTGTTTGAAACAGCCTTACCATCTGTAACCTCTGTTGCAGGTTTCATACCACTCTCACTCGAAAAATTCAAGGGTGTACAACACCTTTCGCAGTTCTGCGGTCCACAAGCTAGAGATTTTTACTCTAAACTGTCACACTGCAAGGTAAAAAGGCAATCAACATTGGCCAGACGAAGGGGGTGTGCTAATCTTCAATAACGACCTGTTGTCCTCGGACATCCAGAATTCTTTGAAGTGATGTGTGATGCCGTACACTTTACAAATAATGTTATATATTTAGTTTTATACATAATTAACATGTTTCCTTAATCATCCTTGGCAAAAAAACTTACTCAGGTGGAGGTTCAAATATATATACATTAGAATATACACCTTTCTCAAAAACTGGTTTTTCAACTTATATTCGATCTCCTGCAAAACTCATTCCTAGCGACATCCATAATTTTTGCAGTGGACTCTTCATATATTATATGTGGCAACACAAATAGCATTACTGTTTTTTAAATACAGTTACACACATTCTATTAAACTAATTAAGCACTGTCTCCTCTTAATAGATACATTGCAAACATCCTGCCAAGCAGCTCAGCCTGTTGCAGTGTCTGACCACCTGCAAGATCAGACACTAGGTGAAGGTCATCTACCAGCTGTGCCATGGATGCAGCATATTGCACAACCAATTCCTCACTGCCAAACTACATTGTCTTAAAGTTCTAAATTAAAAAAAAAATTCTACTGCAAATTAAAGCACAACAAAACCAAGACCTAATACATAACTAATATTTGTAGTTCTTAAATAGTTTAACTAGTACAAGATTAGACAGTAAATCTTAATTTCACTATTACAGAACAGGATACTTGAAATGTCCGAGACAAAAATGTAAAATGCAGCATTTACCTTCCAGCTCTACACCTTTAAGCTTTAGCAGAAACGTGTGGAAAGGAACAAGCACGTGCAGTACAGTTGTCTGCATTCTAGAAATAAAATGTGTTCTGTATACAATGTGTGCATAGTTCCAGTCTGAGTGTTTACAATTTATAGAACCAAAAGACAGTCTATAATGATTGTTAAATCCCCTCCCTTCCCCTCTGCGTGGTAACGTCTTAAATGTGAAGTTATCAAACTGGGTCAAATTAAAAGCAGATGTCGCAGAATGCCTAGCAGAATTTTCCAGTGCGGTGGAAACTTTTTATGCTTTGAATGTATATATATATTTTGCCCCAAGATGCATCTGGAAATTGGCTTTTCTCCAGCTGAAATTTATGTGGCAGTCTGTTTAAACTTCTTTTTGTCATCAATGAGGAGTGACAAACACATATCTGTATTACCATTTCATTTAAAAGACATCTGCATTTTAAAATATATTTTCATTTTCAATAAAGCCTTTGGTTTTACAACCAGAAGCAATTATAAACAAACTAAGGCCTCTGAAAATTACAAAGTGCTCAATGTTTAAATTTTTTTGGTTGCAAGGGGAGTTCTATATACCTTTCTGGGATACCATTTAACTTGAAGAATGTCTGCCTATTGAATAGAATGAATTTGTCATTAAAAATATATAGTTTGTACCAGAGACTAAGAAATACTGACTTCATATGGAAAACCATACTTTTACCATGATTTTTGGGTTACTGCGAGTTAAATTCAGTCCATATCTATTTTAGAAAGTAATTCCTACAAATTGTAACTTTATGAAATCAAGGCTTTGTTGTAACTTACACTCAAAGTCACACACTTTCTATTAGATTCCATTTTGGTTTCTTATCAAGCAAATGTCTTGCCGTGCAGCACAGCGTGACATGTTTACAGCAACTTGTGTGCCACAACCTTGCAACGGGGTGGGAAGGAAAGACCCAAACTAGTGGCAGACTACACTGCCACATCTCTGCCAGCCGATTCATTTTAACAGACTTCTCCCATTGTATTCCATAAAGATTTTGCTCTTCCAAATACACACACACATATGTAGTAAATGCAGTGCTGAATAAATGTTTCAAATGTAGGAAATTACATCCAGTATATTTTTTTTGAGGTGTGCTACATAAAAAAAGTGTTTTTCTCGCTACATTTATAAAAAAAATATTTTTTTTTTTTTGCTTGTTTGAGAAGTTTGAAGGCTGGGATAACAAGGCCTGAGATATAGAAGGTTCGCTGTACTTTGGTTTTTGCAATGAAAGCACCTCAAACTATTGTTCTCAACTACTAATTGGGCAGCACACCTTACTCTTCTATAGGACTTCTTTCCTGGTAAAATTAAAAATCTTGTGAAAACAGGTCAAAAGCACCAAACATGTTTGTTTTGAAAAAAAAATTAATTTTGGATAACTACGTAGAAATTGAGATACTCCATACGTAAAGTCTGTATTGTATTCTATTGTATCTTTACGAAAATATACACATAAGTTTACATTGTTTTTAATTTTGTTTTAAAGGCATTTGAAAACTTATTTCAAAATCCAAAATGTTATTGACAAATGGCAAAAAGGAACGAGTCTGATATTATATACAGACATCACCACAAGAAATGTATTATAATTTATTTGTTGTTTGAGAATAACTGCATCATGCTTGCTGTCATTTTAAAGACGAGCACTCAATAAAGTAGAGCTCCTGATATTAAATTCCTTTTATTTCATTCATTGCTCCCAATAACATAAATATTTTACAAAACAATATTTTAATTAAGTGATGATCAGATTTGGGAAAGTATAAGGTATTATGGTGTATTTTGGGTCTTTGTTTAAGATATTCGGGCATGGCAAACTTGTGCTGGATGATTATGAAAGATTTTGATTTACAGACAGACCAGAACAAAGATGGATACTTCCTTGTCCACCATCCAGCAACACATGACAGCTTCTATATAACATAATATATGCCAAAAAAAAATCCATAACACAGGCAAATATGTCATCCACACAAACTTTATGTGTTCTGCCAATAACACCTCGACACTGTCTCCTCACTTACAGATTGCAGCAGTGTTAACAAAAAGCAACATGAAATGCTGGACTGTTATGGACGGGTAGATATTATTTTAGTGTTTTACATTGGAAACAGATAGAGGGCTAATTCAACAGCCAGATCACAAGGGGCGCCAAACCTAGATAAAATATAGTTGAAATAATTTTAAAAATACTTTTATTTAATTTAAGGTATTTTTAGCCTACTTTCCAAATGAAAGTCTTATCAGATCACTTTTAATGTGTATGTGTGTGTGTGTAAGTGTGTGTGTGTGTGTGCATTCCTCAGAACAAATTTTGAAAACAAGAACCAAATTTGGTACACATATGGTACTGAGCAGTGACATCTGACTTTTTTGAAATTTTCGACCGTGCTGGACGTTTACTGACTGCCATTTTAAAACGTTTGGTGATATGACATATTTCTAAAATCATTCAACCAATTTAAACAAAATTGTGGATGTTGACAGGGCATAATGTAAGCATTGAATTGGTGATGGATATGGTTATTAGTCCACCATTTTGGAAGATAGCACCACATGAGAAATAAAGCTTTTATATTATAACCCAATAAATACTCAACCAATTCTAGCCAAATTTGGCATATGCGTAATACACTGGAGAGCCAAAAAAAACTGGTATAGGCGTACGTATGCAAATAACAGAGGTATGGAACCAATCAGAGTGACGCGATGCGGTCTGCAGCGCCTATATAAGACAACAAGCATCTGGCAAAATTCCTAGATCAGTTACTGCTGCTACAATGCCAGGTTATCAAGATTTCAGTGAGTTTGAACGTAGTGTTATAGTTGGTGCACGAGAGATGGGACATAGCATCTCCGAGGTAGCGATAAAATTTGGATTTTCACGTACGACCATTTCACGAGTGTACCGTGAATATCGGGAATCCCGTAAAACATCAAATCTTCGACATCGCTGCGGCCGGAAAAAGATCGTGAATGAACGGGACAAACGAGACTGATGAGAATCATTAAACGTTACAGACGTGCAACCCTTTCTCAAATTGGCGCAGATTTCAATGCTGGGGCATCAACAAGTGCCAGCGTGCGAAATATTAAACAGATCATCATTGATATGGGCTTTCGGAGCGAAAGGCCCACTCGTGTACCGTTGTTGACTACACGACACAAAGCTTTACGCCTTGCCTGGGCCCGACAACACCGCCATTGGACTGTTGATGACTGGAAACACGTTGCCTGGTCTGGCAAGTCTCGTTTCCAATTGTATCGGGCGGATGGACGTGTACAGGTATGTCCTCATGAATCCATGGACCCCACATGTTAACAGGGGACTGTTCAAGCTGGTGGAGGCTCTGTCATGGTATGGGGCGTGTGCAGTTGGCGTGAAATGGGACCCCTGTTACGTCTAGATACGACTCTGACAGGTGACAGATACGTAAGCATTCTGTCCGATCACCTGAACCCATTCATGTACATTGTGCATTCCGACGGACGTGGACAATTCCAGCAGGACAATGCGACACCCCATACGTCGAGAGTTGCTATTGAGTGGCTCCAGGAACACTCTTCTGACTTTAGACAGTCCCATTGGCCACCTAAATCACCAGACATGAACATTATTGAGCATATCTGGGATGCCTTGCAACGTGCCGTTCAGAAGAGATCTCCACCGTCTCGCACTCCTATGGATTTGTGGACTGCCCTGCAGGATTCATGGTGTGAATTGCCTCCTGCATACCTTCAGACATTAGTCGAGTCCATGCCACGTCGTCTTGCGGCACTTCTGCGTGCTCGTGGGGGCCCTACACAATATTAGGCAGGTGTACCAGTTTTTTTGGCTCTTCAGTTTACTATGGTAGGCTATGTAAATGAATGCAATTTAAATTTATTTTGTACTTATTTTTAAAATGGCGTACATACAAATATTTTAGCTTTATTTTGTACATCTACCATACTGTCAGACCAATTTTGACCAATTTTTGTATGCTGAAAGTATTTATTACAAGCATCACATTTGCCAACACACAGCCACTTTTGCTAGCCATTTTTAAGAGATAGCATTATATGAAATAATAAAGTTTCTATGTAATATCTCCGGAAAAAATTGGCTGATTTCTATCAAATTTTAACAGACAAGTAATACTGCAGCAGGTGATGTAAAATTGGTGTTTTTTTAATATGTCACATACTTATTTTCAAAAGGGCGGCAAGATAGCTATTTTAGCATAGTATGTTATATTGTCAAAATCATATAATCAATTCCAACTAAACTTTGTGTACTGGCAGTAAATATTACAACTATCAAATGTGTCTACACAGACACACTTTTGTCTGCCATTTTGTAAGAGAGCCACAGAAGAAAATGTTAAGTTTTTGTCACATCTTGGGGATAAATCAACCTATAAAAACCAAATTTTGTGAAGAAATTTTACTTAACTGTGGTAGGCCATTTCAGTTTATATGTTTTAAGCATGCCAGAAACTTATTTTCAGAATGGCGGCTATAAATACATTTTAGCTTAATATTAGACTGATTAACTCTGAAGTTTATGCTTCGAATCGTATATTCGTAATGAAGTTGATTGCATGCGAGCTTATGGTACGAGGTTTTCTAGGTTTGAGTCCTGAGTAAGACACAAACTTGTATTAACTTGTTTTAACTCTAATGGTATTTCTGCAAATAACACGCCAATACCTACCTATAATATAAACTTTTGCGATCTTCATTAAAAATGAATTGCACCCATGTAGAGGAAAGTAGACTCATTAGTTATAGCAGTAACTAGTGGTTAAATTTGGAATGGGTGTATGGAGTACACAGTTTAATACCATAAAATGCATAATTATTATTTCTGTTGCAACAATTTTGTTTTAGCTGTGGATCACCTTATTTATATAAATTTTATCTGAACTCTACCAAGTCATTACTACTACAGTATGGTCTAACTCAATGCAACATTCTCAACCCACCTTGCACTGCAGGCACAAAGTGAAACATTGTTTTCTTGTACAGTAGAATCCCGATCATTCGTATTGTCAAGGGAGTGAATGTTAAATATGAATTATCGAGATATTCAAATTAGCAGGATTACCAATAATCAGGAGCAAAAAAAAAAACATAATAATGAGATTAATGCAAATTAGCATTAATATGTAATGATAAATGCATGGCTACATATTATGTATACATATGTATATATAAATCAATAATTACATCAATAAAAAACATATTAAAAATTTACGTTTAAAAAAATCTGTAACTTTCTTTTGGTGCAAGTCTTGCAGACTGGTATTGTCGATCGCTTTGTCAAGCATGTTCAAAGCAGAAAATACTTCATCGCCAACATCTGATTTCGCTACAAAATGGCACATTTTGTTGATGTATTGTTTACCCACTTTAGGTGTAATTGTCGGCACATCATCTTCGTCGTCACCTTCACCATCAATGTCCTGAGATGGAGCCAAAATTTCGTCATCAGTTAGAATCCCAGCTACCGCTAGGCCATTGTCAAAATGGACAAAATCTTCAAACGTTATAGCATTTTCTTCATTTTGAGGAAGACGATTCCAATTCACAGGGCATTCAAGTCTTGTTCAGTAACTGCTGATGAAAGTTCCACCTTCGTGAGTCCACAAGCACGAAAACAGTTTTTTATTGTGCTTTCGCTAACACTTTGCCACGCCTTGTGAGCAATGTTAATGGCTGAAAGTAAGGTGATTTTATGATCCTTCCCATCCTCGATGCTGTCAAGGAGTTGCATCACTACTTCCTTGCGGTAAAAGGTTTTGAATGTTTTAATTATGCCCTGGTCTAGAGGCTGCAGATTAGAAGTAGAGTTGGCAGGCAAAAACACAACATTAACATGATTGAGCGGTGGGGTATTGTTGTGGGCCGTACAATTATCCATGAAAAGTAGAATTTTTTGCTGCCTTTTCTCTATATTAGCATTTACTGATCGTATCCATTCCTTGAATAATTCGCCCGTCATCCACGCTTTTTTGTTTGCACAATATGTCATCTGAAAAGTTTTTATGTTTTTAAAACATCTTGGTTTGGCTGATTTTCCTATCATGAGCGGTCTTAATTTCTCAGATCCATCCATGTTGGCGGCCAACAATATGGTTACACGTTCTTCACTATTTTTCCCCCCATGACACTTTTCTTCCTTAAAACACAATGATCGGTCGGGGAGACACTTATAAAATAACCCCGTCTCATCTGCATTAAAAACGTTGTTGGGCTCATAAGAATAGATTATTTCTCCCAATTCTTCTTTCCACTCAGAACAAACGTCGGACGATACACTCGCACTTTCCCCACTAAGCTTCTTAAATGTTATGCTGTGCCTTTTTTTAAACGTTTCAAACCAACCATCACTCACACGAAAGTCTTTAATTCCCATTTTTTCTGCGAAAACTTTTGCTTTTTCTCTTAAAATGTTTCCTCCAACTGGTGCATTCGAATTCCGTGCTTGCGCAAACCACTTTTTAAAATTCTCTTCTAGTAGTGGATACTCACCAGTCTTAAAGCACTTTACTTTGCTGTTCGATGTCTGGGAGGCGATTTTGTCCTTGTTCTTCAGAATTGATGTTATTGTGGAAGGAGGAACGTTATAACATTTGGACAAGTCAATTTGTTTATCACCACTGCGTTAATGATTTCTTTTTTTTTCTCTAATGGAAAGACATTTATTAGCTCTTTTCAGAGGCATGGCTAAGACCAAACTGACTAACTTTTCACTCGCTTTGCTCTTTCCTAACCTCTCGTAACCGCCCAAGGACACTTCAACACCTGAAGGCCAACATCTGGGCAGAAATTGCCAACATACCCGCTGATATGCTGGTGGGGGTCATGGCAAACGCCAGAAATCTGTTTATTCAGTGTATGGGCAATGCGGGGCGTCACCTGCCAGATATGATTTTCAAAACTACGTAGAAAAAAACTTTAGATATGTACCTACATTATACAAATAACATTTTAAAATTTCTGATTCATATAATGGGTTTTATTTTGTTTTGAAAAACGGAAATTATGTTGCCGCACCGTATGCATGTATGTATGTATGTATGTATGTATGCATGCATGTATATCTATCTCTCTATCTCTGTCTATCTATCTCTCTCCCTCTCTGTCTATTTATCTATCTATCTATCTATCTATCTGTCTGTCTTGCTCTGTGTGTGTGTGTGTGTGTGCGTGTGTGTGTGCGCACATGTGCTGTTGTGGTGAGAAGCCTTTTATTGTTAGGCTGGTTGATGGTGATTTTGCCACTATCCCCAGTTATTTATCGCTGACTCTGTATTATTAACAGTGTTAAATTTTGCTATGGAACCGTAATTTACTTTTTGTCACCCAGAGGCAGCACTAGCCTAAGTTCCTACTAGCTCAAAGGCGCCTGAATTTTTGTCATGTAATAATTTTATTGGCCGCGTGAAATTTTTATCTGCACCAGCTGCCAACACACCCGAGCCGTTGGGGAAATGTAAGTGCCTCCTCGGAGGAAGTTTTGCAGTTAGTAAAATCCAATTCGTGAAAACCGTTGTTTTATTTCACTGCTGGCCGCTTCACGGCAATGTAACTTTTGGGTCCTCACACAACTGCCCCCACCCCCCTAAAATATGTAATTGTTGGGCATGTTTATTCTATTTGCGTTTGAGATGGCTGTAACAATCTCACTCTGAAATTAGCAGTGTATAAGGGGGCGTACATGCCCATTAGGCAGGCATACAAGATTACTACTTTAACATTACGACGTCATCGTCAGTGCTGGGCGAGTCCAGGGCCTGTGTGGTTGCTCCTGGTTGTAGTCCCACTGCTCAACAGAGCTGGCCCCCTTAAAATCCAAATTACCACTGAATCTCTCTTTAAACCGGGCACCTTAAACCTCCGCAACCTGTTTCCTGCTCCTGAGCCCACAACTTCTGAACAGTTATTGAGATTAGTTTAGCACAATAAGCAATATGTGTATTTAGCATAGTAAAAAACCATGATCAAGTATTTTGTAAATCAGTGGAAAACATTTCTCTTTCATCTGCCTTCTACCTAGTTTGTAAAAATGTATGTATTTATTAAATTAAAAAAAAATAATTGATGCAATGTGTATTTGTCAACAAAACCCTTCAATTTAAATATTAGTTTCAAATTTGTGAATATTTTAACATATTTGCTTCAAATTTGCTTTGAAATCAAATTTCCAGATTTGCCCACCCCTACAGAGCACTAAGAACAGAACATTGCTCTCATGACATGTTAACTCGACGTGAATGTGGATGATATAAATTATGTACATAGTTTTTCAGCTCACTGATCCAACTGTATGCTGGAAGAACTTTTTCAGTGCTGCCATTGTTTTATAATTTGTACATTAATTGCAAAAAAAAAAACTCGCTCTGGAAACTTTACAACCTTTGCTCCACAAAAAAGTACTCCTTAGTGTGGAATTACACTTTTTAGCGCTTCCAACAGCTTGTATCTATAGCAGCAGTTGACTAGGAGTGGAAGAGAGAGCGAGCAAGGAAGAAAAGAGTGCAAATAGGATGCAAAGAACACACCTTGATGCCTAAATGCAGTGTAGTCTTTATGTGTGGGGAGGCTGTACATGGAACGAATCATTTACATTGACATAATTTTGTAGACATACAATTTTTTTAAAAAGTTCAAAATAGATATTTACTGAAAACATTTATATGGCCTAACTGTCGTGAAAAGGCAAACCATAAGATTAAAAAATTAAAATATTTTAACCCTGAAAATATAATTTTACTACAAAGTACTTTGTTTACATGCTGTAATATTCTGTTATTGTGCAATATTGTGAAAAGTAGCTGGTACACCTAAAATCATTTAACATGTAAAAAAAAACCTATCCTTTTGTTTAGCCCATCTTCTACTAGGCAGCGCTGTAAAGAAACAATATTCTTAATTTTTCGGGACACGGGTGTAAAATTCTTTCGTGTGTATGACTGAAAAGCTTTGTAATATTTTTATCGGGTTTGAAGTTTAAAGCAGTGGTGGCTCATTTCCCGTGATTTTTTATCAAGCAGACGTGTGCTATTGTAGGTTATCGGGCGGACGTCTGCTGTTTACGTTTTATCAGGAGTCCGTTTACCGTTCCGTTTCAAAAGTTTTCAGTTTTTGGTAAGCGTCAGCATTAATTAGATTTTCAGGCGACGTCAACAAGTTTTAGTTCCTCCAGTGCAGTGTTGTTGTACGAGAGGTTAGTTTATGTTGACGGCAAAGTCCGTTTATGTTGACGGCGCAGTATTAGTTCCTGCGGCGTAGTTACGATAACGTGTTGAGAGCGTGCGTGGCCAGGCCCTTATCTTAGCAGAACAAAAGACGCGTCTGTCTGTCGTCCTTCCATCAGTTGCTTCAGAGTCGTAGGAGGCAGTTACTTCAAGGCAGTCATCGTACAATGGTCGTCTAGGTCACGTCGGGCGTGACGCTAAACCCCCACATCGGCCACTAGACTTTATTATTTTAATTCTCTGCTGGCGTGGGAGGTTTGACACATTTTATAATTATTTTGATGTATGTTTGAGACGTTAATAACCTGTAAACTACGGTGATGCTGTTTCTGTACTTTTATAATTATCTGTGAGAGGTTCGTACTCTGCATACTGGCAATTTGTTTGTGAACTGTGAAACTTAAATAGTTAAATAAACAGATATAACAAAATACTCTGGAACTTTATTTCTTAACCAATTGGCGTCAATCGTAATTGTACCGAGTCTCGTGTTTCTACCTTGATCTAGTTGTGGCAAAGTAGCATTCGGCAGTGTAAGCCGACGAACGTTGCAAAATGGCCCCTAACTGTGGGGCTGCAATATTATAAATATAGCTTAACGAGACGACGCGGCGGAACATTACAGCACCCTTAAATACCAGTTGTTTCAGAACAGCATTTCCATGTAAAAAAATAAGCTTAATGTATTTTAGTCACAAAATAAATTTACATTTAATTTATATACTTCTTATCTCCCCATGACAGTATGTTTCAAAATGGTCTTCGTTCCTGGCATTTCATTCGCTGTTGTGTATGACTGCTGTTTTTCTATAAAACTTCTGCATTATCTGTGAACACACTGCCGAAGACATGGAGTACAATTTTGAAGATAAATTCTACCTGTTAAAATATTAGGGTTTTGTTAGTGTAAAATGTCTGAAGTTATCACGGGAAAAGTAAACACAGGACTAAATAGCATGCTGTGTCCGACCTACGCGCCACTTTATTTAATTTTAACTTGTTCAGTGATTGTGCATGACTGGGGTATCATTTTGCTCAGAACATGCCACTTCATTAAGAAAAATCTATATTTCATCAATAATAAAACTAACTTTTTCATCAGACATACGAACATGACTTACTGCATGCAGTTAGCTACACGAGTTTTGATGTAAATTTTTGTATTTTGAATGTGTGTGTATTAAATATACTTTTGGGTTGCCCATTATTACTTCCTCCCCACCATTACCCTGGTTAACTGAGAGTTGTTATTTGCAATAATTTCATTGTCACTTGATTACTCATGGATACTAGTCATCAGGTTCTTTAAATGACAATTTTTCATGCATCTAACGAAGACTACACATGACAAAAGACAAAACTATGCAGGGTTTTCAGGACCATTAAAAATAACCTTACAGGAAAACCAAAACAAAATTATCACATGAGTGATGCACACAGACAATTATGCAGTATATGCTCTTCATTGTAATGCAAGCACTTTTTTTAATAGCTTTTAAAAAAATCATTACCATAACTGGACACACTTTGAGATAGCAATAACCACAATACAAGTTGACAATGAATTATGTAAAGTAGTTCCATGTCTTGTTAGAGATGTAATGTTAAAAATTTTTGCCACCTGTAGTTCAGTATCTTTTTGTTGTATGCACGTAACAATAAAAATTGGTATGAGTAATAAATTAAAATGATTTCAAAACATCACTTGGCTGATCCATAATTCAAGTTACCTGTTCAACAATGGATAGGTTACCCGATCTCCGTGCACTTCTGTGCCAACAAAACAGTTTTTCACAACCATGATTTTAAATAGCATGATTTTAAGTATATTAATTTTTATGTTTTAAGTGGACCACACAATTTTTTCAGAATGGCAGCTATATAAACATTTTAGCTACGTGTGCTATATATATGAAGCTATGTAACCAATTACCAATAAACTTTGTATCCAGGCAGTAATATATGCAAGCATCAAATGAGCTAATCATAAACTCTTTTCCCCACCATTTTATAAGATAACACCACAAGCAAAATTAAACCTTTATGTCATATCTCTGAAAACTAGGGATGCACCAATATGGGTCTAGCCGATATATCGGTCAAGTGAAGCAGAGAATATCGGCCTATATTTTAGCCAATATATCAGCTGATAACTCCATTTAAATTGAGATAACTCCATTAAAACATTAAGAGGAAAGATGCTATCGATTTTTAGTCTGACAGCTTAAACTCTTGGTTTTTGACAAAGGGAAGTTCAATGCATTGATAAGTGCATGGCCCCCTTGTTATACATTAAGCATATGCACTTAAAAAAATTTAAGTGCATGTACCAAAAATCAGTTACCGCCCTTACTTTCAAATCTAAACCATGTACAGTGTTTTTTCTTATACAGATATTCTTGCATCAGCTATATAATAATATGCACAAAAAAGTACTTGCAAACATGTACAGTTCTTCAGCTGCAAAATTAAATTGCTCGAAAAAAAATACCTAAAAATAGTGGGCATTGCACTTAGATCTAAAGCAATAACGGGAATCAAATATTCCAGTCGCATTAACCTGCCCGTGCATCAACTACTTCATCTGCAGCTATATCTACATTTCCTATGAACACACAATCATTTTAGTAGTTTTTCTAAAAAAAATGACCTCTCTTTTCTTTTGTATATATTTCAGTGAAAGTTCGTCCTAGTCATGTTAATATTAACTGTGTTTTTGAGCTGTGTACTTACGTATCTTTATGTAGCAAAATACCAACATAAACAGTGTACATTTTGTTTTCTTTTTAGGGTCATTCATTATGGCTAGTGTTATATGGAATTTTTTTACGAAAACTATTGATATATCTAAAGCAAAATGCAATATTTGCGATCAATTTATTTCTAGCGGCGGATTGACTGCTAAATCTGCTACTACTTCAAATATTATTTCGCATTTAAAAATTCATCATTCAGAGGAATATTTAAAATATTTGGCAGACACAAACAAAAAGTCGGTGAAATCAAATGTCAAGCAGTGGCCGACTTTAGCCGCATCATCTTCATCCCAAATGACATTACATGAAACTATTGACAGGAAAAAACGATTTGATGCTGATCATCCTCACGCTAAAGAAATTACAAAATTTATTAGAGAATGTATCGCAACAGATTATCAGCCATTTTCCATGGTTGAAAATCAAGGATTTCAAATTTAAAGCCAAGGTATGCAATTCCTAGTCGACGATACTTTCGTGATACAGCGCATCCTAAATTGTTTAAAATGGTTGAAGAAAAAACACGAAATAAATTAGAAGAAGCTTTAATGTTAAATTTTACTACAGATTTGTAGACATCAAAAGCAAATAATGAATCATTTATAAGCTTGACTGCTCATTTCATCAATACAGACTTTTTTCAAAATTATTTGGTGCTTGCAGTAAAACATGCACCTGGACAACATACGTTAGCCTTCATAAGTGAAATGTTCAATTCAATATTTGCACAATGGAATATTGAAAATGAGCGAATTCATGCACTTGTGACAGATAATGGATTTAATGTAGTTCAAGCTGTTAAAGATTGTTCTTTGAATCATATTCCTAGTATGGCTCATTCATTGCAATTGGTAGTTAACGATGGTGTATTGATTCAGAGGAGCGTCTTAGAAATATTGGCCATAGTAAGAAAGCTAGTC
This sequence comes from Clitarchus hookeri, assembly GCA_002778355.1. Classification (NCBI taxonomy): domain Eukaryota; kingdom Metazoa; phylum Arthropoda; class Insecta; order Phasmatodea; family Phasmatidae; genus Clitarchus; species Clitarchus hookeri. The sequence goes on along the minus strand of NQII01000054.1, from coordinate 814,622 downwards.
GGACACTTCAAGCATTCCCAGTTGGCTAGCAATCGTCTTAAAAAAATTCAGATTGGCTTAGGTTTTGTTTAACATTTACTCATACAAGATGTTTCTACCAGATGGAACAGTAGTTTTTATATGCTAGAACGATGTTTTAACAGACAAATGCATTGGCTACGTACTGCATCGAGAATAGGTTAACTTGCTTTACTTCACATCAATGGTCGCCAATTGAAAAAGTTGTCAAATTACTGCGACCATTTGAAGAATTAACTAGGCAGGTTTCACAGAAGGACGTTACTGCTTCTGTGAATATACCAGCTGTATATGCTTTCGCGAAATTTTTATCTAGTAGTGCAAACGACTTCAGTGGTGTACAAACTATGAAATCAGAACTATTACAGAAGCTTAATTAACAATTTATTTCACTGGAATCAAATGAAATTTGTGTTATTGCCACAATGCTTGACCCCAGATATAAAAATAAAGTTTTCAGGTGTCCAGAGAGTGCTTTGCAAGGTAAAGAATGGTTAATAGATCTAGTAAAGAAGGAGCAAGAGAATATTGGTGTCGTCACGTTTTGCCAGCCAACCCCAGCGAAGATCCAAAAAACACAGCTAGTTTATGGAGTTTCCTAGACAATATGACTAAGTTCGAATGACCCTAATCCACATCTGGACGAAAGTAGTGAAATAACCAAATGTTTACATGAACATCTAATTTCTAATACCTGTGATGTTTTTGAATGGTGGCGCAACAAGGAACGTTTTCCCATCCTTGCTAACATTGCCAGAGCATACCTGTCGCCCCCTCTATCCAGTGTTGAAAGCGAAAGATTATTCAGCACCACTGGCAAAGTGCTTACACAATTAAGGAACCGACTTAAACCAAATATCATTGAAGAACTTGCATTTTTAAAAGGAAACATTGATTTTTGCCATTAAATCAATCGAGTGGTACCTTTGTGATGAGTGCATATAATGTAGTAAGCACATTTTTTGTCATTATGTTTAAGCTTTGATTAATTGTTTTATAAGTATACTAAATACCAAATATAAACTTTTTTGTAAAAATGAAAATATCGGCAAATACAGATGGACAAAATAATATGAACACCATGCAATATAGTACATTTTGTTGCATGTTGGCAACACTGCTTCCGTGTAAATAATGCGACGTGTATGTATTGCACAGTTTACGTGCCAAGTCTTATAGGTTATATTTCAGTGTATTATACGCTTTGTTCCGCGACGGTTAAAACAAGCGATCGGTGAAATGTGTGATCTCTCAGACTTCGAAAGAGGGCAAATCGTTGGTGCTCGGTTAGCGGGAGCGTCTGTGACGAAAACAGCTGAATTGTTTAACGTTTCGCGAGCGACAGTATCCACGGTAATGACAGCATACACAAAACATAGTAAAACATCATCGGCGAAGAGGAATAGTGGGTGAAACCAAAGTTAACTGACAAAGACCGACGAACATTAAAAAGAATTGTGGCCAGACAACATAAAACTACCGCGGCAAAAGTGACAGCAGAACTCAACACTCACTTGAGTAATACTGTTTCGAAAAAAGCAGTACGGCGGTAGCTCTACAAAGCTAACATTCATGGAAGGGCTGCAATTGCGAAACCCTTTATAACGGAAGCCAACTCCAAGCTGCGAAAGAAGTGGTGCCACGATCATAAAACCTGGACACTTGATGACTGGAAGAATGTGGTTTGGTCCGATGAATCATCGTTTACATTGTTTCCTAGAAACAGCCTGGTTTATGTATGGAGAACCCCAAAAGAAGCCTACGATCTGGACTGCCTGCTTCCTACAGTCAAGCATGGGGGAGGTTCCGTTATGATTTGGACGGCTATATCGTGGTATTCAGGTGGTCCTCTCATTCACATCACTGGCCGGATTACTGCGAATGAATATCTCGACATCCTCAATGATTAAGTTCTTATTATGACTAGCATATTGCTGCCAAACACTGCCATATTCCAAGATGATAATGCATCCATACGCACAGCCAAAAAGGTTCAGTCTTGGTTTGAGGAGCATCAGAATATCATCAAACATCTTCCCTGGCCAGACCTCAGCATAATTGAACCGTTATGGGAAGTTTTAGAGCAGAGAGTGAGGATCAGATTTCCATCTCCAACATCATTGAAGCAATTGGCGGATGTTTTGGTAAAAGAATGGGACAACATTCCGTTAGAAACTATTCAGACACTCTACGAATCTATTCCGCGAAGAATTGCAGCTGTTCTAAAAGCAAATGGTGGCCCAATACCTTATTAATTGATAAATATTGTGTATATGTCAGGTGTTCATATTATTTTGTCCATCCCCTGTATGTGGCCGATACCGATATCCTAAAAATAGGCTGATATATCAGTGCATCCCCACTGAAAACAATTACATAATTGCTATATAAATTTATATGATTTAAGCAACTTCACATATATTTCAAAATAACAGCCACGTAAATAATATGCTTAGTATTCCACATGTCCCAAACAATTTCAACCAAACCTAATACGGTGGCAATGTCTATGACAATCATCAACTGTGCTATAGATAACATTTTTTGTTAGACATTTATGAATATCATATGAAACAAGAAGTTACTGCTATAACTAATGAGTCCACTTTCCTCAACACAGGTGCAATTAAATTTTAAATACGTTCTTAAAAGCTGAGTTGGTATGTAGTATCGTTAGAAGCCATGTCATTAGAAATGAAACCAGAAACATACGCAATGGAAGTGAGGCAATTACAAATACACATGTGCCTTACTCAGGACTCGAACCCAGAAAACCTACCATAAGCTAGTGTGCGATCAACTGCATTCGGAGGGCGGATTTGGAGTATCAACTTATGATTTAATCAGTCTAATGTTTCTAATAATACGGTTTACTAACCTAAAATATTTACAGAGCCGTTATTTTTAAAATAAGCGACTGAACCACTTAAAACATGACAGTTTACATGGCCTCTCATGGTGCTACTTGTGTGAAGAATTTGGTGTAAATTGGCTGATTGGTCCCCGAAATGTGGCGTAAACCCTCCATAATTTTAATGTGGCAATCTTCAGAGGACAAAAAAGTTATGTAATAGCACATTACATATTGGTGGTATACAATCATTGAAAGTTAAGTTAAAATTGATAACATAGTTCCATAGATTCAGCACACTACAATAAAATTATTTTATAGCCACCATTCTGGAAATAAGTCTTACTTTTAAATAATACATATATTTATATGGCCTACCACAGTACAACTTCTTCACCAAATTGGGTCATAATGGGTTGGTTGTTTCCCCAAGATATTACATAAAAACGTAATTTTTTCATGTGGCATTACTAACAGAATGGTGGACAAAAGATGCTCCGTGTAAACGGACTTGATAGTTGTAATATACACTGGGAGGATACAAAATCTAGTTGGAATTAATTACATGGTTTTGACGATATAGCATTTTAAGCTAAAATGGCTATATGACAGCCATTTTAAAAATAAATTAGTGAACAGATTTGGGTGGCTCGCAACGGCGAGGTCATGAGAACCGATGAGGGTGATTGTGGTGAGAATGGAATAGCGCCAGAATGAAAGAGCGGGGGAAACGGGAGATCCCAAAGAAAACAATCCAACCAGCACAGCAGCATTGTCCGGCACGATTCCCACATGCAAAAATCCGAGAAAGACCTGGTCTGGGATTGCACACAGTTGGTCTTGGTGAGAGGTGAACACGCTAACCACTTGGTCACCACGACTGCACCACCATTTTGAAAATAAGTACCTTATCATGTTCAATTACTTACGTTTACCTGGCCAATCATAGTATTATTTACGTGCCAAATTGGGTGAGAATTGGTTGAAAAGTTTGAGATATAAGTAATGTTTTTTTCGTTTGGTGCTATCTTTCGAAATGGCGGATTAACAACACGAACAATCTCAAAATTTAATGCTTGCACGATACTCTCCCAGAATGAAAATTTGGTTTAAATAGGTAGAATGGTTTGAGAGATATGACATCATCCTAAATACTAAAACTGCTGCCATTTTGAAAGTAAGTGCTTGTGATTGAAAACTATAAAAGTCAGGTGTCCTTATTAAGTACTATATGTGTACAGAGTTTGGTGAAATTTGGTTGAAGCATTCAAAAATTTAAAGGGGGCACACACACGTGCGTACGCGCACACATGTACACACATGGTCAGACACACAGACAGGAGGGTATATCATGAGCCTTTCTTTCCTTCGATAGGTAGGCTAAAAATTTATGCCATATCTTTGGGACTAATTGACAGATATCCACTAAATTTTACAAGCAAGTAGTGCTACCGTTGGACATTTAAACTTACACGTTTTAGGTGGGGTAGGCCCTTCATTTTTTAAATGGCATTAACACAAATAATTTTGATTAACATGTTATATCTATCAAACAATTCAAAAAAATTCAACCACAAATTGTATGCCAACAGTATTCATTAGAAGCATCTATTATGCATCAAGAGATGTGCCAACCTTTTTGTAAAATAGTGCCAGATAAGAAAATTGAGCATTTGCCATATTTCTGGAACTTTTGCACACCAGTAGTGCTACAGAAGCGCATGTAAAATTACATGATTGGGGGGGTTAAATACTGATTTTCATAACAGTGTCATATAAATAATTTAGACAAGTTTGTTATATCTATTAAACCATTTTACCAAATTCAATCAAACTTTGTATGCTATCTATTATAAGCATCATATACAGAACCTGTTTTCTAAGCAATTTTGTACAATAGTAGCAAATAATAAAATTAAGTTTTTATGCCATATCTCCGGAACCAATAAACTGATTTCCACCAAGCACTACAGTAAACCATTTAAACTTACGTGTTTTAAGTGGCCCATTCAATTATTTTCAAAATGATGGCCATGAAAATATTAAGGTTACTAAATCCAACCTGTACAGCCATTCAATTTTATGACAACTGTGTTTCATAACTCACAATTTAATAGCAACACCCACCATTTGCTTGTGCATAGTTTTGTATACAAATATTGATTTACACATAAACGTTAAACATAATTCTTAGGTAATTTAATAAATTTGTTTAAGCCATGTGATCTATATGACAGAAAAAAAACAGTATTATCTAAAAGCATGATAACAGGCGAGCGCTTCAGCTATTCACATTTTTTTAAAGGTGAATGTTTGAAAGTTCTTTAAACCTTGTACGTGTTTTTTTAATGCTGATTACAATATTTACTATTTTTGTTGCTTATTTAATGAGTATGCAGTAGCAATATGAGCCAGTTCATGTAAACACCAGCTGAAAGCCACATGGCAGAGTTTTATTTTGATAGGTACACCGCAAGATATGCAACCAATAGGCCAAAAGTAGACACTAGCAGGGATTTCAAGTGCTCACTTTACCCTGAACAACTTTTAGCAAGATAGATCCTAATCAGGGTGAGGGGACCATGGTGGCAAAGATGCTAGAGTGCTTACCTCTCACCAAGAAAAACCAAGTTGGATTCCCAGCGGGGTCACTCCAGGATTTTCGTACAGGTTCAATTTCCTGCGGGAGTTGCTCCCGGATTTTCGCCAGGGTTTGATTCCTGATGGGGTCACTCCTGGAATTTTGCAGGTGGGAATTGTGCCGGATGATGCAGCTGGTTGGTGGGTTTTCTTAGGGAACCCCCATTTCATCTGCCCTTGAATTCTGGTGCTGCTCCATACTCGCATCGCTACACCCTCTTCGGCTCTCAAGACCCCGATATTAAGAGCACTCCACACCAATCATCCCCAGGGTATCAGAGTTCAGATATTTACATGTGGGAAATGTTACGGATGCTGCCTATGACCAGTGGGTACTCTCATTTCCCCCACAAATATATTCTGTTGCTGTTCCATCCCATACACATGACCAAAGGGTGGTTAGGATATGCACCGTTCCATCCATTTGTTAGGTGTTAAAAAGACACTAACCTTATCTCCTGCATATTACAAACCCCGTAACATATGTTCATTCGTTATACTGCATCTGCATCTCTCAAATTTACCAAATTTTTAAGCACAGAAAGTTTAAGATGCTGATTAGCACAGCCAAAATGCCCGATTATTCTTAAAATCCAAAACCCTGGGATAATACAAGCGAAATAAGGTGTAATGTTCCGGCCTTGTTACATTTACGTTATATATTTAAAATAATGCAGCCTCACAAGTGGGCGCCATCTTGTAATGTTTCGCCCTTTCTAGTTATAGCCGAATATTTAGAATATTGCAGCCTCACAAGTGGGCGGGCGCCATCTTGTAACGTTCGGCACTTGTTACACTCGTTATTTATAATAATGCCACGGCTTGCTCAGAGGTAGAAACACGAGACTCAGTTAATTGAACGCTAGTTACTTAAGAAAGAAGTTCCAGATTAGTTTGATATATATATTTATTTAACATTCAGCAACACAGTTCATAGACGGAGTTTCAGTATGCAGAGTACGAACCTCTCTTGAGATAAATATAAAAGTACAGACACAGCGCCACAGTAGTTTACAGGTTATTGTCTCAAAACTTGCATAAAAATAAATATCATATGCGGCTACCTCCCACACCGGCAGAGAAATAAAATAATAAAGTCTAGTGGCCGATGTGGGGGTTATTCGCACACACGACGCGACCTAGACTATCATTGTACTACGACGACTACTGTTCTGACCTGCCCTCACAGGCGACTGCCCCGAAGTACCTTCTTCCGACGACTGACTAGAAAAAGACTGCTCGAAGGGCGACAGACAGATGCCTCTTTTGTGCTGCCTATCACCCCCCTCTCTAGAGATAACGGCCTGCATCCGGCATCTGCCAGCAGCGTCATCAAAAACTGCATGTGTCCCGCTCTCAACACGTTCTCGAAATCAAAACTGCGCTGTAACTAAAACTGTTGACACCGTCAACATAAACTAACCTCTCGTACAACAAAAACTTGTTGACGTTGCCTGAAAATGCGCTGGAGGAACTAAAACTTGTCGACGTTGCCTGATCCACAGAAACAAACTAATCTAATTTATGCTGACGCTTTACAAAACCCTGAAAACAACTGATGTTCGAAATGAAACGGTAACTGGACTACTGATAAAACGTAAACAGCAGATGTCCGCCCATTAACATACAAACGCACACGTCTGCCTGATAAACAAACATGGGAAACGAGCCACCACGGCTTTAAACTTCAACCCGATAAAAGTATTATGAAGCTTTCCAAATCTACATACACACGAAAGAATTGTACACCCATGTCCCGAAAAATTAAGAATATTGCATCATTACAAAGGTATCTGCATAGAACATAAAAATTAACTCTTGCTAGTTTTAGTTTTGAGTAAGAAAAAAAAGAAAGGAAAGGGGGTAAAAAAAGAAATACTTTGCCCGAACTAAACTTTCTTGATGAGCTTGAGAAATGTCAGCCTCTCCGCACATTACCAACAAGCCACTACCACAAGAAAAACTACACTCTAAGAGAACAATACCTGAGGTATGTGTGTGGCCAGAAGTTGGACACTTTCCATCTAGAGCACTTGCTAGCTTCCTTGCCCAGTACAACAATCTAAAATAAGGTGTGCAGCTTAAATGCAAGAGTAAATTCATCTTCAGAAGTGTGCGACATCAATTCGTTACTGTAAAGGTTTCAGCTCTTCAACCCTGGAAAGAATGCAGAAGAGAGAGGCAACTGTTGCCCCATGCACACCCCCCTTTCAAACGCAGCAGACGATAACAGAGAGATAATGGTGTTATAACAAATACTCTCTGGAGCAAAAACATTTATTCACCATTCCGAAGTGCCTGCGTCAAGTATTACTCTAACCCAGACTCCTCGCATACAGAAACCATGCTATCAGATTCTGAACTTTTATTACCGCTGTAACTGTCAACATCATTTTTACTGCTGTTGGCTCCTACACCGATGATATCGTCCACTATGTAGCGCCAAGTTTCATGGAAGTGTCTAATTTTAAGAAAACAGTCATATCCCCATGTCACAATAGCCACTGTCTCTACACGTATTTTAGACATAGCATGACACTGTCTCTGCTTGAAACCCATGATTTTTAATAATCTGTTAAAAGTAATTTTGTTCCCCATGGAAAATTAATTTTATTTTTTTGTGACTGCATAGTACTAAATTCATTATATAGTTGGCACTTTTTTTTGTGTACATTAAAATCATGAATATTGTTTCGAAATTAAACAAATTCATCAACAGAAGCTACAGTGTGATGTGGTATGCTTGTTCGTTTCTTCCTCGGAGTGGGCAACACTTAGTTTGGGTCTGATTCATTAGGTATGCTGTTTTCCTTATGTTGTTTCACCGACACCAGTATAAAGTGCTGCACAGCAAGTTGCCGGTTTTGCAAAAACAAAGGCTTGTTAGTTGCTTTATTACATTTTTTGATAACATAAATGATTACATCACGTCCTTTACTATCAATAACTTTGTTCTCTGGAGGGAGACATTTAATATTCCTGACTGACTGAAAAATACAAAAATAGAAGAATAATTACAAAGGACTCTTGTACAGTAAACTGTCACTGAAAGCTCACTACACACTTGTACTAACAATTCTTTCAGGATGGATGCTACACGACACAGAGCCCATTAGCATTGAGACACTTCCTCCACCACCAGACCCCCCCTCGCCCAGCCGAGTCTCTTACCCCACAACCCCACCTCACCCACATCCAGGGTCAAAGAGCTGGGACTCTCACATAAAGTTCTTCCACTGTAATATAACAGTGGGTAGTGTTAGATTAGCCATAAATCCACTAGTACAGTACACTCTCGCTAATCGAAACCAGTCGGGACTTGCACCACTTTGGAATCCCAGACATTCCAGCTCATCTGTTACAAAACAAAAATGCAGCGAAATTGGTTAAAAATCAATATATTTTAGTGCAGCAGTTTACTTTGATTATAAATACCTTCTACATATGAACCAGTTATTTTCTAGATCAGAAATAGCGACACAAAATACAGTGCACGTGCAGTTGTTAGCCTTGAGTTGGAGCCAAGCACACAGCTGATATCTGTGCAGAGGGATAGTATCGTCAAGACCAGAAGTAGGGCATTGTCGCTTGGCCGTCCACCGTAATGTACAGGCAGCGCAGGTTGTAAATGGCCACTGGGCTGACATTTTGTTAGCTTGTCGTTTGATTTGGGAAACATGTTGTTATGGGAAAGTGGATGTGTACAGCTCAGTCTTGTCTGCATTGTAACCCTGTTCTGGCATCAGTTCTTCATTCGACACCAATTCAAAAACAAATTGGTCAGCTGCTTCTTTACCTGCAGAAAGTTTTCCACCACTCACACTGTACAATGAAATACAGCATAACTTCTATACTGTAAACTCCCACTTAATGCAAATTTTTACCTCCATAACAATGAAACTCCTCTAATACGAACCTATAAAATGTCCCAGTCTACAATTTTTCCCTCCCTTAATAAATTTGCACTAACACAACACAGAAAAATAACTCTGCTTGTGAACATAAACTTTGTAAATAAATAAACAATACTCCAAAACACATAAAACCTCTGGTAGGATATACGGACATATATTTCATATGTAGATTTACTGCACTTTTTAGCAACTTGAGGAATAAAGAAGTTTAATCTTTCAAATAAATTTGTCAGTGTTTACATAGCAGATTGTTATCCAAAATATCCATCAATTATGGTTTCATTAATTTTCAACTGTCATTTGTTTCAATGACAGCAGTATGAGCAATATGGTAGTGTGATCACACATGTGAGTACTCGTCCTGTTAACTTTACAGTTGTAGGTGGAAACATGATCACTAACACGAGCGCTGATCATGAAGATGAGCACTTGCTCTTAGTTCACGATGACCAATGACTTAACAGAATGTAACCTTTACTTATTAATTTTTTTCCCCGGAATCACAAAATCTTATACCCATGTTTTACATTATTTGAAAATGTACAAATGGTCAACACTGGTCCCACCCATCTTTATGCTGCACTTATTTATTTAGTAGTACTAGACATACCATGACCATGCACATAGAATAGGTGATTATTGTCAATTTAAATGATGTAACAGTTTGTTAAACTTTACAGTACATTTTCTTGCACATAGTGGATCTGCGTTTATGCAAATATACAGTGCGGTATTTATGGAAATTTTTGTGGTTATAAAATAAGTACCCAATCTATAATCATTGTGTGCAGATAGGTATACAAACCTATTTACTAAAAAAAATGTTTTAACAATTTATAGTAAATCACTTCCTGCATTTTTTTTGTATATATAGTTAAAATCCATAACAGAACTTTAAACCTACAGTATTATTCTGTGCCAGCTGAAAAGCCTACATTTCAAAAGCATCTACAACAAAATGGATAGCAAAAATGTCAAGTCAATTACTTTGGCAATGAAGCTTAAAATTATTCATCCTGCAGATCAAGGGACAAAAAAGTTTTCAGTTGCAAAACAATTTGGCATCCCACAATCTACACTGTCAAAAATTGTAGCTAAAATGACATTAATAACAGCATGGAAATAAAAGTGGTGTAATTTGAACCGTTGAACAGAATCATGTTTTAAATGTTACAAGCGGTAGTACTACAAAGAGTGTTTCAAGTTTTTAATTCTTCCCAGAACAAAACTCAAAACCACATCAGCAAACAAAATAATATTGCGAGTGTGTGAAGAGATTTGGGCAGCTCTTAACAGAGAGGTCTTGAGAGCCAATGAGGGTGATTGAGGTGAGTATGGAGCACTGCCGGAATGAAAGGGCGGGGGAATGGGAGACTCCTGAGAAAACCCACAGACCGGCAGCATTGTCCAGCACAATGCATAATATTGTGACCTGCATAATCTGGATTCCCATGTATTACTTACTAAAAAAGAACTCTCCTATAACAAACGTTAAAAAATTTGGTTCCTTAAATTTTGTTATATGTATAGTAGTTTTACTGTGGCTGCTTTTAAATCTAGACAGCCACCTTTGTGAATACATAATCACATTTCACCACCATATACAGCTAAGCATTAAATATTTTTGCCTGTTCAATATGCATTTGCCCAGAGAATGTCACACCTTAACTCCTGTATAGCCAGAACCACTGCATTACAGCACATTCAAGATCACCACCTTTCCCTGCTCTCATTATTTTATGCATGTCAGATCCAGAATCATTTTCTGAGGTAAATTCGTACAATTCAGTCTTATTTTGATAGCACACAATATTTTTTCCTATACCAGAAGTTACCAGTGCCAAAGTTACCGGTGATCACGTTTTTATTTTAAAAAATTAGTTGGGGTTTCTATAATTTTTAGTAGTGACAATATTCATCTCGCCATTCTCAACAAAATTATACACATTCAAATTTACAGTGCTAGAAAAACAGTAGGATCCTAAATCCAAATAAAATATAATGAATGTTTACTCTTATTCTCTATAGCGGTGATTTTTATCCTCGCAACAAAATTCAGAATTATTTCTGAATCGGTACAAAATATTTTTAATAACAGACCTCCTTGGTCTACCACAACCAGTGGTAGGTCTATGGGCCATCTGCATAGTTTATTTATAGTTTAAGTCAAAGTAAGCATTAACATTCAAACAATACCCTTTTCAACAATATTTATGCACTGTGGAAAATTGAGCATATATTTTGCATAGAACACAGTTAAGATGGTTAAAATTTCAGTATCAGCAATACTTTAGGCAGGCTACGATGCAAATGCAGATGGCCCTATGTTGTAGACAATATCTAAAATGAAGTAATTTTCTTTTCTATTTGTTGTGAAATCTGCTGCTTCACTTTAAAAATGACCTAACAGATTTGATCCAAAATTTTTAGCTTAAAAAAACTTATTCTAAATACCATTAACATGGCAGGCAACCAACCTTGTTGCACTTTTAAGTTATATTTGCACATCATGCAAAACAAATGATACCGAGATACATTTGAAACAATTTAACAGTAACTAAAGCGTGCTAAAATAATGATGTTTAAAATATTTTAAAGAGGGCTACCTAGAATGAGTTCAATTGTGTTTGCCTCCTTAAAAACCCAATTTTAAGACAAGTAATTTTTACTCACCTATTTTGCGGTTTTTTTGCAGCAGCAGATAATCAAAACTTGCTATTAACACACAATTGTGTGTAATTCATTGTTTGGAGCAAACATTATGTTATTGCCATTTGTGCATATAGCAAAAATATAATCTGTCTCTCATATCTGAAGACATGTATCTGGCACGTTGTGTGTTTTAAACGTCAGTACTGAAAAAATGTAGTTCTTTGATTGTGATCTTTGGTGTGGCCTATCAGAATTCACAATTTCTATTTTAAATCAGTTCATCAACAAACGAGCAGCATCACAGAAGAATGTTTTCACAACTGCACACAGTTAAATATTACATTTCTTTACCAATTTTGCCTATCATTAATTTATTGTGCAATTTATCAAGCAACTATAAATAAATTACACTAATATATCCCATTTTTTGGATTGCAAGAATTTGATTTCAACACTTGTTATCACAAGTCTGCCTTAGAAAACAAATAAGCAAAAAAAAACAAATTTTGTAGAACTTAAAACCAAATCTGTATTATTTTATTAATGATCCGTGATTCTGTAGCAAGGCCAAGTAACCGTATAAACATCGAAAACCTATAGTACTTGGTATCTCTGCCTATGCCTTATGTATCGCGAATTAAATTCATGGAAACATAAGAATCTAGTTTATTCAAGACTTGAATTTTTTTCCAATTGACAAAGATTTATGTTGACATTTCAGAGCTGAATCACCATAGCCCAATGAACTTGGATGTATATTCATACTTGCAAAATATTGTTACTTTCTTTTAATGTACCGGTCTGTACTATAAGTACAGACTAGTTGCCGCAAACTAGGCAACAGGCATTTGAAAAAATGCCTTTGTGATAGCAGAGAAGAATACAACAGAAACTGCGCGCAGGGGAGCAGATATATTCTCTCCACTCCCTCTCTCTCTCTTCCCAATTTATCACATGCTACCTTTCAGCAATGTGTACATTGTGTGTAAAAAAAAAAAAGTATAATTTCTTGCTCAAGGTGTTAAGAAAAGACACTATAGCCAACATGGATTTTAAAGAGTTTCAACTGTATAATATTTATTAAAATAAATAGTACAATATACTACACTAAGTAAAATCTTTGGACTACAGAATAAGTGCTTTACCTTGGCATCAACTATTGGTATATGATTTAATCTATTTTCTAACACACTGTAAAAAGTTTCACTGCAATCATTTCTGATATATTAATAGTGATTTAACAAAACTCAAGCACTTCACAAGTTTGTTAACCTACAGCTGTACAAAAACATAGTAAATTCTAGAACCAATAAGACTTCTCAAAATATATGTTGCGAACACACACACTATCTTAGCAACAACTGCTGATAACTGATCAGATCTGAACACATTTGCTAATTAACTCTACATTCCTACTATTACACACTTCAAAACAAATACAGTGAGCCCTGCTATAACATTGAGTTACATTCCTGGAAACTGCAACTTAATAAAAAAACTCCCCAGAAGTTACCATTTTTCTTAACAATAATATTAAATCCAGTAGTTACATTCGCCTGTGCCTTCAAACATCAATAAATTGTCATACTTCATGAACTATGTACTATAAGGAAACATGTCGGATTGTAAGTTTCATACCCCAAGGATTAGCTATTTTCATTATAACATTCATAATTTTCATTACCTAAATAAAAAAATCCTTCCATAGAAATTTTATTAGTCCCTTAGAATTAGAACACATATGACATTATAACAAAACATGGTAATGGATTTCTGGCAATTTTGTAGCAGGAAACGTTACAGAAGGGCTTACTGCACGTGAGTCACCGATTAAGCTAAGGCAATGCAATGTACAACTTCTATTCTGACTGGTTCCAACTACAAATTTGATAGATATTCTGTCCAGGGTGGCCACTCAATTTCTGTTTCAAAATTCCCCTACTTTTCCAGGTTTTCCAGACCAAATTGGTTTTTTCCCCTGAATGCAACGAGAACAGTAAAAGTATTAACTTGGTGCTGCAGCCATGATAATTGAATTCTAGGCCTACAGTCAGTAACCTAATTTTCATTAAATAATACTGTAATGCTGTTTGCTGAGCAAAACCCCTCAAGCCAAAAACTCATGTACACAATGTCAAGTTACTCACTAGATATGGCGTAAAAGAGTTGGCGATACAGCTTTATTCCAAATAAAATGTAAACTTGGAACATTTCTTATTTGTAACATATGTAATGTATCAGTGCAACATTTTGAAACACAGATTTGGTCATGAGAATTTAAAATAAACTCATCAACAAATCTATTATGACTAATACTCAATAATAAAAAAATTAACAACTAACACATGCAGAGCTTAAAGTTTTCAACATGACTGTTTTGAAAAAATTTAAATTGCTCAACTGCCTATGAAAATACAAAACTGAATGTTAACAACTTCACAAAAAAGTGCACTACAGAAATGGCAATAGTTTGTTCACATTCATATAAATGATAAATACTAACTTGAGCATAACAGCTGAAAATAATTGAAAACATTTCCCACAAGTTTCTATGCTGAAAACAATTTGCATAATTTAAAATACAAAATTCACAATTAAAAGGTTTCCTTAGAAAATTTTGTGTAGCTTGGCGCGTGACGTTGGGTGACTGACGACGTTGTCACGGTTGGGCAAGGTTTTGGTGTGTCTGTCAAAGAGACAGGCGATTTAACTGGCTGACATTGACTGCTTACTGGGCCCCGGACTGTATGCAAGATAGGGCGCGTGACTTGACAGCATGGCACAACGTCAGTCGTGGGCTTAGCTGTCCTGCGTACTCGTTGGCACACTGCCATGGGTTTGCCTGTACTGGATGTTGCTCAGGGTAGCTCCTTGCTCTGCTGCTGGTGCTGCTGCTGTCTGCAGTCCTGGGGCGGAGGTGCCGCTGCCTGGCAGTGCTAAAGGGTGCCCGCTGAGGGCTGCTGGTCCGGCTTCTCTGGACTGGAACCAGGGATTCCTTATCCCTAGCAGCACGTGGCATCCTTGACGGAAGTCAGTGACGACCGGGTGTGGTCGGCCGTTGGTCTTGATTGGAGGCTGAAATACGGAGGGGGAAGGAGCTGGGAGGTGAGGCCTCTCCAACTGGCAGGCGACTTGAACTCGTTCCTGGGGGGTTATACTGCAAAGTGCTGTTGGGGCTGGGTTACAGCTCCCGTTGAATTCAGAGACAGTAGCTGCCTTCCTAGCTTGCCACTTTGCACCACTCCTTTGGGTGTAAGGCATATAGGTAGGTACTAAAGTCGTTCTCACGAAAGAAGAGCAGGCGACAATGATCACTGGCTAGGTGTATAATCAAGCAGAGGTCGAGCCAACCAATCATATCCGATTACTCCAACCGGTGACAGTTCAGCGCGGTGGTTAGAGCGGTGGGTTTACCCTGGATGTCCGACAACGACGTGGGGTGAAGGTCCAAAGGTGGGCAGACTTCCAGAACCAGTCCATCGCTCCTTTCGGGTGACAGTTCAGCACGGTGGATGGAGTGAGTCGGCTGGGCTGGTTGACTAGCCGCTTTGTGGATTGCGTCACTAGTGGTTGTGGCTCTACAGTACTGCACACCAGGTGCACAGTATGGGTGACAGTATAATGGGTGTGTTTGCGATGTATGTGCACCTGGTTTAGGGAACCCGCGTCCTACTCTAAGTCCAGCAATGGGTTGTAAAATACGCGGTCTTCTGCTTTCCCCTGGTGGGTCAATGTCTACGGGGGGTTATAAACTCAGTCACCCTAGAATCAGTACTCTGAGGTTTGTTAGAAAACGTATTTATTCCATGAAGAATAAACACGGTGGCCAGTACTATCTCCTAACTAACCAGGAACTGAACGGATGTAAACTACGTTAATCAGGTGAAGGGGACCTGCGTCTAAACTGAATAAGAGCAGATGTAGCTAGGTAGCTATGATACTAACTGTCGCTAACTATCTCAATGGTGTTGTCCAAAAGGGACTTCAGGTGGCACTACCAGAGGGGTAGTGCATGTTGAGAGGGGTTGAAGACTTATTCGGAGGTTGCTAGTGCAAGTCTTGAAGTCAAGCTTTGGGTAGGTCGCGAAGACGTTGGGGTCAGCAGAGAGCTCCAGCACATGAGGTGATAGAGCGAGCTGCTGGAGATGAACTGCCATTCTGCGGCGGTGTATGGACATATATTCACCTGCAAACAAGCTCATCTGAGGTGCAAGAGTGGCAGGGTAGAGTTCCTACTCCAGTGGGCGGAGCTGTGCTCACTCGCGCAATCCCTCGGTCCGTGGTGGAACTAAGCGTCTCTGTAATGCTGGCTTGCCTCTGCTGAGCGAGCTTAGGCGCTTAACTGGGCTGCTTGACTATCCTCTCTCACACGTGAGGAGGTTGGCGTGACATCTAACATAAGGGCGAAACGATCTTAGCTGATGTGTCAGTGGGTGCCCCTGCATCTAGGGGCGTAATGGTAGGCCCTCGTATCAGGTTGTTTCGGGGTTCAAACCCCACCTGGGGTAACAAGATGATACGCAAAGATGAGGCGACGTGTTTATATCTATGTCAAATAAGTGCAGGCGTCAAACTTTTTATAAATTTTTACCAATTTCCCCGATTTTTCCCAGATTTTTTCTTGACAATAGAATTCTCTGACTTGTTCAGGTTTTCCCTGCTTTCCAGAAGAGTGATCACCCTGGTATACATATATATTATATAGTGTATTTTATTACAGCTACCGTTCTTCACCAAATGTTCCAATGAAATACTTCAACAAATTTAATTTTCTGTATATCAGCAAATGCCACATACAAATAAAGAGGATTCAAAAAGATAATGTAATTTACACGTAAGTCTTTTGGTATGCCCGATCTTGCAAAATCCTACCATCCAATTAAAGATGCTGTTAAATGACTCTCATAGTCACTTTAAAATTGTTTTTTTTATGGAAGATGCAGTGTTATGCAAGACTCTTGAACATGATACTACACAGTTTAACATGCGTAAGTAATGAATGTAACCGAAAAGACCTTTTATCCAAGAGTGGACAGTCCCTACAGTAGTGCCTCTGAACAAGTCAAACATGTCACGAATACAAACAAGAAACTTAATTATTCTCATTAAAAAGCATTACATACTTTATGCATAGCAAGAAAATAACTGTGAAGTATATAACTTTCATGAACAGTACAAATAACAAGTTACAATATTCAGATAAAACAATACACATAAAATTATTGTAAATCAAATTGTAATTAATGTTCAGTTTGTAGACAAAATATTTTGAGACAAATATTTATTTCTATTGGCTTTACTGAGAAAACTTTGTCTGAGATTAGGTGTTATGAACTGAACAATTTGAATTTATCAACAAAGAAATTTTACATCAGGAATTTTCTCAGAAACCTTACAGTAAGTAAATTTGTGTTTCCATATTTATTTAACCACTGGTGTGATAAATTTGGTTGCTACATGGACCACTGTCAAGTAGTTTTGATCCATCCAACAAGTACAAAGCAATTTTATCACAATTCTTTCACTTTGCAAAACTGGTTCTAATTCAGCACTAGCTTCAAATAGTTTCTTCAAAACTGCTCTGAGTAGCTAGAATATTTCTGAACTAAGACTGAAAAATGATGTCTGGAGCCAGTACCATAATTTATACAATGGAAAGAACAGTGTTTATTGATAACAAGAACAAAAAATAGTATAATGATTACCAGTAACATAAGACTAAACTTTGATAACATCAAGGCTACAAAAATTGAAAAATTAAGAGATGCTTTAATTACTGTATTTACCTGAATGCAAGATGAGATTTTTTCCCCTCTTTGCAAGGATAAAATTTCAAATTTGTCTTGCATTTGAGAATCCCAATTAAATGGCCTACTTTGGTGGCCAGCAGCACACTATTTACATTAATGTGGTACTGTGTGTCGCTACCTAAGTCACTAGTCATTTATCTATACAATTCTTCAGCAGATAAATAAAAATAAACTTAATTAAATACAAATACATGTGAAATAGTACACATAACGAAAAATCAGTAGGCCTAGCAGCATCGATGCTTTGTTTTGATTGATTACATCACAGATAAATGTAGGAGGGAAGATGAAAAACATGAACTACGAGTAAAACATTTATAAGCATGGTCCACATATTGCTTACCATAATACTCTATTTAACCCTTTTTCTGCATGTTCAGAATCGATTATCTCATCTATTATCCACAAAGTGTTTCACAGTTTTACCATGTAAATTAACCCATGGAAAATAATCAATTTGTCGAAAAATGCATGTGTGTGTTGAAGTCCGCTAATTAAGCCTAAATGAATCACGCTAAAAAGCAAAGAACGTTCAAGTGTGTAGGGTATAGTATTATATTAATTTTTTGTTCATGGTTGTTAGTTAATGCCAAAGCAAGTAACAACAGTGTTGTTTCAAGACACTTTGGTGTATCTGAAGTGAATGTGCAATGGTAGCATTGTTTGAACGAGAAGTATAAAATTATAGTCTTCCTACTCACAAAGCATTCAGTAAGTGTAAAAATTCTCTTTCAGTTGCATTGAGAAAACTGTACTTGACTATGTTAATCAAAAACATTAGGAAGATCTTGCAATAACACCTATTATCAAAAAATTAAATTCATTATTTCTTGAACAAAATTAATTTTCTATCAAATAATAATTCTTCTTCTTAGGAAAGGTTAAAATTTAAGGCTTGTCTTGCATTTTAGTCGTCTTGCATTTCGGTAAATACAGTTTATGAAACTCTTCACTGCAGAAGTACATAAGGTACAAGCAAAAACGAACTGACAAGGATGAATAAACCAGAAAGAGAAAGGATGAAAGCAAAAACTTGTACAGCAAGGCACAAATATTGGCTGCCTTCGCTGTTAGAGATTACCGAAGTCACACAAAAAAGTAGCTCTCTATTTTACTGAACTGCGTTAACTATGCTGTTGCACTTATGTTTACATTCATTGGATGAGCATTTTCAATAAATTTTGTAGATTTTGCTGTACAAATTGTTTACAATACGATTTTATACTGCCTATAAGGTAGGTCTTGCCTAGAACAGATATAATGAAATGACAGGTAAAGAAGGTGCAACTATTTCCAAAGTCAACGACCCCATAATCCCTTGTGGTAGAAAGTTAACTCATTAACTCACGTTCTGAACACTACTGTGAATTTTTGTTTATAATCTAGTCATGTTTAATTTGGTTACTAGAATCTATTCAAATTATGGAAAAACTTTGACAAACTTCACTACAGTTTGGAGGCAAGTTCTTCATCACTTCAAAATACAAATAAGTTTATAAAACAACCCCATGTGGGATTCATTAAGCACACCCAAATACTGTACTGAACAAGGTAATTTTGGAGATATTTTTATGGCAATTGTTCCTTTAATGAAATTATTAACTTGTTTGCATAGTTCAAAGAAATTCCCAAAACTTAGCACCTTTAAAATCCAAACTAAACATTTCCAAATGAATACTCACAATCTTTTAGGTGCGATGCAATAAATACCTTGCCTGTAAAGTTTGGTGGCATTTTCAAGAAGCCTACCATATATTCTGCGAACCACTTAAGTGTTTCATAATTTTTTTTAAGTGGCATCACTCAAATTTAGGGGAATACGGTATTGTTAACATGGGGATATCTAGTAGGGAAGAGAGGCTCACTGCCCTGTGAACTGCCTCTGTCTGATGCCATGCGACTGGAGCATGTGGTTGATGAGGTAGTGCTTGGTCTTGCACTTCTTGCCACAGACGTCACAGCGGTGCCACTGGTCCTCTGAAGTCTGGACGTGCACATTGATGATGTGCTGTCGCAGGTTGCTGGGCGAGCTGTACACCCTGCCACAGAACCGACAAGGGGGCCTCACGTACGAGGGGGAGGAGCCTATCCCAGCCGCCGCCCCTGCAAGCACAGGGAGCGGGGCACGTCAGTCACACGTAACACTGCCTCGCACATCATTAATACCTACACTGCGCGGCAAAGCAAGTTTACAACTACCAGATTATTTAGTTCTGTTATAGAGATACAGCTCTATCTAGAGCACTTCTGAATTACGTTCACAAATGTTTCTTAGTCTCTGGATTTAGGCCATGTACTAGTTATTCTGTTTTAAGTTTCTGTAATACGTATCCAGGATATGAGCAAGTTACTTTTCTACGCTGCACTTTACCAGACCAAATTTGGTGATTTATTCTCAAATTAAAATTTCTATCACAACATTTATGGTGGACAATCTTTACGGGCTCTGTTGTTTTCTTTAAGCAACATGTACCAAAATGGTAGCTATATTAAGTTATAACTGTAGAAGAATAGATGTAATTTTTTTCACAGACTGTTGATACAAGTCAAAGAAATTGGTAAAAACTAGCAATGTCAAAACTTGACGAAATAGAATATGATTCAGACTCAACTAGAAGTCAAGAAACATTTGTTAACATATCATTAAAAAATATGCAATTCTAAAATTTAAAGACTTCCTGAAAGGGTTTTGATAGTAACTACATCACCGAGTATGTAAATGTTATTGCAAAATAACAAAAAGGCTTAAAATCTTTGTTGTGAGTGTAAACTGGTAGTGCAGTATCAATCTAAGACAAAGCAATTTGTTGCACAAGCAATGTGCCAATAACATGAACCACATATGGGATAGGAAAAGGAATATTCTACTAATTCAAGGAAAAACATTAGATTACACAGCATTACACAGAATGACTAACATTTCAAAATGTTAGTGTAATCAGTAATAGTGATTGCATTGTAAAGTTGCAATTTTTTTATAAAAACATACAGTTTATGTGTGGGAAGTTAAAAATTTTAAAAACGCATTAATTTCCTTTGGTGTTTGTATGTTCATGAAACACAAACATGATTGTGCATATTTAGTCACTAGTACTTGTTACTTGCTCTGCCATGTGAAATGACATTTATTATTATCAAACATACCTCCTCCCCCTCAGTTTTGTGTAGAAATGCTATGGTCACCAATTTTACTTGTACACACACCACTTAGAAAAATCTATAATACAGTTCACACATTAACAATTTCCCAATATAAAAGAGTAATACAGCAAAACTGTTCCTTCTGGTGGCACGGACATCCAAAATCTTTCACTTCAGATCTCAGCAGATGTACATCTTCCTGAGATAGCATGTTGTTCTTTTTTTTTTTTTTTGCCAAAAGCACACCACACACTATATGTCATTTCTTTGATCTACTCAAGTGGCTGGTTTGAGTATATACTCCTGGGACCTCTCTGCCGAATGCCATGGGCCTGTAGAAGGTGGGTTTGTAAATACTGCCTGGTCTTGAACATTTTTGTGCACACATAGCATGTTTCCCAGAACTGGTTCTTTGCGTGGATGTTGGCGATGTGTTGCTTGAGGTTGCTCTTTCGACTATAAACTCGGCCACACTCTTGGCAAACCGGTTTAGAGTTGGTCGTGCTGCCATCTCTTCCAAAATCACCACCACTTGAAATCATGGGTCCTGGAAGGCCAGGCGATGGCATGAGTTTCACTGTCTTACCTAAAGTTTTCTTGCACATGAGACACTAAATGCTAATCTTATGAAATATATGTACATACATTTTCTTAACATGTGATAGAAAATAGATTTGCAGTCACATCATGTTCACTTCTTCAACCTTTCAGGTAGACAATTTAGAATATTGCGACATTACTGCTACCCTACATAATTAACCTAAAGCAATTAATACTCATCCCATTCTGGTACAACCAATTTTGGATAATCGTTATAAACTTTTGAACCTTCTGGCCAAATTCCCAAGGGACAAAAATGTCAAGTGAACTCCCTGCTTTTCTTATTATGCAGCATAGCAAAATTCCAAATTATTTCACATCTGTAACTGAAATTTAAAAATACAGGATGAGTATAAAAGAATACACCAACTTTGAAGGTCCTATAATATCAAAACCAAACAACCTACAACCTTGATTGACCAATCAAATGGACCCTGGAACCGTGAAGTTGGTTTACCATACATTCATAAATATTCAATGTGACCACCATGAGCGGCCCGAACGACATCTACGCGATATTCAAACTTGTTCCACGCTCGTGTCAGCATGTCCGGTGTTACGGTTTGGATGATGTCCGTAACTCTCTGTTTGAGGTGGTGAGGGGGTAGCGAGCTTGCAATCAACACGTAAATGTGAAGGGGACGGTCTGATGTTTCCTTTATGGTGCACCACCCCATTGGCACCTAGCTGTTCGCGGACACCTGAACGAGACGTTGCCGCAATGCTGGATTGGTCGAGGAGCAGCTGGTGACCAGACTCTTAATCACTGGCCACCAAGAAGCCCAGATCTTACCCCGTGCGATTTTTTCTATGGGGGTACATAAAGAATTGAGTGTTTCGTCCACCATTGCCGGCTAACATTGACAACCTGAAAATGAGAATTACGGACGCCATCCAAACCGTAACACCGGACATGCTGACAAGAGGGTGGAATGAGTTTGATTATCGCGTAGATGTCATTTGGGCCGCTCGTGGTGGTCACATTGAACATTTATGAATGTATGGTAAACAAACTTCACAGTTCCACGGTTCATTTGATTGGTCAATCAAGGTTGTAGGTTGGTTGGTTTTGATATTATAAACCTTCAAAGTTGGGGTATTCTTTTATACTCAGCCTGTATAATTATCTAATATTCTCTGCCTTGTACCACTCATTCTGACATTTAAAGAAAAAAAACTGTTATGTACATTAACACTGCATTAAAACAATATTATTTTATTTAAAATTGCAGTTACCACATAAATATAAAACTTTTTTCATCTATTTCCACAGTCCAATTTTTATCACCAAAGATCAAACAAAACCATACAAAAGCAAATAACTAAATTTAATACAGCTATTTCAATATTTCAAAATTTTCATTTAAAAGAGCTATTTTGAAAATTTATATCCATGTTACTTTTAACATTTCTCTTTGTGGTAAAAATTACTTCTGTATTGAAGTCTTGAAGTCATGAAGAAATTTGCACTAAGTATTGCTATATTTGAGATTTTGCTATTCAAAGCTTTCTTAAAGTTTACATGATTGATGGCACATCCTCTACGCTTATATACACCCAAAAACAAACAAACTGTACAGTACAGGTATGTACATAAATATGAGCACACAAAAAAGTTTCCAACTCAGGTCAGTAAAGAACAAACTGGCTCAATGGTCGAGTGCACATAAGTATGGTTCACCTTACTGCTGTTTTGTGGTGTTGTATCGCAAATACTGTATGTTAAAGGGACCCGCTTACCTGGAGGTAGCACATGCATTTGAGGCACTCAGCAAAGGGATAATGGAAGCACCACAGGCAGGTGCATCAAATGTTGCACAAATGTCTATGCACAAGGTACTGTACCCAAGTACAGTGTGCAATATATGCATTTAAACTATGGCTAATTCCAATGCATTACGATAAAATATAATTTATACCCTACACTACCTCAAAATCTCTCTGCCAAAATTTTTATACACAAGAATTATTCTAAAGAACTAGTTTCACCCATTTTCACTCACTAAAAAATTGCATTTGAAACCTGTACAGCAATTGACAATGTTTCTTGAGTATGTCCAAAGAAACACCCCAAAGCAAAATGTCTAGTAGTTTTCCAATAAACAATTAACTCGAAGCACATTATTTCTATTTATGCTACAGGTAGATGATTCCCTTAAGAAACTATTTCTTTCTCGCTGAAAGGATACAAACTTTTTAAATTTTGCACAAAAAAGTACAGATATATGTCAGTTTGTATATCATCTACCTAGCATATTTTTCTTACTAAAAAATATAGCTATTTTTCTTTTGTAGACAGTATAGTCCAACTTTACACTTGGTTAGCTTTCTACACAAATACCCACGCAAGCAATGTGAGTGTATGATAAGCTGTTGTACAGAAAATTTTAAGTTTTAAATGTTCTCTCTTTAACTCCGACAGAATAGAGAACAACATATTCAGAAAACAAATGCAGACTGGTTACTATACTTGTAAAAATGGCATCATAATGAATGCAAAACTTTCTCCTGTAAACATTTTAATAATGCAAAGAAAACATTTAAATTTAATTTCTGACATCTGCTGCAAACTTATCAAGCCAAAAGCATCAATAGGCCGTACTTTCACAGCGCCTACACATACTGAGTGTCTGGATCAAGCCAGCTTTTACCTTTTTGCTGCACACTACTTAGTCACCTTGAAATGTTTATGCAAAAACAAACATGTTGAGGAACAAGAATATATTTTCTATGAACTATGGAATCAGTTCTGAGATATTGGAGAAACCCAATAAAACCCAGTCTGATATACTGGGTAGGTAACTTCCAACTCCAAGATCAGTCAGGCAATACCATCAAATTACAAGACTCTGAGTTTAAATCCCGAGTCAATCAATGATGTCATTTTGGATGTTACACTTAGATTAGTTCCAAGTGAACATCAAAATCAGGGTACTTTTAGTATGAACGCCAAAAAATATTTTTTTAGGTTATGATTAAGCACACTGCCTTTATTTTTCACTATGTGTGTTTTAGAACAAGACAAAAACTGTACTGCAATACCTTATGTAAACACAATTTTTTTGTATTCTTTTCTGTTTCACAAGCAACATGTGTACAGTAATCTGTAACAAATTATAATCAAGTCAATTACAATAATTTCTGGCACAAAAATAAAAATATTTTTACAAATTAGAAACACTTTTTAGCAATGTTCAAGAGTTTCTCTTTGCATAAGTCTCTCAGGTTTTCACACAACAGGGCAGTCAACTATAATTGACATCTTGCAAACAGTTTCTGTATCAAAATGTAATTTTTGGCACTCCTCAGTACAAAGTTATTACAGATGTTTGTCTCCACCTCCTAAATCTATTCACAGACACTGATTTGACCAACTCTGAAAAGGTTTGTGATATTAAAAGAACAAAAACTCATAAAAGCAGATTTTTTAAAAATAAAATGAACATAACACAGTTTACATATCCAAATCCTCCTTTTAGCAACCTTTGAATTCAGGAAACCACAACATGAAAACACTAAAACACATGTGCAAGTAAAATTTGTACATATTATGAAATTATTGATTTACAAACTTGAATCTGTAACTGTACATAGCTACATCAAGTGATATTACATAATTCATAAATAAAAGGTAGAAACAAAGATTGAAGTTAGTTATGAGAGTAATACGAAAAGTCACATACAGGTTGACTGCAAACAACGACAAAATGATAAGGGTGAGAGTAGGAATGAAAATAATTTATTTTCACTAGGCAATGCATGGTCTGTAGCATTCCATGCTGCAGCAAGAGGGAGGAGACAGCATCTATTTAGTGGCTGAAGGTAGCCAATTTCAAAAGTTCACACACTCATCAGGGCGATAGAAAATAGGCACCTCAATGGATTCAACTAGCATCACTGGTAGTTCATTTCAGTACGTTTGTAAATGTGTTTCACCCATGCAGCAGTACCATTAGAATGAGCATATACACTGTTCACTGTAGAGTGAGCACTTTTTGAGGCAATCTCATCAGACAATAAATATATTTCATCGTGACCTTGGCCTTTTGGTTTTGAGTATGGTGGAATTTATACACTGTTTATTGCTCACATGAAAGTGTTTACATTAACAAGTGGCAGAAGGATATAAATTGGTCAAAATAAAAAAATAAGGGCTTCAAAAGTGCTCACTTTAACGTGAACAGCCTCTACTTACTTGGTGTATAGAGGTGCTTAGTAAAATATGCCAACTGACTCCTGCCGAGTTGTTACTGATTTGCTGGTTAAATAACAACTAACATCTAAGTTATGAATATATTAATTTATATTAATATAATTCATGATGTTCATTGGATGTCGAGTCGGGTATCAGCCATTTGTCATATGGCACATAACGCCACTGGCCGACAGGTTTTCTCTGGTAACCCACGTTTTGCCTCACCCTTGCACTCTGGCAACACTCCAGTCACCTCATCTCACCATGCTGTCATACCTCCAGCTGACCGGGAGTGTCAGACATGCCCCTCAGGTAGGGCAGCCGGCTCCGCTTGGATACCAGCCTCCCCTAATCACATCTGGAGACCCCTGCCCTAGGCTAGGAACAGCAAGTGGATATTTCTTGAATCAGCTGTTAAAATCTTCCTGTTGGCAGCTTCTCCTCCATCCTGAGTGATGAGCATGCTGATTCTCGGTCAACAAATTCCTAGATTCACAATCCCTTTCACTGTAAAAACTGGTGGGGTGCACACCCAATGAACGTGATGAATTATGTGCAAATATAAATGAATATATTCATGACTAAGAGGTTAATTGTTATTAAACCAGCAAATCAGTAACAAGTCTTGGTGGGAGATGAGCAGTCTAACTGCTCAGCCACCGTGGCCCCTGGGGCCTTTAAGGGGATAGTTTTTTGCAAATAGGGGGATCGGTGCTTTTTGAGATAAAGATAAAAGATTTTAAGGGAAATTCCAAGGTGGGGTTGGCACTTGGTACCTGTCGTAAGTCTCGTTGCGCTCATTTCAGCTATAGTATTCTACTATCCTCAATTCCAAGCATGATATATGGAACCTTTCAAAATGAAGTCAACATCTTAATGACATCTGCCACAGTGCTAAATGCACTGTGGCAGATGTCTTCAGATGTCTTTCAGATTTTATAAAGGAGAAAAGTAATTCGTGGAAGTACATATCAAAATTTGTACTGAGGAGCACGTCCCTCACAAACCGAAGATTATACCCCTCCATTTCATTCATATGCATCATTTGTATGAACAATTTTCAAATGAGCTAACAACTCAATAGTTGTTTGAAAAATGCTGCAGGAGTAACAAAGTCAATTGCTAATGTACAAGTACTCCATAAAAAGTAACTTCTGTTACAGCATTATCCTCAACAATAATTTTTTCTCAAGTACATTGTATTCCCAAAAATGTGAACTTCAATAATGTAAACAATTTTCTTTGTGCGACTGCTCTGCACATGAACAGCAAGCATGTGTGTGTGCGTGCGCATGCACGCGCACCCATTCCCTGTGCACAGTTATCTGCCATATTGATCTCTTCTGCCACATCTAAACAAACTTCCTCCTTTTCTGCTGTATGTTGTTGGAAAAATATTGTTTGCAGGAACTAGTCTGTGTGATAAATTCTCCAATGTGTTTTACTCCAGTACCAGTACATTTGACAAAAAAAAGGAACATATTGCAAGTATGAGTAATCATCCAAGTTCATTAAACTATGGCAATTCAGATTCAAAACGTCAACATAAATCTTTGTCAATTGCAAAAAAAATTTAAGTTTTAAATACATTATATGCTAGCGTTTCAGTGAAATTTGTTTGCTATACATTTGTACCTCAGACACAATGAAAGCAGGAAAAGGTGGTGATTTTCAATGTGCTTAAATGCAGTGGTTCCAGCTATGCAGAAACGAAAGTGTAACAATCTCTTCACAAGTGTAGCTATCTAGATTTAAAAGTAGACACGGTATTTCCTTTTGCAGTGCGAGTGGCGAAAAAACTTAATGCAGATAAAGATACAGCTGACAAAATTGTATCTGAATTGTCTGACACAAAACTGATGCCAGAGTATGTATACAATGCAGACAAGACAGGGCTGTACACATTCTCTTTCCGATATTAACATTTCTCTCACATCAAAAGGAAAGCTAACCAAACAACCTTGCAGTGGCCACATACAAACCACGCTGCCTGCACTTCACGGCAGGCAGTCAAACGACAATGCCCTACTTCTGGCCTTTATCAAACCACCCTCCACACAGATGTCGGATGTGTGCTCAGCTCTAACACAAGGCTAACAATTGCACGTGCACTGTATTTTTGTGTGCTATTTCTAAACCAGAACATAACGGGTTAATGTGTATAAAACATATACAGTAATAGTAAACCACTTCACTAAAATATGTGGATTTCTGACAAATTTTCCCACATTTTTGTTTTGTAACAAATGATCCAAAATTGACAGGAGTCCAAACTGACCCAAGTCCATCATTTATACTGAGGTTCTGTATTCGATACAAACATTATGGCTGCAATCAGCATTTCAAATGATCATGCATGCATCAGCTGTGCCATTTTTGTTGAACAGTGTGATTAAAACGCAATGCTTCATACATAGCGACATAAAAATATGCGCATTACTTTGCTTATTTAAAACAAAATATTGTTTGTAGACTGTAATTAAAATACAGTGGCCAGGAAGCTAGCTGAAATTAACAAATTGAACTTGGACTGATTGAGAGAACACGTGATGCAGTTATTTGCTTACAAGCACAATATTCTCTATTGCAGAGTGAAATATATCTGTTTAAATGAAAAACCATTTCTAATGAAGACAAAATTAAAATTCCTAATAAAATTAAATTTCCTACTGAAGTGATGGTTCAACCTGTGGCTTAGTATGTATACAAAATATTTTTCCTCAGGATTTCCGGCCAAAAAATTAGTTGCAGATTAAAATTGATGGCTGCTTAGAATCAAATCAATATGGTAATAGTGGCACACCTACCACGTAACAATTTTTTATGGAAGTACCTCCTTAACAAGTTGCAATTTTTAATGCAAACATAGAAACCAAATGTTAAGGGGATCCATCAATAAATCCAAAGAAGTGGACTAACAAAAAATCCAAAGGTACCCTTAAAACCAACCAGTGAATTGTGTTGCACAATGTTTGAAATATACGTTTATACAAAAAATGTTAAGCAAGTTTTCTCACAATGTTTTGCAACAGACTTGGCTTGTAATGGATGGTCAGTTGACCACGCCATCTGCCATACCATGCTAAGCAGAGAGCCTGCCTAGATAGACTGTGTGGGGCGCCACCCAGCAATGTGTGATGTCGCTGGAAAAGAGAAGACATGTCTGGTGCACATGAGATGGAGCTCACAGTCCCGTGATGTCACATGGAGCACATTAACCAAAGAACTATGTATGTCCTCTGCCTGCTGGCTTAGTCCCCAGCCACACACACCCATGTTCCCTTCTGCCAGCCCTACCAGGAGACTTAGTGCATATGCAGTGTGGCTAGTGACACACTGTTGTCAGGTATTCTGCTCATGACAACTTTATGGACAATCATCTGGTATTCTTAGAGCCTGTGCTGCAAACAGTTCACATTCATTTGTGCCATCAGGTGAGCACTTATGAAATCAAAATTTGAAAAAGCTTGCTGACTGGAATGCACCCAGTAAAGTTGGTAACGACAAAGGGAAAGTAGTTCCAGGTCTTAACATTTAATTTATATTAGGTAAACATTTGTAAATACTGAAATAATTTCTTTTGTGTTTTGGTTTTTTATGCATGTAAGTGTCAGAACAAACAAAAGTGCAAAATAATTATTTTCCAATAATTGTATAACTTAACTTGACTGATGCATAAATAAAGTGTTGAGACCCATGGCAAAGTTAATTTTACATATGGTTGAAGAATACTAAATTTGAATACAAGTAGATCTTGAGCATGCATTTAAAAAGTGCTCATTTTGCCATTAACAGCCTATAGTATAGTGTACCGTCTCTGAATAGTTGAGAGTTGAGAAGTTTTGTTCAGGGTTTAAGAGCACGTTTTTGAGCACTGGTGAGGGTGAAATGTGATTAAGATCTAGCAGCAGTGGAATGCAAGGGTGATGGAAATAGGAGTACCCTGAGAAAACCTGCTGGCCAATGGCAACATCCGCCACATTTCCCGAATGTGAAAATCAGAGTTATCCAGGCAGGAATTGAAACCCGGTTCAAAGTGGGATGCGATTAGTCCGACTACTACACCACCTTGGCCCCCTAAGGCCTCTGAATAGGCACCTAATGTATAAGGTGGAGGCTAGCTAAGCCTTTGGGGAAATCATTCAGATAATAAACTGTGGCTTAGCTTGCAGCAGACTGCTGAATTACTACTCTACCTAGCTACCTGGGGCCTGCCAGTTTCTGACTGCCAAAGGAGGCTTATGCAACTGCAAGATGCCACCCACAATAGCCAGACACACTCTCTGAAAGGCACTGTCGGCAATGTATTTGTGATCCTGCATCCCACCATAACAATGCCTCATGAATGAACCTCTGTGAATAGCTCAAAATGGAATCTGTGCATTTAGGCCCAATTGCACCAATAACTATCCTGAACCAAGATCCTAAGATCCTGGTTTCAACATGATCTTCAGTTGGATCTGAGTTCCAGTGTAAGAGTGTTGAACCAACGCAACAGGCCAAGTTCGATCGTAGATCTTCTGACATTAGTTAAGAAAAAATGTTATTTTATATAGAAATGCAAAATTGTTTGTAATTGGCTTTCATTTTGTGATGTCATAACGCATTAGTTTTGAAGTTTATGATAAAATTAATGAGTTTGATTCATCATACTAGTATTTTTAAAGCTGTATTAACATGTTGAATACACTGCAAAATTTGTCAGACAAATATATTATTGTATTTAAATAAAAAATTAATAAATAACTTTTCAAAATTCTTAAGTAAGTGGTGGATGATAAACTATACTATATGTTTTTTCATTGTTTTTTTTTATTGTCTATTGTTTTGTATTATACAGCCAAAAAATTTTAATTACCACTATCTACTGGTATAGTTCCAAGGTAAATTTTTTAATAAATTTCGAAATAAAATTACAGTTTCAATTTGAATATTTTATTATAAGTACATACAGTCAACCACAGCACACTAATATACCAACACGAGAAACAGTGGATATATGGGAATTATCGCGAAGTCAGCTTTTTCTGCAAGCAAAATTATGACACCAGCACAAATCTGTTCAATGTGATAGTATAGTCAGTTCACGACTGGAAGAAACTTTTGAAAATCAACCTTTGAAAAAACACCCTAGCCGTTAGCGACATGCATATAACATTACAAACAGCGGCGAGTGCGGATACAATTATGCCGTTAGGTTCCCAGCACAAAGAGAGGAAATAGTTCCAAAGTTTTAACGTAATTGTTAATTTATCGCTTACAAATAGGTGTCTAAAAGAATTGTATCTTATTATGCAAATTATTAATGACGTGATGCTAACATATTTAGATTTCAACGTTTCTTGCATAGCCACAGGATTACGCTCAAGGTTAAAGTAAGGCGGCCGTTTGTTTACTAACCTTCGTAGTCCTTGTGTTGTTGACACACGTGCCAGAGAATTTGTGCGATTATCTCGTTTAACCTATAATAATTCATTTATCTGCGTTGTTTTACTAATATCAGCTCTTTGTTATTTGGTTTTTAATAACGTATGATTTTAATTTGTGCTCACTTTAAGTTCTAATTTCTTTTGTTTTTGTGTGTTTCGCGCACGTGTCTTTCCTTTGCCACTTTATTCTAACGTTGCAGTGTTTGCACATAAGAATTGTTTTCACATTGTCAAAGACGTAGAATCCTTCATTCGCAAACTCTGCCGTCCTGTCGAAAACCGTCACAACCATTTTTAAATAACGTTTTACAATTGCGCAAAACATCCGACTCAACCACCACGCCATTTTAACGTCTGTAGCAATTCCGATCAATACTGATGATCTTGCCTTCGATGTACGGGAATTTATCGATAGTCACTAACAATCGATTGTAAATAGACAACTACTATCGATTCATCAAAATACTCGCATTTTGGGTTTATAGAATGAAATGTTTTTTCGCTGGCATCGCATATTCTTTTGTGTGAAATTCTCAAGAATAAAAACTTTACGCTTGTGGAATATCCATTAATAATATATACATTACATGACTTTTATAATGGGTAAGTGTATGTACGAACACATGTACACGCACAGTGGAACGTAAACATTGCCATGTGACCTGTCACATGACAATGTTTGTTTACTTTTGGCGGAAGGATACGAAATGGGCTTGAAAGTAAATCTTTAGCAGGGCTTCAAGAAAGTCTCTTCCAGTCATGAACCGACTATAGTAAAATTTGCTATCTCATTACAAAATATCAATACAGAAGAACCTTTCTAAAATAACCTTCACTGTTTACAGAAATTAGGTCGCCCCTACTTATTTCCAAGCACAAATTCAATGTTTAGTGGTCTCTTACAGAAAAATCTGAGAATGTTTCAACCAAATCTTAATTTATATTAATAAACAGAGGTCTTCCAAATAAAATGATACCACAGAAGAGTATCTGCACCTTCCCTTGTTGCTAAACAATTACAAAAACTGTAACATTTGACATTGCATACTTTTTGCACCATATATATAAACTAAACCGAGTGTGGTTGTTTATACCACATAAAACCGAACATTCGCAGCAAAACTACAAACCTTGGTTTCAATATATAGTGAAACTGCACTTTCACAGTGTTTATACCATGGACAAACTCTACTTTCTGAAACCGTGGTTACCAAAACTCTGGTTTCATGGTATAAATGTACTGTAAGTCACAGCTGTCTGTAGTAACATATCAAAAAAGGGAGGGCGTGCTGAGAAGGCTGGAAGTTAAGAAGAAAGAATGTATCTGGCACTTATCACGTGTGATCAACTGATGGCAAGGTAGAGGCCACAAGGGGAGGACTTGCGGCGATTGTACGCTGCGTGTGATAAAATCTGCTGCTGTTCAGAGTTGTATTTGTGAGTCACTTTTGTAGGCATCTACATGGCTGATGGCATGTCCAAAAAAACTAAAAGTAATAAGTCGTTAAAAAAAACAGTAATCAATTTTCAAGAGAAATTCAAGTCATAATAACACAAGTAAAATGAGAAGGTAAGTAAGTGAGAGTACAATGGCAGGGTGACCACAGTCTTGTCACACGCTGAAACATTTGGCCCCCTGAAGGGTTGAGTATGGGTGAAGTCAATGGAGTCAATAGGTATCCAGCTAGCCCTGGTAGTCTAGGGGAGTGGTACTTATTTTTAGACATGCGGTACAGCCAGTATAGCACTCACCAAGAGAAAAGCAATATGTAGCAACCAAAAGAAGTGCAACAAATTTATTTTTCGGCAGATTCACCTGAAATATTTTACTTTTGTCACCCACATTTTTTATGGTTCCTCAAAAACCAATTTTTACAGAATGATAGTCACTATAAATTGGATTGATATAGAGGGGTTCTACTGTATTTTTTGAATTAAAGAAATGTATCATATTTGAAGCTCACGTTATACATCTCCCAATTTATGTATTACAACCTTACACAACCAAATCCATATTAAAACAACAAAATATTACAATGTTTCTTTCTCGTAAATAACTATATATGTTTAACAGTGCTTTACACACTTCTCTGAACTTGGATAATGTCTTTAAACCATCATATTTGGCAGTTCATATAAAATTTATCTTGATCTCCAGTCATGCACTGAATTCTAATATGGTGTAACAGTATTCTGTGTTTGAAAATTATCTTGGATCAAGCAGCCGGCCCTTGCAAGCCCTTGGTATACATTTTAATTAGAAGCTCCTAAAGAGGGAGTCCCAGGTACACTTGGTGCCATCACAATGTGAGGGGGGGGGGGGCAACCCTTGTCAAACAGGCTACTGGAATGTAGAGCCAAGCAGATCTGTGCTCCATAGTATCCAGAGACTCAACTCTCCATGACCAAGCATCATTTTGGGAGAGAGTAAGTTTAGAATCCCATTTCCTAGGGAAAGCAGCCACGAGGGCCAGCAGAAGACTGGCGTGGAGTAACCATCTGTTACAGAATCTGAATTTATGCCTAGGCACCACAAATCACTTGATGTAACTGTGTAGCTGTGGTCATTGCTCTGCCTGACAAAATCAGTGGCGCCTAAGGTGTCCTCAGCTCCAAACGCCATGTACAATGTTGCGCTCCAGCCAGATTTCCCCAAGAGGAAGGGTGGGGGCAGATCATCTCAGAATACGCTTCACGACTGAGGCCCTTTTTCGTAACAAAAAGTACTCTCTCCATGCTACTTGTCAGATACAACTTTCAAAAGACCTCTCACATGTTGTGAAATTTATTTCAGAGCCCTTCAACACAGCCCAAAAAAAATGACCCAGATTATTTAATATACGAAACTTGTTTCTCTGAAGTAAATACAGCTTCACCAACTAACATATCTAAATATGCACAAAATACAAGAGCAAGACTGCAAGCCAGTAGAGTGCCTTGCAAATAGAGGCAATGGAGTATCATGTGACGTTAAAGAGTCAACTACTACATAAAGTATTTGTTAGTTTTTTGTAATCAAGTAAAAATTCTTTCTGCTGAAAATTTGTTGAAAAAGTTCTTTCAAAAACCACCCCTTCAAAATAACAACCCTTTTCCTGGGAACCACGAGAAGTCTTACAATCGGGAATTTACTGTAGTAAAATACTCAGTAGGCACAAATGACTTTTATAAAATTAAATTTTACGATGATACTCAGTAGGCACAAATGACTTTTATAAAATTAAATTTTACGATGAACTACAGGTAACAATGGCTACCGCAGTATCTACCAGCGGCACGTGCTTGCATGCACAGTTCTGCTTACAGAATTCGTTTGTGTTTTTCAAAACACAAACATAGTATTTATGCATTCTCGTGTATTAATATTTTAATTAAAGTGTACCAATGAAAAATAGGCCTGAAAAAGTCAGTGTATCTGTGGCGGAGTCCTTTAAAGTCACATTTTAATTTTTTTACTGTGGTACAACCGAGCGCATGACTAGATAGTGATGACATAGGTGGACTGGCAATTCGGGTATTTAGTTGATACAAGATGAGCTGTATAAAGTTACATTCTTTCACAATTGCAGAAAAATAAAATTTCTTTGGGGAAGCAGTGGTTATTGGTAACAGTGCAGCTGGGAAAAAATTGATGATGTTAAATAGTTTACACGGGATTAGCGGAAAAACAAAAATGAACTTCTTTCAGCTAGTGGATAAAGAATAAACTTTGTAATTTATATTACTTCTAGAATGGCTATTTGATGTGACACCTGTGATAACATTGCCAGGTGTGTAATATTTCATGTTCATTTTATGTAAATTTTTTTTGTAAATTAATTATGTAAATTTTTTGTAAATAAATCATTTATGCAACTTTTTTTAATAAATTATTTATCAGTGTTTGAGTGGTGTATTCAGTGTTTACAGCCAACATATATTTTAAAACTGTCAAGTGCAGCAGAAAATGTACCCAAGATGTTTACACATCATGTTAAGTAGCACTATCTCCTTGGTGATGTCATTGCACTGCGCACGAGAGAGTGGAGTGGAGAGATTTGGGCGGCTCTTAACAGCGAGACCAATGAGGGTGAAGTGAGTTAAGTAGGAGTAGTGCCGGAATGAAAGGGCAGGGTTAACAGGAGATCCCTGAGAAAATCTGCAAACCAGCGGCATCATCTGGCATGATTTTCACAGTAAAAAATCCTGAAGCAACCCCACCGAGAATCAAATCCAGTTTGCCTGGGTGGGAAGCAAGTAGTCTAANGGAGGGAGGGAGGGAGCAGATAGCTGCCAAGGTCACATTACTTCCTTTCCCACGTTGCAGCACTGCACCATCGACACACAGCGCAGTGCCGTTAAGTGTAACTTTGGGTGCGTTTTCACCTTTAAAAAGACTGCAGCTGTATACTTTATACTTTATGATAACTTTT
The DNA here is from genome assembly GCA_002778355.1 of Clitarchus hookeri. Taxonomy (NCBI): domain Eukaryota; kingdom Metazoa; phylum Arthropoda; class Insecta; order Phasmatodea; family Phasmatidae; genus Clitarchus; species Clitarchus hookeri. The sequence continues at coordinate 778,960 of NQII01000054.1, read as the reverse complement.
TTGATCATGACAGCGAATGATGGCACACACAAAATATTTATACTTTTGCCCAATCATATTTTCCTTTAAATTTTTTTCCATACAGTTATGCTAAAAATATGGGTGCAGGGCTTACACAGGGGTAAATACACCTGGATAAATATGGTAAATGGAAAACTTACTAAAAAAATAGTTCCAGAAAAAGATCAATGTTTAATTCATACAATAAAAATGCTATGCCAAAAATGACAGAAAATTGGGTTTACAAAGCATGTCAAAAGTGTAATAACTAATCAGTTTGGAATTGTTTTCTTGCATGTTGAATGAAAAACTGCTATTAGCTGAAGCATCAGTCACATAACTTCATTCTCTATGATACTCAACCTGCACTACAAATGTCACCTTTCATAACAATCACAACAAATTCCAAATAGCTATATAATCTGCCTTTGATTATTCCTAAAACTAAGGCATGGTTATGTCTATGTTTGAATTATAAATCTCAATTACCGTACCTATACAGGAAACCAATTAATTCATTGTGCAGTCACTCATTGCCTCAGCAACAATCAACTTCCACATTAGAGGCATTCAATTTATAAATTTAAGCCTGTGCATGGCAGCTAGAGTTTGTGTATTACGGCAGTGTTCAAATTGGCCGATTTTGTTAACAAAATTGTAGTGATGGGAGAGTTAAAATTTTAGTGTAAAGTCAAGTTGTATGAAACTTGAGTCAAGTCAAGTTGATTTCAGTATAAAATGTCAGAGTTAAAATCGAGTTACCACCATACATGTAAAGGTGTACCATATGTACATGGGTATAACGCCAAACCCTTTTAAACTCTTCCTTCTCTTATAGTCATGGTTTACCAAGAAAAAAAGTTTGGAACTAGTTTCAACCAATAAGACTAATCCTTTGCCTGGTGAAGTGACTACTTTTTCACTCCTGCCAGTGACTGAATGACTATGGTAGGAACGGTAATGTCAGCCACATGATGCTGATACAACAAAAATAAGATAACTATTACAGGGGTAGAGCTTTCAGGCTGGTCCCTCAGCATGCCACTGGGTGAGTGGACAAGCAGTCCACTTTTAAGTTTTTTTTCATACACAGGTTTCTTAAAAAAAGTACATTGAACTATAATTTCCAAGACACCTGTAATAGCGACTCTCTCTTGAAAAAAATACCCATTGGGGAAGTATGAAAGGTCTTTGACTAGAGTTTACTGTTAACTGTAATTACATGAGAAAATAACAGGTTTACTGTATCTGCGCATTTTTCTGTTGAAGGTGCGACATGCAATGGGATAAAGAAACCTTTCGTGTTTAAATACGTTGTGCGGTTGTATTCGTGATGCTGAGACTGTAACTGTCTACATAGGCAGTTTCCCATCATGTTATTGTGCGCCAGGTGTCTCACACCTGCGAGAGGAAGCGCTTCACCAGGAGGCAAAATGGCTTAAGCCGCAAATATGAACACCACCCACTTCCAAAATCTTCATTCTTCTTTTAAAAAGGTGTGTTTATTTAGAGTATACACAATACCGGTACTCTAATTTCTTGAGGTCACTAACAATAAAATTCCTATACACAGGTATACCAAGTTTTGTGCAGTGTCCATTTCCATTCTCTTCTGTTTGCCTTTGTTATCATGAGAGTTCCTGTGCACATATAAGGTTGTGCTATCTATTTCCGTTTTCGTTCAGGAATTTAGTCCGCTTCCATCACTACCTAAACAGGATGTTTATGCATTAAATGTAAATTTTTATAAAAGTTTTATATTTGAACACAGCTTTATTTTAAAAATAAATTCCCTAAAATTGTATTTTACTTAATGATGATAAATTTTGTTTCACCATCAGGCAAAAAAATTTTGCAATGGGAAACTAATAAAATTAAATATACAATATATTTATTCCTCAGTTTTTGTGGAAAATCAGTAATAATGATTATTGTTCTATAATATAAACCCTGTGGCGCCCAGTTCTAAACATTACATTACGAGTCACAATTAACGAATCAGGCAGCATAGGAATTAACGAGTACGAGCGGGAGGAGCAAGTTCGAGAGAGTAAGGCGGGAGAGCAAAGGGAGATTAGCGGAGCAAAGGGAGATTAGCGGAGCAATAGGCCACAGCCTACTGGATGGCGGGTAAGAAAAATGGCGAGCATGGCAAGAGCAGACCAGAGACGAGAGAGCATGTGCGGGCGAGATTAGCGAAGAGACGAGAGTGCGAGAGGAGACGAAGCGAGGTAGAAGTTAGCAAGCGGGAGCGGAAAAGGAGACGAGGAGTGGGCGAAAGGCATAGCAGCGAAGGGAGTTTAGCGAAGAGAGGTCACTTTCACTGGATGGTGGAAATGACGTCAAAGATAAAAAAAGGTCAGGCGGTCGGGTAAATAAACTGCGCCGGCCGATCACAGTAACCAGAGCATCGGTGAAAGAAAAAGTAGGAAAAAGTAAGTCACCAATTCCCTGGATGGTGGATAGTTAACGCTTTCCGGAAAAGAATGTGAGTATTTCTGCCTGCCGTATGTTCGCTCGGAGGAGCGGCAGAGAAAGGGTAGGACATTAGTTTCACCGGATGGTACAGTGACTGCAAGATAGCGGGCAAAACAAGATGCAACACAACCCCAGCACTATCGCAGGCGGTGGCCAAAGATAACGCACACGAGTAAGGGCGCCGGGAGTTAAAGGAGGCCGGGACGTCGGCCGAAACTAACGCGCGCGGGAAGCAGCGTGTAAAGAAGACGAAACGAGAGGAAGCGGACGACGAAGAGTGTGGAGCAACGCGAATGGGAGATAAAGGAGACCGGAACGTCGGCCGAAACTTAAGCGCGGGGAAAACGTGTGAAGAAGACAGGCGAGAAGGCGAGACAAAGCGAGAAGTAGCAAGCGAAAGAGAAACGTGAGAAAAAGCGAATGAAGGAGCCAGACGAGCGAAGAGGCGAATGAAGGCGGGAAGCAGACGCGGAGAAAGAGGTAAATGAAGGGAGGAAGAAGGACCGACATAAAAAAAAATACATCGGCAGAGAGTCAAACCCAGCAAACATCAGCGAGGTGAGGCAGTACCAGGCAGACCACAGCTAATCTGGAGGACGAGCCTGTAGCAGTCTGGAGGTGTCAACTGAATGAGAGGAAGACGAGGGGGGACACCCACCCCCCCTCCTACAAGCTTGGCAGGTCCACAGTGCGTAGCGAGGTGAGGCGACCCTTATCTAGGCGGAAGTAAACAAAGCCAGAACCGGGAGAGACAAAACTTCTACTGAATGCGCCAAGAGAACAGGCCCCGCAGAGTCCAGGGGCCGAACAGACTCTGTGCAACACAAGTGAGAGTGTTTACCTTGTGTCGACCGCTGAGAACAACCAGGGCGCGAAGCTCTATCAGACACAGAAATAAGTGCAGCAAGTGTATATATTGTTAAATGTCTACCGTGCGTACCTGAAATGCTAGGTGTTTGGAGGCCTTCAGCCCAGTTGTATAGTGTTAATTGACATTGTCATTATGTGTACAAACACGCGTAGTAAGACCTCTAAAAAGTCAGTGACAAGAGATGCGGGACCTTAGTTTCAATTTTTACTTATTGTTTACCGATGTTTATGTATTGCTACCATTGTTAAGTAAGGGATATTACTTACGTGTAAAAGACGGTGTAAATATGTGTTAGAACAAGAGGCTATCAGCTGAATTATAAATTAATTTTTTGTTTTTCTTTTACTAGTGTACAATGTGTGTGGATTAGAGATTTTTGTTGCACGGCCTGTGAACACTCATAAAACCAGTGAAATAACACCTGTTACTACACAGGTAATTGCTGAGAGATGAGTGTGGCAGAACAGAGGACTCCTTAGTAAGTAAGTAATGAACCTGTTTAATTAATGGTAGTGATGTAAGAGAAGTGTGTCTGTTTAATTTGTTGTAGTGATGTAAGAGATGTGTGACATGGAACCAGAGATACTTTGTTTGTAATTGTTTGTAAAAAATGTCAATTTGCGAGATTCTGAGACCACCCCCCTCCCTTAGAGTGAGGAGTTTAAACATTTATTTCCCCAGGGTTAGTATGGCCTGCGATGTATTGGAAATGTTTCTTGTAAACAAAGTTATGCCCTCAGCAGAGTGCATTTTTTTTCCCTATTCACATCAGGTTATTCATGTTCAAGCAGGAGACGAGATGCGTGTTGAAAGGAGAAGGTCCTTGAGACAAGGCCGAAAGGAAAGGCAAATGACCCAACCAGCTGATAACGCACCTCCCTCACTATGTCAAAGCAAGTAGAGGGGAAAGAGGGAGACTTCAGCTAGACGAGCAATCGTAAGAGGGGAAAAGTAGGAGGAGATAGCTACACAGCTGTCACACAACACACGTGCGTTTGGGCAGCAGAGAGTTGACGGCAAGCGCAGACATAGAGCAGGGACCCAGATAGAAACCAACCCATAGGCAACGCATTTTACAGGATGTACAACAGCGAAGTTACCCAGGGGGGATTGACGCATGGCGTGTACTAGGATAGGCATTGCATTGTTTCCACACCCTGCTATAGTTATCCAGGGCAGGCAGCCAGCTAGCCAGCCAGGGCAGGCAGCTGACAACTAACCACCCGGGGAAATACCCTCGGGGCAGTCCTGACGCGTAAGGACACTCTGGGAAGAACCGAAGCCGAATAAAAGAGGGTAAGTCCCGAGAAATAGCTAATAGATAAGCCCTCGACGAAGGACACCGGGGGTGCCCACGACGAGAATAAGTGCAGGCCCAGCTTCGTAGGAATCCCAGCCACAGTAACTTCACCCTCCCTCCAACCTAGTCGGAGCACACAAGCTGCTGACGAGATGCAAATTCATGCACAAAAACGCGCGAGGTACACAGGGGATTTCCCAATTTCTCTCTCTAGAAACTGCTGACAGCTAACTTGAATATAGCGGGACAGGAGTTAAATTAAGGAGCAGCCGAAGCAGGAGGGCAGTTGTTCAGAGACCGTTGAATCCACGCCGTCAGGAGACGCTGGACCAGTGTCACTGAGAATCAGTCAAAGACATATCGCACGCAGAGGGGCGGCAGTAGGGTGAGTCAGTCGAGGCCGGGTTCGGATCCCGGCCGAGCCAATTGACGCCATCCGAGACATTTAGCGGCACAGTCACGAGACGAGTTAGGTGTTCAGCCGAGACGGGAGGCAAGGAGACACGGGNGGCACAGCCGCGAGACGAGTTAGATGTTCAGCCGAGATGGGAGTCGAAGAAGACACGGGAGTAGGCAGTCATGTGACGGGAACAGTGCCGAGAACTTATGAGTAAATTCCCGGACACGAGTGGCAGCCCCATACCGAGAGGCACCATTCCCCGAGAAGACATAAACGTGCGCCGGATGGCGACGAGGCAAGCAGTCAGTCAGTCAGGTCAATTGTGACGTCACCAGGGAGAGAACCTAGGAACAGCAGAGACATTATGTGCAGATTTCCAAGACAAACCAAGTAGAAGGTGTCGAGCACTAATGATTACATTCCCGAAATAGTAATGGTAGGTGCCGAGGTGGGGAAGTCAGAAGCGCGAACCGGATCAAGGGCAGACGTCGACGCTGGAGAGGAGACGCGAGGTCTTCGACGGGAATCGCCAGCCGAGGTCGCAGGGACACCACAAGCCCCGGGAAAACCAATTCCAGACTTCAGCGAAGGGAAGCCGAGCTGACCCAGCTACTTCAACCAAAGGCGGAGACGAGTGGTGAGCTCGAAACGAGGAGCGCCACAGGGAATAGTACAGTGCAGCCCGTAGCCGATAAGGACGGGTGGGGGCCCGCAGAGGGCTCCTTGCCGGGATGTGGTAAGGAGTCAGTCAAAGCCGAAGTAAAAAGCCAGATGAGTACAGCACGCCAACGAGAGCCAGTCTGAGGGCCTGTAAAAGGGCCACCCCACTCACCACACCTCAACTACCAACGAAGACAACTTACCAAAAGCCGCAGTCACCGATAAGTAGAAACATCTCCATTCAACAACCTTCCCCGATGCAGAGCATTCCACCCACCAGCCCTTCAGGCCTACGACTTGTAGGGAGGCTCAGTCTCGCCAGTGTGTGTAAATACCTATGTTACCTTCAGACAAATAAAATACAGGTGTGTTAACTAACGGAGAATACGAGTATTTGTTTACCCCTTACGCAACCACCACAGATGCCATTAGTCTGCACCAAAGTATAGTAACTCAGTACCCTACTAGCTATCATCCTGTAGAACTCTGGTGGCCTAGTAGCGACAAGTTAATTTGTGACATCACGTTATGCCACCGGTTCCAAACAACCGTTTGTTTACTTTGAATAGCCTTGCAAGTGCCATATAAAGTTGCTAGCAGTTCGGAATTTTCCCTATATTTTTGTTATTCTTGCATTTGTGAACTTAGCACATTAACATGTCTTTAGACTGCTATATATTGTTGATTTATTCTGCGACGAAAGAAAATTAAAAGGTGAAAATGCATACGAGGCGGGCCATGCAAGTCCAGAGGCACACAATCCCGAAAATTAACAGTGTTTAGTATACTCGTATATTCTGTGGATGCATACGAAAGATAAATGTTGCACAATTGCAGCGTGTTTAAATTTTTGCAAGTATGGTTGCTAATACTAACCTGCCATGCATTTAAGGACTAGGCTGTGAGTTGTGGACTCGTTTGAGTTTGCAGATATGTATTTTTCTAATTACAAATTTGCTATTTCAGTGTAGGAGATTATGAAATTAATTTATCAATATCTAAGACTGTGAAAGTTAGAGTAGAGTGAAGGTAAACAAAATAATAAACGACTGACCCAAGCATGTTCCAACCATTACTTTTAGCTTTCCTCATAATAAAATTGCTGTTTGCCGGGCATTAATGGAATGGCAAATCACCTCGTAAACCAATAAAAGGCTACATCTTGTAAAAAAACTTCGCAGTAATAATTTTTTTCCCCCCAAACCAGCAAAATTGCAGTGACACGAAATCAGCTGTTTGTCAATACAATAATATACAGAGAAAACCTTGATTATACATGATAACGCAGGGGTCGAACGTGTCGGATTATCAAAAATTGCGGTTAGGCGAGTCGTGCTTATCTCTCATGGTTGTTAGTTGGCAGGCGGCTGATGATACACAGTGTTTTACATATTACAAAAGAAAATTAACTTTCTTTATTAGTAAAACGTAAATATTTAAAAAGAAAGGCATGTTCCAATAAAATAATTCCCTAGAAATGCGTATCTGAATTATTGTTGACAGCAAAATTAACATAATAAGCGGGCTGCAAATCTGCCTAAAAGATGTAACCTGACAAAACAGTTTATTTACCTATTGCTGCAAAAATAAGATTGTTTTATCACATAATATTTAAAATAGTATGCATGTTCCAGTTAAAATTATTCATTAGAATAAAGGTGAAAATTATTGTAAAAACTGAGCTGCAAATTGGCTTAAAATTTGCTGCTCAACAAGACAGTTTGTATACTGTTTCTTATAAAAAATGAGACATTATTTTCTACTAACAAAAATTTTTTTAAAAGGCAGCTGTATGTCAGTTAAGTGCAGATATGAACAGATATAACCGTTAAAATTAGCATAAAAAAGCAGGCCTCGAATCTGCCCAAAACTATAACTCTTTTTTCCGTGGCCGTCTCCATCTCGCTTTTGCTGGTTCTCCCTCCTTATCCCTTGCTTCCCCCTCTCTTTCAGCTGGTAGTGTGTGATCGATACTTCTCCGCTTGGCAACTGGAGAACAGCCAACCATGATCAAGAGGGCAAGTGAAGAGGCAGTACCAAAAAGGAGAAGAGAGGGGTAAGAAACATCCTCTCCATTCTAAGGAATGGAGAAGAGAGAAATTTCTTGACGTACTTTAGACCACTACGGTACTGATGTGGTTCCCAACATAGAAAGACATATATATTTCTTAACTGCTGTCATGAAAAAACTGAAAAGATTAGAAATTCGCAGTTAATCCACAAATCGGAAGACTGAGTTGCGAATAAGCGGGATTGTACTGTACAACCAAATCAGCTCTCATATTTTGTTAGCTATGTAACCGGCCATCCTAATTGTATTTTCCATGGTTTCCCGAACTCACTCCAGACAATTTCTGGGATGACACATTAATAAAAGCAATGACCAATTCCTTCCCTGATTACCCGTCGTCGTGTTCGTGGTGTAACCATTCTCCAATGAACCTGCTGTTGACAAGATGTTAAAGCTAAATAAATAAATTGTAGGGTTAGTCTGAAATTCTTATTTTGAGAGCAACTGTTTGGACATGCTTATAATTTTAATATTAATGATGAATCCAGATACTTAGAATGAAGTGTGCTTTGTAAAACAGCGAGTACTCTAGTCACTAAACCACCATGGCCTCCATCACCTTAAGAAGGGAGGAGTTGAGAGGTATAGGTGGTTTGTAACAACCAAGGTGTTGGGAGCCAATGAGAGTGAAATACAGCGGATATGGAGCAGCGCCGAAATACAAGGGCAGGGAAAACAGAAAAATCTCAAGAAAGTCCATGCCAGCCAGCAGCATCATTCAGCACAATTCCTATATGTCAAAATCTGTGAGTAACCTCACAGGGAAACAAACATTGATCACTTTGGTGGAATGCAAGACTTCTACTACTACACCAACCACAGCCTTCCTTAGGAAGGGAGGAGAGGCACAGATTGGGCACCTGTCTCCCCCCACCTCAATTCTTCATTATATTTGGGTAAAAAATTGAATTTTAAAAAATAATTCTAACAATCAAAAATAATTCTTTACCTGCTTTTTATAGATCTGCTTTCTGAATGGAATGGACAGTGTTTTGTACATATGCATTTTATTTTTTTGTAATTACACTTGCCTGTTTCTTTCTTAAGTACCAGTACATACTGGAAGTTGTCAAATACATACCTGCCAAATTTCAAAATTCCCACCAGTAAAATTCTATAAAATAATTAAATTTAGCGTAAATCATAAGCTGCAATATTCACATAACATATATACACTGAAGAGCCAAAAAAACTGGTACACCTGCCTAATATCGTGCAGGGCCCCCGCCAGCACGCATAAGTGCCGCAAGACGACGTGGCATGGACTAGACTAATGTCTGAAGGTATGCAGGAGGCAATTCACACCATGAATCCTGCAGGGCAGTCCACAAACCCATAGGAGTACGAGGCGGTGGAGATCTCTTCTGAACAGCACGTTGCAAGGCATCCCAGATATGCTCAATGATGTTCATGTCTGGTGATTTAGGTGGTTAATGGAAGTGTCTAAAGTCGGAAGAGTGTTCCTGGAGCCACTCGGTAGCAACTCTCGATGTGTGGGATGTCGCATTGTCCTGCTGGAATTGTCCATGTCCGTCGAAATGCACAATGGACATGAATGGATGCAGGTGATCGGACAGGATGCTTATGTATCTGTCACCTGTCAGAGTCGTATCTAGACGTACCAGGGGTCCCATTTCACGCCAACTGCACACGCCCCATACCACGACAGAGCCTCCACCAGCTTGAACAGTACCCTGTTGACATGTAGGGTCCATGGATTCATGAGGATGTCTCCATACCCGTACACGTCCATCCGCCAGATACAATTAGAAACGAGACTCCTCAGACCAGGCAACGTGTTTCCAGTCATCAACAGTCCAATGTCGGTGTTGGCGGGCGAGGCGTAAGGCTTTGCGTAGTGCAATGAAAAACGATACACGAGTGGGCCTTCGGCTCCCAAAGTCCATATCAATGATGGTCCGTTGAATAGTTAGCACGCTGGCACTTGATGCTCCAGCATTGAAATCTGCGCCAATTTTAGAAAGGGTTGCACGTCTGTCATGTTTAATGATTCACGTCAGTTGTTTGTCCCGTTCGTTCACAATCTTTTTCCGGCTGCAGCGATGTCGAAGATTTGATGTTTTACCGGATTCGCGATATTCACGGTACACTAGGTAAATGGTCGTACGCGTCCCATCTCTCGTGCGCCGACTATAACACCACGTTCAAACTCACTTAAATCTTGATAATCTGCCATTGTAGCAGCAATAACCAATCTAGCCACTTTGCCAGAAGCTTGTTGTCTTATATAGGCGCTGCCGACCGCATCGCGTTACTCTGATTGGTTCCATACCTCTGTTATTTGCATACGCATGCCTATACCAGTTTTTTTGGCTCTCGAGTGTCTCAATTTATCCCATAACCTTATTTCTGAGCCAATAAAACTTTTCACAAGAAAAAAACTGAAACAATACAATGCACAACAAATATTCAAAATTGCAAAAAGAAGGAAGTAACTACTTAGTACTGAAAAAATTTCCAAGGAGTAACATTTTACCCTAACATATACTGCTAAACTATAAAACAAAATCAGGTGATCATACCTTGCAATATACAGGATGAGTATAAAAGAATACCTCAACTTTGAAGGTCTATAATATCAAAACCAAACAACCTACATACAACCTTGATTGACCAATCAAATGAACCATGGAACCGTGAAGTTTGTTTACCATACATTCATAAATGTTCAATGTGACCACCATGAGCGGCCCGAACGACATCTACACGATAATCAAACACGTTCCACGCTATTGTCAGCATGTCTGGTGTTACAGTTTGGATGGCGTTCGTAACTCTCTGTTTGAGGTGGTGAACGGGTAGCGAGCTCGCATTCGACACATCAATGTGAAGAGGACGGTCTGATGTTTCCTTTATGGTGCGCCACCCCATTTGCACCTAGCTGTTCGCAGATACCGGAATGAGACGTTACCGCAACGCTGGATTGGTTGAGGAGCAGCTGGTGACCAGGCTCTTCATCCCTAGCCTCCGAGAAGCCCGGATCTTACCCCGTGTGATTTTTTTCTATGGAGGTACATAAAGGATTAAGTGTTTTGTCCACCATTGCGGATAACATTGACAACCTCACAACGAGAATTACGGACGCCATCCAAACCGTAACACCGGACATGCTGACAAGAGTGTGGAACGAGTTTGATTATCGCGTAGATGTCATTCGGGCCGCTCGTATCCCTGTATGTTTGAAAGTACTTCTTTTTGTTTAACTTGCTAATTTTTAAACATGATAAAACCAAGCATGAAATAACTCTCAAAACATAATAAAAATCCTAGGTTCATTCACTTCTGCTACTGTTAACCCAAAATCATAACATGAAAAAATGCTTACAAGTTACCATCAGCTACGTCTCGTACACAAGTCATGCTAGAGTGATTTCGCATATATTTTGTTATCTTACAGATGCAAAACATGTAAACATACCTTGATCTAAAAGCAAACGATGACCCAAAAAAAAAATAAGCAGTATGTACATAATTTCCACCAACGTAACACTGAACAATACATAAAGCAAACAAAACACACCAATGCCGTGCACCTTAACATTTTCCGAACTATATTAGCAACTGATAGAATGTAAAATTACATTCGTTGACCGAAAAATAACAGAACTACTCAGCAACTCAACGGCTTCACTTTACGGCCATGTTTGGTAACAGTTGGGTGGGTAAATTTTATTGACCGAAACCAAATGGGTGAATAGGAAGAGAGACAAAGAGAAACAGAGTTTCGGATTCTCTATTAGGTAGAATTTGATGTCAGCATTACAACTCTTAAACATAATTATTTCAGTTTTCAGACTGACGTTTTGGTTATTGCTAATACATAACCATTTGTAAAAAACGTTATAATTAAAAGCTATATTTACAAATGGTAACACACAACTAAATATATGTTTAACATTTAATGGTAGAGAATACATAAGTTGACTGCTATGTAAACTACACAATATATGAATTTTTTTATTAAAATACTAATTATATTTTTTTTTTTTTTTTTTTAATGAATTGTTACTGATATCAATAACTCTTGTGCCATTATTATGCTTAGACAATCAGCATTTTAAAATTCAATAACGCTAAATTCCTGCAATTGATTGCAAACATCAGCAACTCCTTCTCCCGCAAATCATAACAATGGAAACAAACCACTGAACGCTCTGGCACTGACAGTGTATGCCTACATCAAAATAATATATTTTATGAATGACTATAGAAGAAAAATTTAATTTATTTGTGACTTAAGTACATTTAAAAAAAAAAATTTGTATATTGTTTATAAAATATGCAGCTTTCATTATTGATGAGCATTATTTCCATTTTTCAACAGTTGGCGAAGTCATTCTACCCTGTAATTTAGTGACCCACGCAATCCCTATAGAGCTTCAAATGCCTGGACAAAAGAGACTTCTTTGTTTACATCTTATATCATCTCCAAATTTACTGTTAAGCAAATGTCGGCGACTTCTAACAAATTTTTTTTTAATCCGTAAAAAATCACAAGCTTCCGTTAACCCGTAAAATAACGCACCTATCCGTGAATTTTACAGACAAATCGTAAAAGTTGGCAGGTATGCAAATATTATAAATGTGTTGCATTATGCATACATACATGTATGCATACATCACTAAGAATGGGATATACAGACCAAAATACAGAAAATAAAATACAATTAAAGAAAATTATAGAGAAGTCACACATTCTTGGAAGTGGCTTTTGAAAACTTTCACAGTAGACCTACACATTTTTAAAACATTGGTAAGTATTTTGGCAATCTGATGATGTTTAGAATAGTGACATCACATCCACAGTTTCAACTATTAGCCGGGTCTGCAGTAGTGACTTGTGAAACAAATAATAAATAGTGATTTTTAAAAAATTCTCGTGTGGGAGCAAGTTATTAAAAAAAAAAATTGTCTTGTATATACAATGTTGCAGTAGAGTTTATGTTGCACAAAACTAGAATTACACACAAACACACAACACAGAATAGGAATAGTTGTCAACAAGTACATGAACAAACAGAATTTTGCAGAAGGAATCGTTTAGTTGCAAGAAGACCACTGCGTTGATCTGCTTTTGTTGTGTCAATCATTAGTTTATTGTTTCGTTAATTTGTCACTAACTTACTGAATTCCTTCTATGGAGTTCTTTGTGTTCTAACTGTTGGCAACTATTCTTGGTTGGTTTACTGTGTGTGCATGTTCGTGTGTGTAATTCTGCTTTACTGCGACATGAACTCTGCTACAACTGCACATGCCCCAACAGAATTTTTCATTCAATATATAATATTCATATAGGCCAAAATAAATTAGAAAGCATAAGCATTTTGGTTCAAGGGAAATGTGTTTACAAGAATAGCAATCCTGATTATTTAGAATAAAGTATAAACAAATAGTGCAAACCAAAATAAAGTATCTGGAATCAGTGTTTCTAAAAATAACTATAAATCATAGCAACAATTTATGGTACGAAAACATGTCAAAACTGTGACATTAGGCATGTATAATGACCCTTATTTTAATAGCCCTCCCAAGTCGGCAGTGACTGGCCTTATTTACATCTTGAAAATGACAGTTACAAATACTGGATTCATCAGCTGGTTCTATTATCATTCCATTTAAAAGAAACAAATTTCTTTATTTGTATCACAGCTTCCACTAATAAATTAACTTTTAAAACTACTTCAAAATGTGGTCCTGCAGTAGTCAGTAAACTACATTTTACATGTCAACTGCAAATTTTATTGGTGATGCACGTGTGACAAAAATGAACGTAAACAAATGTGGGATGAACTACTTGAAGTAAAAACATGTTTCCAAACACAACAAAGGTGAAAATTGTTGCTAAGTTACTGTATCATGTACTGCTTAAATATCTTATTTATATAAAAGGACAGGAATTCAAGTACTCACAGAGTAGTACTTGGCGACAGCCACACACTCACACAAAGAAACACAACACATTTTCCATGCAGTTGCGCGGTCGCAACGTTTTGCTGGCTAAGCAAGTTTTATCAGGCGGCGAGTTGTAGGACACTGCAGTATGGTGGAAGGGTGCTGTTGGTAGTAAACCTAGCGGCCGGGTGGAGAACTAGGGCCCCATCCTATGCCAATTTGTTTATGGGCAGGTTAGAAGAAAACTTCCTCGGTAACCAACCAACCCAACCACACTACTGGATGTGTTTTCTCAACGACATCTTCATGATATGGACTTCCGCTGAAGACAACCTTACGTAACCTATACCCAAACTACCTACAAAAGTGGGAAAACTACATCTCAATCGCAGGACATAATTCTGGAAATTAAAAAATATAATATGAAACGCACAAATACCANGGGGGGGGGGGCTATGTGCATTATTCACAACATGCACATTACATAAATATAACACTAATTTTTCAAAACCATGTACATATTATTAAACGGCAATCTTATACAGCTACACACTGCAAACCACCAAATTACCAGGAAATTTTGTATTCAAATGTGGAACTGCCATTGGATACGACAGACAAGTATAGACGTAGCTGATCCAAATTCCATTTTAAAAATCCTCATTTAGTAAAAATTGGTTTTATATAGTAAAATATGGTACTGGATCATATGCCTTTATATTATTGAATTTGAGATGGAGTATGATAGAAAAGAAATCAAGAGTCAATTGCCTAATACTCACACATGAAAATCATGGTGTATTTCAAAAATTATATTAAAATTATATTCAAGTTAACCAGTTTACATTAGAGAATTACACAAGTTAAAGACAACTAAGAGCATCTTGCAACTTATTTCATGTAACAATAATTGAACAATACTATAAAATACCAAAACAAAATGTTAATAATGCCCTCCTTTCCAGCATTATTAGACGATCATGTATCACGAAGGAAACATTTACACTGCTTCACTTCTCAGCTGTACACAATACACAAATCCAAGGACTGAACTGAAACACTCCACCGACAGACACAAAGGACTAAGCAATGACTACTCACCAAAGTTGGCATCTTGACTGTTGTTGTGCAGACCAGATGGACCAGGAAGCAAGCCAGGAATTCCTGGAATAAGTAAAAATAATAATTAAGATTAAGTCCCCCTACTTAAATTTACAGTCTTGAAAACACATTGCAATGATTTCCTCCACAAGTTATTTAACTCTGTCAAAATAAAAGGCGCCATTATAAAAACATGGAATTTCAATAAAACTATTTCACTAAACAAAAAAAAAATAAAAAATTGATACATGATTATTTACATGCTACATATATGCAGCCAGTTCCTCAGTAATAGGGAACATGCAAACAAGCTATTGTTAATGGCACTCCTACAGGAGACATTATTAGAAACAGAGTGGGAGAGGATGAGCAGGCACATTACAAAAAACATTACAATGATGTAGTTGGGAGAAACATGTACAATAATTTCCAAAGGGTTTTAGAAAATGTAATTTTCATATAACTTCCAAAAGCCCACATTAAAGAAAGGCTGAGATTTAGAGTGGAAATATTTCTCTAGAACATGTTGATCGTAGACGTCAATTGTCAAACTGGCGGGTCACCTACAGTCTAAGGCATCATTGCACACAGTCCTTTTACAATATCTGGCAAACAGAGATACACAATTGACTACTGTAAGTTAGCTGGAACTTTTTATAATTATATAACATTTCATTGCTTCAAATTTTACCTACATTTTTACTGTCAATAAAATAGTGTTGCAGCACTAGATATCTAAATCCAATTTGTGTATGCGACACAGACCGGCTTGAGTGACAGAGAGAGAGTGACAGAGAAAAGAGAAGAGAGAGAAAAGAGAAGAAGAGAGAAGAAGAGAGAGAACATGTGTGTGTGCATATCTATCTATCTATCTATCTATCTATCTATCTATCTATCTATCTATCTATCTATCTATCTATCTATCTATCTATCTATCTATCTATCTATCTATCTATCTATCTATCTATCTATCTATCTATCTATCTATCTATCTATCTATCTATCTATCTATCTATCTATCTATCTATCTATCTATCTATCTATCTATCTATCTATCTATCTATCTATCTATCTATCTATCTATCTATCTATCTATCTATCTATCTATCTATCTATCTATCTATCTATCTATCTATCTATCTATCTATCTATCTATCTATCTATCTATCTATCTATCTATCTATCTATCTATCTATCTATCTATCTATCTATCTATCTATCTATCTATCTATCTATCTATCTATCTATCTATCTATCTATCTATCTATCTATCTATCTATCTATCTATCTATCTATCTATCTATCTATCTATCTATCTATCTATCTATCTATCTATCTATCTATCTATCTATCTATCTATCTATCTATCTATCTATCTATCTATCTATCTATCTATCTATCTATCTATCTATCTATCTATCTATCTATCTATCTATCTATCTATCTATCTATCTATCTATCTATCTATCTATCTATCTATCTATCTATCTATCTATCTATCTATCTATCTATCTATCTATCTATCTATCTATCTATCTATCTATCTATCTATCTATCTATCTATCTATCTATCTATCTATCTATCTATCTATCTATCTATCTATCTATCTATCTATCTATCTATCTATCTATCTATCTATCTATCTATCTATCTATCTATCTATCTATCTATCTATCTATCTATCTATCTATCTATCTATCTATCTATCTATCTATCTATCTATCTATCTATCTATCTATCTATCTATCTATCTATCTATCTATCTATCTATCTATCTATCTATCTATCTATCTATCTATCTATCTATCTATCTATCTATCTATCTATCTATCTATCTATCTATCTATCTATCTATCTATCTATCTATCTATCTATCTATCTATCTATCTATCTATCTATCTATCTATCTATCTATCTATCTATCTATCTATCTATCTATCTATCTATCTATCTATCTATCTATCTATCTATCTATCTATCTATCTATCTATCTATCTATCTATCTATCTATCTATCTATCTATCTATCTATCTATCTATCTATCTATCTATCTATCTATCTATCTATCTATCTATCTATCTATCTATCTATCTATCTATCTATCTATCTATCTATCTATCTATCTATCTATCTATCTATCTATCTATCTATCTATCTATCTATCTATCTATCTATCTATCTATCTATCTATCTATCTATCTATCTATCTATCTATCTATCTATCTATCTATCTATCTATCTATCTATCTATCTATCTATCTATCTATCTATCTATCTATCTCTCTATCTATCTCTCTATCTCTCTCTCTCTCTCTCTCTCTCTCTCTCTCTCTCTCATCCTATTAATTTTATTTTCATACTTCTTGAAAATTCAAGGTTTTCTTTTATTTGCAATAATTAAATTGTTCATCACTTCTTCAGATATGTTATAAAAAATTCACTAAGCTTGAAAAATTAAATTTTTGGAAAGTTTAATATTATTAATATATAATTAATTTAGCCCTTGAATAGGTTTTCAAAATCACATGTGGCACTCAAAAAAACTGAACTTGGCTAACACTGATAAAGATGTGTGCACAATGGTCTCTCTCGCCTAGTGGACGTCAGCAGTGCCCTGCACGGGCAGGGCAAACCCGCCATACCCAATTATTATCAGACCCGAAACAGTCAAGCCCACGCCAGGCCCGAAAGGATATTACCTGATAATGCCAGGCTAGGGCTCAGCCGCCAGAATCCAAATCGGGCCGGGCTGGATTGAGCCTTTTTTCCATGTATTGGGTTCAAGCTGAGCAGTGGGTGAGCCCATACCCGGATAACGCTTCGTAGCCTGTGACCTGCAGCCCTACATGGTATGTTCCTCTTAACAATGAGGTATTATGAACGTGGTTATTCCTGGTGAGATGGAACGTTATAAGAATGTGAAAATGAAGTTGATTAGTCAAGTATGGAAGCTCACGGACAAGAAACAAGTGTTGTTTGCACACTGCATTTTGTTGGATGAGGTTTAGTGTCATTGTCAATGATAATGGGGAAGAGCAAGATTTTTTGGCTTGTAAAGGATGTGAGAAACAGTTGACACATAATGCTAAGAATGTCACTAACCATCCTAACCACCATGCACAACAATAGTGTACAGTTATACACAACACAGGTAGCTGTGTTAAAGAAATGGATACTGCGATTATTACATCGGTCATGGAACCTACAAATTATCACCATTTAAATTACTGTGAAGTGAAATGTTCTGTGCTGGATAATTGTGTTGATTTCTGTGCTATGGATGTACGACCCTTTGAGACTGTTGCTGGTACAGGTTTTAGGAGCTTAGCCCAGACCATAGTTAACTTAGGAGAGTCTTATGGCAAAGGGGATGCTAGTAACATTCTGCCCCATTCTACCAGTTTCTCTTAGCCAAAAAAATCAAGGCGGAGAGCACTGTCACCATTCATCTAATTGTACCATGGATGCATACCCTCGTCAAATGCTGCAACGTAAATGATGAAGACATCCCTGAAATTGGTTATATACAGAATCATGCCAAATAGTACATTCTTGACTAGTGCAAAGTTACAATGACACACAAAATTGCTACAGTTTTGAACCCTACCCATTGTAGACTCCAGAAGCTGAGTAACAGAGATGCTGTGCATAGAGAAGTGCGTAAGCTACTATCAGATTGTAATCCGGTGAAGAAGAATATCAAACCAGCAATGAACAAAGAGATACCGGCTAAGACGAGCAAACTGCACGACTGCGGGAAGACTTAGATGATAAAGACGGGAATTGTGACGATGAGATATGACAACATATCTTAAATTATCAGGTAGTAAAACAAACTGTGTAGTTCTTGAATGGTGGAAAGAACATGCAACAACCCTGCCACTGATGGCACATTTAGCTCAACGAATTTTAGCCATTCCGGTGTCCAGTGTATCCAGTGAACATGAATTCATTCAGTATCACTTGGTACATTATACAGGAATGTCAAAATGCACTTAAATCAGTAATCCGGGATGAATAGTTGAAAACCGATAAAAGAGCGTAGGAAGTAGAGCATTCTGTCAAAATAGTATTGATTCATTTGCCTCTTTATTAGGAACATCACATACTGCAATGTAAGACAGGTAACTGTAGTAATATGATAATGTTTGTGCATAGTGAACAGTGATGTCCATACACAAGCATAGTTTCAAGTCGATTCAGTGTACGGAATGCTAGAAGTTTCTGGGTACTGTTGTCGTATGCTTTTGTTACAATGACATTTAATATGATACCATGATATGGGAAAGAATGTCATGTACTGTGTGTTCTATTGGTTGTATTGCAGAAGTGTTAGCTACAAT
This sequence comes from Clitarchus hookeri, assembly GCA_002778355.1. NCBI lineage: Eukaryota > Metazoa > Arthropoda > Insecta > Phasmatodea > Phasmatidae > Clitarchus > Clitarchus hookeri. The sequence continues at coordinate 759,822 of NQII01000054.1, read as the reverse complement.
TTTTGTCATTTACATTGTAATATAGTTAAATAATGTTCATTGTATGTATGTACTTTCCGAGACTAATGTAATTCCAACCTACATTTACTATGTCCAGATGGGATGCACTCGCCGACCATTCATATGAGGGTTAAAACCAACGATACCCTGCTGCATCGGGTAGTGCGTGTCTGATAATTGCTTACTACCCATATCAATTGGGTGCGGCACAGCCCGGCCCGGTAGTACTATGGCCCGACTTAGCCTGCAACCTTATTTATTCTCGGACCAGGACGGTCCGAAGTATTACACATATGGATCGGACCGGGCTGGGCCCAACAAGGTACTGTTTTTGCAAGGATCTGGATGTCAGCCAGTCTGTTCTTTTACTCTCTTTCCCCCTCTGTTCATGCTACACGTTACCATAATTTCAATAACATTATTATTTATTACAAATGAGTAAATGGGACCTAATATTATGTCAAATTAATTTTGAGAAAGGCTATCCCAGTTATGGAAATTTCAAATGTAAGAAAGGTGATGTTGGACTATCACAATGTAGGCTCACATATATTCATTATTATTATAATATTATGAGTTCATTAATTTGATGTACTGTCACTCTTGTAAGAATGGTGAACTACAGTAAACATTATATGTACTTATTTTGTCGACAACAATTGGGTTAATTTATTTTATGTGAATTTTATTTTACCTAAAAATAGTTCATCACCATCAGAATAAATATTCTTCCCAACTCAGAAACTTTGTGTATTCTGAAGTTGATGCACCCAAAATTAATCAACTGCATAGCATTTGAGGAACTATCCTTAGTTGTCCACCTTAACTTAACCACTTGCCATGCCTCCTGACCCACGGATGCCTAACTTTAGGTTGGCACAGCTATAAATCAAAGCATAAGTGCAGAAACACACTATCCTCACAACAGGCTGCGGTAGTACATGAACAAAGAGAGAGTCAAAGCAACTCCCAAGGACTTCAAAAGCCTCCAGAAATTGCAGAAATCTCAAAGAAATAAAACCAAAATTATATAAAACTTCACAAAAAAAATTGCATCAAAATGATTATCATGCTATTTTCCAAGGTAGATTTATTGTACACGATTTACAAGACTTAATTCACATACCTGCATCTTATTACCAGTACAATGTATTATAATGAACAAGTGTTCCAATATATTTAAAATTATAATTTAAAGTAAAACCATTAAATAAACCATTATTCAAACTATACTGAAAAAGAAACACAGTCTTGTGCTTTCCGAATTACCTCTCCACAGAAGTCGGTCGAAGAAGTTTGTTAGCAAGATGAATACACTAACCTCCAGCTTTTATGAAAATTAACTTAATAGGTTCCACAAGATTTCCGCCTTTGCATGGTGGATATAGTACCTGCTGGAAGTCTCCCTTTTTTCCTTCTTTTGAGAAAACAATTACGAGAATATGACTTGACATTTACAATCACAGGGGTTGCTACGTATTGTTCATGTAATTTTACTTGCCACTGTTATAAACAAGGAAACTATGAACTTTTTATACAACTTTTGGGGATTCCCGAACATGTTGTTGCACCTAACCCTTCAGCTAATGACATGACATGGTATAATGGACTTCATACTTCATGGCAGGTATAGGGAATATGTGTAGTTTTTCATAAATGTTTAACTATTTTACACTACATTTTTTGATACAAAAATTTAATTATGAAAGGAGGAACATGGTATGTAATGAGAGGAGTGATATGAAAAATTTGGGTTAAGGAAGTGTGTGCGCACAAGAATTCGCAATTCATATCTAATATCATTATCATCTTGCGCTTCCACAAAATCAGCTACTTTTCTTTTCCCAGTTCATCAAACAGGATAGTCATGTAGAGCTAATTAAAAAACAGGCTAACTTTCACTAGCAGACTTGTATGCTGGTGAAAGTAAACTATGAGAATTGATTACTAAGCAATGGTAAAAAATATTTTCCTGATTTTTAGCCTAACTTACTTTCCTTTAGGAAGGTAGGCTTGTGAAATCATCCAAATGTCTGTCTGGACACAACCTACATACAAGGAAAACTACCCCGCTTCCAACCTTCCCAGAGAGTATGTGGTCAGCGCTGCGAAGGGAGGAGCTCGCCCACGAAGGTACCAGGCAGCCGAAGGGAACCGAAGGGTGATGCTGGCCTGCCTATTTACGGCCACGTACACCCCAAGAATGCCAGTTAATTCTCAGAAGCTCGCTCGCAATATTTTTTACTAGTCCACTAATCAGTATAGTTGTTTTTAATGTAAATAATTTGTATGTTCAAATCACTAGTTTCCTTGGAGTGTGAAAATATTTTTAAGTGGGAAACTTTTATATTGTTTATAACCAAAATTGTTGCGGCATAAAAATTAGTTGGTTTCACTATCAGTATTTATTTTGTTGGATTTCAAACACCACTCGTGCATTCGTATTTCTGTAACAAGTAGAATACTACACAGCGTGCAATTGGATTAAGAGTAACCTTAGTGTCTGCATTGTCGGTGGAACAATTTCAATTGAAAGCAGAAGAAGATGTAAATACACAGATTTAATTAGATGTAGAGTTTGAACAGCATATATCATTTTCTTTCAAATACTTTACAGGCAGTTTGCTAAATAAGATGGCAGACTGCTAAAAAGAGGTTCTGTTTTCTGTCACAAGTTGTGAACTCCAAAGAAATTTTAAAATTTCCAAAACTCTGTTTTACTGTACATTGTAAAATTAGTACCAGAAAAATTTTTGTTTCTGGTAGTGAATTATGTAAAATAAACTAAAGTTAGGAGATTGTGAAATATATCATCTCACAGACAATTTGATTGTAGACTAAGTTAAAAAGTACCATAAGCAAGGGTGACATGGGAGAAGACTTTGTGACACAGGATTTTTTCACTGTTATTTAAATTTTCTTCCAATTCAAAGACACTATTTTTTTTTAATGTTCAGTGGTTCAATTGGCACAACTGAATATCTTGAAACATCCCACTGAAATAGGGGGACATTTAAATGTTACCACAAATTCACGCCAATAAAGTATAATTGTACAATGACAATTTACATGACTGCATGAAATTCCTTTGTTTTTAAGTACTTCCATTTTTATCTACTAATACAAGAATGCCGTGTGAATAGCAATGAGGAAGCATATATTTGTTTTTAACCTAAAGTAAGCATTTCATTGTACCTTAGATGTTACTTTAATTTTTCCCGCATACGTGAACAGATTCCATAACCATTCAAACAAGGGCATAGATGTGTTGGGGGGAGGAGGAGAGTTATAAACCCCCCTTTTTTTCTATTAAGTTGTCATTACGTAGTATTAAAATAATTAATAATTCTTTAACTGTGATAAAAATATGCAAATATGCAATTGTTGTTTGCTTAATATACTGAAATTTATTATACTCTTGAGGTAATTTTATTCTATAATTCATTCTAATTGTCCTCCCCCCCTNCCCCCCCCCCCTCCAAGCCTTAAAACCACACCTACAGAAATTTCTGGCTACACCCGTGCATTCAGAGTAGTATCCAAATAATGAGGTAAAGAGTGGTTTGAAAGTGCTGTGTCCTGTCGAAATTACTATGGTTATAAATGTGTTTATAATCATTGGTGTGCGTGCCTTTTTCTCTGTGAGCGTATATTTAAATTTAACTGTATTTGGGTTAGTTAAATCATTGGGTTATAGTTATATTCACGACGTACCACTCATAACCTTAGCCGAGATTACAAAGATGCTACTTCTAGACAACAAGGCTACTGGCTAAGGAAGAACAATGTATGTACTGTATGTGTGTATCGAGTGTAAACGAGTTAAGAACTGCAAACTTCCTTGATTCACCTGCTGTCATAAATTGTGCGAGTGCAATGAGACACATTTTTCTTTTTGAGGAACTAAAAGTGGAGTTAATGAAATCAAACAAATCTTAGGTTGTACCAAACAATTATTACACACAGGGGCAGACAGTCCATAACCCAGGTGAAGTGGCTGCTGCACTTTGAAAGGGGGTTGGTGGGAAAACGTTGACGCATTCTGCGTCCCTATATTTTATTCGTCAGAACACACGCTCTGGCGAAGCTCGCAGGCGGACGACCGCAATAAGGATTAAGGGTTTTGTGGATGTGCCAGAAAAGTGATGCCAGGAGCCTCGCAGCTGCAAAGGCACGCTACCAAGGGTTTCTGCACGTGCAACTGTTCCTGCACGTGCAGACGACATCCAGAGACAACGGAAGGCACCAGGGCGCGGACACAGCTGCATTTTGCAGCTGCCCAAGGGACACCGAGATCCCACCACCAGCTGCGTCTGTCCCGGGCTTGTACCGCAATAAACCATGAGAGCTTTTAGCGGACGTGCGTGCAGAACGGGACAATAAACTTCCAGGCCAGAACCAAGGGACGACGCCAGGCCGGCTGCGGACCACACGAGCAGCGGCCACGTGTTTTATGACCCAGGGGGACGACAAGCACCCCGGACCACGTGCAGAGACGGGGGAAGTTGAATATGGTGATGGACGCTACAAAACCACACGAAGGAGGGAGGAACAGGGCAGTCAGTTGAGAGACGTCGAAGCAGTCAGTCGGGGGACCTGAAGCGAGGCGTCCGGGTCGGAGCCGGACGAAGCTAGTGCGATGAACGAGTCAGTCAGTCAATCAGTCAGTCGCGGATCGAGCAGTCAGTCAGTCAGTCGGAGTCAGTCGAGGATCGAGAATGCATCACGACGTCGACCTCAGTCGGAGGCCGTCAAACGGGACGTGCGGTGGGAAGGATCAGAGAAAAGCCAGTCCGACTTCGTCAAACGAAGAGTGCTGAGTGGACCCGGGAGGAGGGGTTCCGAGAGCAGGCGTCGGGACGCCCCACCGCCAGCCGAGGGAAGACAGCGCAGCAGTGTCAGATAAGTAGTTCTACACCAAGTGTGAAGAATCTTCCCCCCCCCCCCCACGACGCCAGTCGCGGCGTCAAACCATACGTAGCCTACATAGAAAAAGGGGAGGGGAGTTTGTCTCGTGAGTTCATGTACCAGTTAACCTGTTCAAGCAACAATAAAACTTGATTATATGAACTCACAAATAAAGTGTAATTTATTAGTAAATTGGACCTAGAGACAACAGTGTCGACGTATTCCTACGCCCTGTCACTGAGGGCTAGCATCAAATGCTGGGGCCTCACGCCGCAGAGCAGAATCAATACCTACTTCCAAACTTCAGCATTTGGCAGGTATCAAGGTTGTTCACGGTAAAGTAAGCACTTTTAAAAGCCCTGCTTAATTTCTCCTTTCAGCCCATTAGCTGCGTATCTAGCCGGGAACCTATCAAGATAAACATTGTCATGTGACTTGCCCACTGCATGCATACTCATTAAATAAACATCAAAAAATAATAAATGTTGTAATTAGCACTATAAACACATACACATTAATTTCAGCAAAAAATATTCTTTTGTGAATATTGTTTGAAGCTCATGAATCTTTTTCTGTTTAGACAAAATTTAATGTCTTTAACTATGGTCAACACTTCCGAGGATATAAGAAAATATGTTTGATTTAAGTCATCAACGGAAAAGCAGAAAACGTTAAAAATTCTATTTCCAGTTATAAAAACAACGCTAATACATTTTGAACGTTCGCCTTTAAAAAGTTTTACAGCTGAAACTTTTAGATAATACAGTGTGTTTATTTCTTCATACAGAAGACAACGTGCCTTAACAATCAAATGAATGAGTGATGATATTTGGGCGACTCTTAACAGCAAGGTCTTGAGAGCTGATGAGGGTGATTGAGGTGAGTATGAAGCCGGAATGAGAGGGCAGGGGATACAGGAGAACCCAGCGAAAACCCGCCAACCAGCTGCATTGTCTGGCACAATTTCCCACTTGCGAAAATCCAGTGACCCAGCCGGGGATTGAACCCAGTTCACGATGGTGGAAGGCGAGCATGCTAACCACTTAGCCGCAGTGGCCCCATAATCGTCAAATGATCTAAAAATTTTGTTTAACAGCATGCATGAGTAGAATTACATGGCATAAATACCTCGCAAATCAGTATTTTAACACAAGACTACGCACAAGAAAATGGCAGACGTTGCTATTACATTACGGGTATCATAGCAAAAACAATTATTGTCATAAAACTAAATGGCTGAAAAGGATAGATACAAGATTTTACAGCATACTTTCACAGTAATATTTGTAACTCAATGCAAGTTTAGTGAAAATTTGTCAAGCCACAAAGTTTTATAAAGCACGTTACAAAGGTTTGTTAAGGCCTACAACTATACTTTTATAATAATAACATTAAAAAAAAACTTTTGACTTATAAAATTTAAATGTATACACAGATATGAATATAACTTCACCACAATATTAAAAACACAATACCTAGCTGATGACAATGCATTTCATGAAACTGCATCCATGCATTTAATACAGAATCTAATTTTGCCCCAAATTACTTAGCTTTAAGGATAATCGTGGAAATTAGTACTTACTGTTTGATACATGGGTTCATACAAATTAAACCATTCGGACAGACGTCATAATACTGTTTTAACATATTCCTAACATTTAAGGAATGTTTCATGCGCAGTATAAAACATTTTCATGCAGTTATTGTTTCAAAATGAGTGACATCTTGCAGAGGTATTAACTCTTTAATCGTAAGTTGGGGATCGCCTAAATACTAAGTAACACGCACACATTTATTTACGCTTTCATAATAGCAATATATTTCGCAAATATAACAAAACACACTCATCTGAAGTTTCTTCAAGTTTATTGGACGATTAAAAATTTACACAGACTTCAATTGCATGAAGCAGCACTTTCACCAGGTCAACATATTACGTGAAATTCCAAACATTTCTGGGATAATAAACTACGTCGAAATACAGCAGAAATCAACAACAAACAATGCCACTTCACTCGAAACATATATAAAACTATTTTATTTATTACGTTAACAAATACTTTATTTAAGAAGAAACAAATAAACATATTACATCGTGTTGGTCGTAAACCGCTGTTTTGTTGACACACGAGAAAAAAATACTAAAACAAAACAACGAGCCAGCTAACTTTAACTTTGGGTCAGCTTGGGGATGATTTGGAAGATATGCATGTGTTACAATCATGCTACATTTTAATCTTATTTGCATACAGCAAAAAGGAACTGAACAGCAGGTGACAACAATTTTTAACTTTACTTCTAGTAAAACGTTAAAACATGGAACTATTTATTGTAGTTCACTGCCAACTTAAATGTGAGTATCGTTGTCATTGCTTATGCTAAAATATAAGCAGTTACAGGCAGTGATTTTTTTCAAGCGATGATCTCAAGAGTGCTCACTTTATCACGAACCACCTATACCTCAACTGACGTAGCATACTAGGTGGTGAAGTTACGTTATAAAGTCTTATTACACTACAGTTAATTATAAGACTATGAGTATGTTGAGGGGATGAGCTCCATACACACTACTGCAGTTGTACAGTAGGGGTGAGTTGGTGGTGTGGTTCATTATCATTGTCGCTGCACTTCTTACGAGTCTTACCGCCACTGAATACACGTTTGCAACAAATACATAAAAATAACAAAATTATTCCATTCTAGCAACGTAATATCTAACTGTCCCTATAAAAACAAATAACATGATTAGACCTATCCAGTTTTGTTTCATTCAACATTTCTTTCACACTGTTGATTCTTATCATTTTAACAGTTTGGGACAGCACAGAAAATGATTTTTAGTTACCTACACATTTCTATCATTGCATTACAACTAACTATCACGTTTTAGCACACTAAATAAATGCTGATGTTAAGATCTAAAAATTATTTCAAATTCAAAGAGTTCAAAAATATTCCGAATGAGAGAATTTTCCATTTGCATTGGTTGTTTACAATCCCAATTTAGAACATAAGGACATTCACTTTGAGACATAGCAATTATTTGGTGCATTTGAGAAGTAACAGTAAACCTTTGTTAACTAACTGTATGTTAAAATCACCACGGAAACAATATCAAAAAGTCATATGTTAAGAAAAGGAATAGGAGAGCTGATGTGAAGTAAATAGTACAATTTCATTGTACCCGACCATAGAAAATGACTGAAATTTTTACATTCTTAAATATAACCATAAATTTTAAGCACGTTTTACAGCAATGAATTGTCTTATGATTTTCTTTTTGATTCTTCAACTATTTGAATTACAAAAAATTTTGTTATTCATCGACAAATGCACAAAAACACATCACTAACTGTTGTTTTCTCTACAGCAATGCAGCACATCATTACAGTACACAATTATTTGGCCAAAGCATTATGATACTGACCAGACAGAAAAATAATGTTATTTTATTTCATAATATTGACATATAACAATACATACCCTCATTTTCATTTAGATATATGCAACAAAATCACATTTTCTTATTTTAAAACTGCAACCAACGTCTATAACACAAGTTTAGAAGAAGCAAGCATTCAAACAGTATGATTCTCTCCCAGGACAAAAAGAAATAATGTGTTCAGTTTTTCTTTTATATGGTGCTTCAATAGTCAAAATTTCACGGACAGTTTCAGCGAGTGCCGCCAAACTTCTCCAATTAAGTAGGGGAGAAGATTATTTACTTTGTTTCAACTTTTCCTGTTTTTTCTTTGTTTATTATCTCAAAGAATTTTATTTTTATAAAGATCAACGTTGAAGATAAAACATCTAGTAGCCTATATCCCTAATCATCTGAGAATTTAGCAGGAAGGGAATAGAAAATCACCTAAAAGAGTAACGTGCCAAACGTGGCAGAATGTAGCAGTCACAACTGCTGTTTTTACAAATAAGCTTGGAAAAGTGGTAAATTTTCAAAAATTTTCTTATTTCTGTATGCGATAACACTGTTGGGGAAACAGAGAAATTTCATTTGTCGCTATACTGCTGATTTTTTATTTAAAGTACATTATCAAAAACAGTTTTATGGTGTTCTGCAGAGAAATCAAAATATTTTACATACAACTTGAGCGAAAGTACACAACTACCTTATATTTACAAACGTACGCTTCAGAAAAACTAGAAATAAAAAAATATTTATCAAATTGATGACATTGAAATTATTCTCTAAACTATACCACAATGCAATAAAATTCAGACATAAGGGATGCACCTACCTGATTTAATTTTGCTATTGTCACATTTATTAGGAAGGCAATAGATAGGCATGCAATCATTAGATATCCGTTTATTCACGACATAACAATGAAGATGAACATTTATTTTGTTTGAGAACTTTAATGCCTGAATATAATTCTGCAATAAAGAATATGTTATAGATAAAAACAAATATAATTTTTAACATGACTGGGGCACTTGAATTATATACATAAGCATACTTCTATATTTGTAGATAGAAGCTTTCCACCTTCAATGGACAGTTTTTCCTTCTGGAACATTGATTATGTTTTTACTACGACACAGTTCAGTATGGCGTGGGGAGAGTGATTCCAGCACACACCATGCCCTTACTTGGTTACGTTTTTGGCACTCTGGGTCAAGGTGTGGGGGTAGGCACGGGGCGACAAATACCCTGTGTGCCTACCGCCCGCTAGCAGAACGGTATACAGAATCAGTAGTCAACCAGTATTCGGAAAGGATGCGTCAAGCGTGGCAAATATTCTCCACACCGGTAAACTTTATCCTGCTGAATTATTACCGCCGGCGTGGGAGGTCACTGCCTTTGAATTTTCCTCTTGCGATGCAAACTTAAAATGACGTGATTAATAATATATAATTAATTAACTACTGCGGTGCTGCGCCACGTTACAAACATGGCGGCCCAGACGTGGGGCAACGTTACAACTTTTCATCAGCCAGGAGGGAAAGAAAGTCCTATAGCAATGTAATCAATTACTAATTTTTGAGGCGGTTTAGTTACAAAACGATAACTTCTTTTAGATGACCCGAACAATTATGCTTTGTTAACCGTATTCTGAATAAATTGATGTAAAGCCTATGTTTCTGACGTAACCTGAAAAACCTACAATTTTTTTTTAAACTTTTTTTGCAGGTGCAGTCCCATAAATATTCACAAGGTGATGTCCGTTTCTTTGACCAACATTTGGTTGGAGCAGACAATTTTCTGAATGTGTTCCTTCGCCATGTATGTACATCTAAGTCTCGTGAATATGTTATATATCAAAGAAGATATTTGTTTGCCAGATATTATAACAATATTTCAACCTTACTCATTTAAATGAAACAATTATTCAACATAAGTATGTACATTACGAAAGAAACTTAGTAAAAAACGTATTTCAAAACAACGTGAAATGATGTTTAACGTGGATAAATGTATGACTCTTACTGTATGATGATATTGGCATAAAATGTACTTTAATAGGAATGAGGTTTTATTTAGAATGAGGATATGCATAATGTTTGAAATCAAATGATTTATGAAAAATATAAAACTATCATACATCCAAGATATAACATTTTATAATTAATTTTTGATATAAACATTTTATTTGCGATATTGCTAGAATCAATATAGGAAGTGCTAAATGTTTGAATACACTCTGTCTCCGTGAAAGCAACTCCAACTCCATCCAACAAAAACTCGTTTGAGCACCCATTGCAGAGTGGGGAGGGATTCCACAGGGCAGGCAGCATGAAGTGTCTGTCATCTGTTGTCTCGAGATGGCAGTGAGAACGTTTAAGCTTCACTACTAGCGCCATAAACGGCTTCCAACTAGTACGATTCCTTCTCCATTTCACTGCCAAAATTATCCTCTAGCACGTAATCTTGGAATACATAGCGAATCAGACAACATAACAATGTCTTCTGCAATTGAAAGCAATGATTTAAAACACTGTTAATTGTGCTTTATTTAGTTTCTTGTTTCAGCAAAGAAAGTGATAGACGAACATTCAAATTCTTAACTTAATTATTTCCAGTAGAGCGAGAGGCACTGCTTGTGTGACATGTTGTTCTGTAGTCTCACCGGTTGCTGCCGTGGCCCGCCCGGTGAGCAGCGACATACTATCTGGTGCCAGTAACAGACGGCAACTTGAAACACTTGGTTGGAGCTAGTGGCACGGAGCTGCAATGCCCTGTTACTTTCAGTCGCGGTCGCTACAGCGACACGTGACATTCGTGTCGCTGTGACAAAGTCGCAGCGACAGCAAATATTTCCCACCTCTACTTCGCACCAGCTGTGTGCATGCCAGCCGGCTGACTTTACGTATGCTGCTACGGGACGTCAGGGTGTTAGATAAATGAAGGCATGATTGTGGTGCAGTGTGCAAACAATTGTTTTGCTTTATTTATTTATTTCATTTTAGTGAGAAAGTTGGCCTACGCACTGGCTAAAAATGTGCGCTGGCAAAAAATTTATATCCATAGTACGTGCCACAATTTTTAGGTTTTCGTGGAGGTAAGAGGATGTTCACGGCCTTGCAGGATGTATATTTTTATACAAAAAACATCTATAAATTTGTGTTTCATAAATAAAGCATCTAATTTTTGTATAAAAAGGCATTCGGAAATGGATTTTGCACTTGTTATAAGGTAAGCGGCGCACAATGTTTGAACATTTATCTTATTAACGTGAGTTCGTTTATGAACTTGTTATAATATGTTTTTATACAGAATACTTCTTACTATTTAAATAAATTAAAATTTTGTTAATAAATTGTTTAAATATAGTACAAAAAGGCTTTCGGAAATGGATTTCGCACTCGTTAAAAGTTAAGTGGCGCACAATGTTTACACTTTATTTTAGTTATTTACAGATTGTTTTTGTTTGTAGGGTACCATTTCATTTGCAGAACATCTGCCTAGTGATTTACTTTAGAATTTAAATTAAATAAAAGTGTTATTTTGCACCATTCACGATGAAACACTGTCTTACCATGACCAAATACGTTTTTAAAATAATCTGTTGGTGTTTAGTGTTAAAGCAGGTAAATTTGAATTTAATGAAACAGCAAAATAGAGAAAGTATTTTCAAGAACCGTGAGATTTTGTTAAATCGGGGTTCTACTGTAATAAGGCTTGGTTATTGAGCTGAGGTTCAACAAGATACTATTAAGTTGGCTCGAATTTCAATCTGAGTTTAAAAATAAAAGCTTGACTTCGCTGGACACAAGTTTTAACACTGTGACACATCGCTTCTTTTTTTAATAAACTGTTAGGGGTGTGCGAAGCTTCGCATTCTCGAAGTTGAATCAAAGACTTTTGTACCTTCAACTTCATCTTCGAATGAAAAAATCTTCGAGTGAAAAGTCTAAGATTTTCACTAAGTGTTTTTCCCAACGAAACTAGTATCAAAACCAGCAGCCAGTATCATTAATAAGGATGTGCCAATATTAGAAAAGTTGCAAATAGTCATTTACGAATTATTCGCATTAGAACTTCGAATATCTTATACTAAAATTGTGAATAATTTACATTACCATTTGAGTGGTTGTAGAGCTGTGCTGGCCTTTTGGAAGTTTTCTGGTGGAAGGAAGCATGCTGGGAAAGGAAAAACTGAATGGAAAAGATGCTCAACTTATGCTGTTTTTCAAACAAATTTTGTAGTTTTTATACCAAGCGACCTTCACACATGCCCATAAACTGCAATGGTTTTTTTTTTGCAGATCTATCCACATTCTGATTTAAATTGACACTGGTTACCGTGCATATACTGCACTAGAATATTTTATTTCAGGTTGAACTAGTTTGAGAACCAATTTTACCATAATCAGGTAATCTGTTTTAACTTAATCAGATAATTGCTGATTGCAATTAATGGCTTTTCATTCAGTGATTGAAATTTCCCATTAATTGGCAGCATAATCAGTGCATCATTAGTTTTTGTACTAGAATTGCTGTTTTATGCATTGACATGTCCTTTGTATGGTGTTCTCTGTTATCCTGCAAAAGCTAAAGTTACTTACAAGCATGCTTCACTGTACTGTCACTCTTTTTTGCAACTTTTAAAGGTTAAAATGCAGCTTCCCTGCAAAAATTAAGAACTTTGTAAGCCTTTAAGCCACGTAAATTACAAATATTCATGCCTAGTTATGTATAGATTTCTTGTACCTTTTACGACCTATACGTTAAATAACTTCCAAGGATATTTCTTTGAAGCATTTGAATTGTATCACATAATGATCATCTTACGCCTATGGTCATACCTAACTACCTAATACAGTTTGCTTACATTGCATTTTTTCTTTCTAACAAACCTTTGAGCCTCGTACATACTTATTAAAAGTGTTTTTGCTTTATATATACAGTCCTTTTTTCGGCATATGTACAACGTAAAGTGGAGAACCAGCATCTTACCCAGCTAATTATACAATAAAAGAGACTGTTGAACCTTTTGGCTCACTCCTAACTACATATTGGAATTGTGTAAAGCCTTCTTTTTCTAGAGGCCTGTGTGCCACACAAAATCAAGAGAGTTACTCTCGCCGAGCCACCCAGCTAGACACTTTGTAATGATGCAGTATGCTTAAATTTTCGGGACACGGGTGTAAACTTTGTTTGTGTGTATTTAGCTTTGGAAAGCTTTGTAATATTTTGTCAGGTTTCAAGTTAAAGCCGCAGTTTCCCGTGTTTGTTTGTCGAGCAGACGTGTGGACATGTGGACATCTGCTGTTTACAGGAGTCCGTTTACTGTCTAGTTTCGAAAGTTGTTGTTTTGGTTATGTGGCTGTTGCGGGTACAATAACATGTTGTGAGCGCGGGACACAGCGATGACGCTACTGGCAGATGCCGGAGGCCATGCGCTTATCTTAGGAGAAGGGGGAGATAGGCCTGCCTAATATATACTGGTGGTGCCTATCGCCTGGAGAGAAAGTAACCAACCGTCGAAGAAGACGCATCGGGCGTGAGAAGACGCATCAGGCGTGAAGAATTTTACCCACACCGGCAAGCACCCGCGACCGTAAGATCTTTGAATCACATTTATTTTTCAGTTTAACGTCACTTAAATTCTATCACTTATTTCCGCCGGTGTGGGGGGTCGTTAGGGTGCCAGGAGGGAACAAACATCCCTCCTGCCTTCGTAGCTTAGTCTTGCGAGGCAAGTTTGAGACATTAATAAAATGTAAACTACTGTGGCGCTGTTTTCTGCACTGGTCTAACTGATTGTGAAAGTTCGTACTCTGGAAAGTCGTCTGTGCACTGTGAAACTTCAATGAGAAATAAAGTATAAAGCAAACTAATCTGGAACTTCTTTTTAATTAATCGGCGTCACCTGGTACTGAGTCTCGTACTCTACCTATGAGCAAGCTGTGGCAACGTAAACATTCGGCAGGGTAATACTTCCGCAACGTTACAAGATGGCGCCCAACTGTGCGGCTGCATTATCTTAAATACAGTAGGAAATAAGACGGAACATTACAACTTGCAAAAAGTGGCTCCAAAGTATATATATTTTTTTTAACTTTTTCTGCTTTTGTGTGTGTGATCAGTGCCACAACTGAACTTGCACACCCATAACTTTCTTTTGTCTAGACGTACTGAGAAACTGCCAAGCATCGTAAGTTTTTTAATTCTGCCTACAGTAACTTACAATTAAACAAATCATTACGTAAAATATTTCCTTAGAATAACCCCTAAGGCTAGGAGGACCTTTGCAAACAAGTCTATCCCCATATATCTAGAATTGCCATAGACTATGACCTTTCTAACCTCGAGAATTGGATAACCAACCCATTTGTAAACAACTAGTACTTGGCCTTCAGGCACTTATAATGTCGCACCACACTCAGAGGGTAGGATGGATTTCCTCCTTATTTAAGCTAGTCACCAGCAATCAACCTAATTTTTACCTAATATCCTATATCCATACGTGTCACGGGACTGAATAGAGTGAATATGAAGAGAGCTTACCATGATTTTCACGACTACGAGACCACCAGCCAGCATCACAATACAAAGGACAAGATTCTGGGCACCTGTGGCATCTCCTTCCAGCTGGCCAGCTGGTTGGGGAGCGGGGCAATGACACACCACGGGTGACATCCATGATCCATTCTGAGCCTCCCCCTCAGCAGCTGTGCTCCCCCACCCTCTTAAGCAATGCTATTGTCACACTCCTGCAACATCAGCTCCGTCACTTCCGTGTAAGCCTACAAAGGTCTGCTGCTGCCTGGATGCAGAGGTAACCCACGTTTCATGCATGCCTTCCTTGGCAGCTTGACTGCCTTCTGCCCCTTGGACTGGCCCAACGAACATGCATCCTGCTTACACAACAGAGAAACAAGCAACCTCCCCCCTCCTTCCCCGTCACTTAACCACTGGCCAGACGGGTATAAAAAGGGCTAGCAAAGATCTACCTTCTCACTGTGTTATCCAGCTGCCAGTAGTCTTCCTGCAAGACCATCTACCGTGCTCCGTGCACTAGATTGTCGTACCCGAGACATTCTTCGCAGTCTAAGTAAAAGGGAGTCCGTACCACCATGCTGGCACAACCGCCCCAGGCACCTAGAGCTATGCTGTCAGGGGGTTGCCCTCACCCCACCATTCCTGCATGAGTCATAAACATTCTTGGCAGTCGAGTTACTCTCACCCTTCAGGCGTCCTGGGCACAGGCTAAGTTATATGTGGTTTATTCTCGACACCTCACGAGCGACATCATTCTCTCATCTAACCCGCCACATGCCTCTGCCCCCTCTTAAGAAGAGCCGTTATGCCATACAGGGCACCTTCCAAGCCAGGGATAGCTTGCCCGCTGTTGCGGCTTGCTGCGCTGCAACCCGCTTCGCATCATGTCGCCGCTCTCAACCCCTCCAGCGCCTGATGCATTGAGGGGAAGTCTCCGCCGCTCTTAGATACTCTCAGCTCTCCTTTGCATCTCTCTCGCCACACCCGCGCTGGCCTTGTGGACTGAGTATAAATAGGAACTGCACTGCAGTCCTCAGTTCGAGGCTCTCTCACACCAGTCCACTTGCCCAGTGTTACTCTGCCAGAGAGCATACAAACAGCTGTCTCACACCAGTCTAGCAGCAGAACGTCATGCTGCCCGAGAGCCATCAGACATTGTGTCTTGCCTTTGCAGAACGTCACGCTGCCCGAGCAACCACCGACTTTTTCCAGTTGCCACTGCCTTTCGCAATCCAATCAAAAGTTCTTCTCTGCACGACAACACCATGCTACCCGCAAGCATACCGAAGCCGCCGCGCTTCCAACTCTTGTAGCTTGCCTACAGCTTTCAAGAGTACGAGTACCGCTGACTTGGGGTACCCCTCACTCCCCGCGTCTTCCGAGACTAGGTAAGATACCAGTTGGTAACTTAGGACCGGCCATTCAGGCCTCAGCCATGGCACAGATTGGTTTATGTGTATTTGATTGAGCAATCAATAATACAGGCATAAATCTGATTTGGTCGAGTCATCTCTTCCAGCTTCTGTATTCCCTACACCTTATCCTCTCTTTTTCCGGTTCGTCACATTTCTTTATCCGGTTCGTCAATGTCCTAGTACAACTCTTTTAGGATTAGCCACGAGCCGAAACCTTGCTCCTTTTTCTCTCCTATTGATAGCTGTCTCGAGGTGCAGCTTAGGAAGCAACGTCCCACGCCCCAGGACACCTGCTTGGAAACGATAGACTAACCCCAACAGGAGCCCCACTCTTCTGCCTGGGTCGGACCGCGACCTGCTGTGCGCCAGGGAGCCACAGGAGTGGACGTCCTTAGTCTTCTACTGTAATATCCAGTTTGGTACTTGAGTCAGACCGCAACATCCCGCGCGTCAAGTCACTGGACTGGAAACCAGTAGTACAGGCCTCCAACACCACCCAATCTCTGCATCCTTCACTCCATCAGGCTGTGTCTGCCCATTTCTTGTCACCCGCTATCAACCTAACTGGTTACCCCGCACCACCTTATGCCTCATTATTGGGCGGATGGGGCAAAGCTGCCAAGCAGGGGCTAACTCAGGCTGGGGTATTGAGGGAAAGCGGCCCAGTTGGCAACCAGGAGACTGCAAGTCAGAGAGGGTCTGCCACCAGCTCATCAAGCTTCACCTCGAACCTACTCTGGCACGTGCAGTATCTCTGCTGCCACCTACACCACCGAAGAAGCTGCCTACCTTCGTCCGGCCAGCCAACGTTACAGAGTAATCCGGCGCCTTAACATCACACCAGCTTATATCCCCACCAGGGTACCCAACCGCCCATCGCTCGCAAGCACGCCACCCAAGGCTTAACGCGCAATTATAGAAGTGGCCAAAGCTAACCAACCAGGCACCTGAAAAAACCTGTTCCAAGCGGCAACCACTGGTTCACCGTCGCCCAGAGGGGGAAGTACCTCGGCCTCACTCTAACTGCAACTCTCACTAGAGATGAACGATGAAGCCACACTCTCTAACCATTATGTTCAACTTGTTCATATCCCGCAATCCACCACCTTGGCATGCTCAGACAAGATCAGTGTCTGAAAGCCCTTCAGACATACGTTAACCATATTGAGAACAGCTCTCTACCTCTGTCTTGGTGTCTGGATACCAGAGAAAAGCAACATCCCTGGGCACCACCAGAGCTGAAAGCGAACCCTCGCTAAACCTGCTTAGACATGCCAACTTTCCAAAAAAATTATCAGTAAAACTTTCCAGAAAATTAAAAACAATGCGTAAATCCTATGCTGCATTTTTAGTCAATTGCATACAATACTAAAAAATTGTACCTCTACAAAAAACCATTACCCATTATGCATACAACACTATTCATTCACTATTACGAGCATAACATTAAACCTAAAAATTAACAAAAAGCTTTCGCAAAAAAAAAATATCATAGCTTGCCAGCTTCATTAAGATGTGATGCTTCTTGTAAAATGACTTCATGAAGATTAAATACTACCCCAAACAAGAAAGAGCATAAAAATAGTTATTTCATCCTTTACTCGATTTTGTTCAGAGCAGATGTAGTTTTTTTTTGCTTTGGCCAGAAAGCTTTCTGAAAAATTCTATACCTAACAAATGTCAGACACGTAGCTTTTCACCATAGAAATTGCTGCTACATATTTGGTTCTGTTCTGAATTTTTGATGTTTAGGACATATTTGAAACGTTTCAAGTGGTTTGTAATGTAATTCCTTCCCACGTGTGCAATATTTAAATAGCAATGGCATATAAAACAAAATGCAAATTTAAGCCCCTTACCAGACTTTAAAATGCAAGAAAATCCTGGCTGTAGGATTCAAGGAACATTCGAAAATACTGTTTCTTAGGTTTTTCCACCATTACAAATGTCTTAAAGCAAAATATGTTTAAATCGTCACCACATCATTCATTTTAGAATTTCCAAACATAAAAGCTGCATGTAACCTAAACGTCATGTAATGAACACTTGAGCTTTAAACTGGCCCTAAAACACAAAGACCAAAACGTAAACTGATGAGTATATTAACGAAAAAATATTAGTTTTACTGCTGACTAACATGACTACAACTCTTGCCAAGAAACACGCCATTTTGAGAAACATAAATTTTATGAAAAATGCTCCATCATTGGCTAATTGAGTCAAACTGAGAAGGCCAAATGAGTAAGAATATTTAATTTAAAAACAAAAATGTTTCGTCACTGTCTACATCTACACGGCTACAACACAAACAGCTAATAAGAAACCATAAGAGAGCATAATACAAAATAATAACAGACACGTCCTGTTAATAAAAAATGAAACAATGTTTTGATATTTGGCAAACGCTGAAAATCCGTAAAAATTTAAACTATCCCATAAAACCATTTAAAAAAAAGAGTGATTTTTGTAAACTGCATGGATTAACCGTAAAAGTAGGCATGTCTACCTACTCAAAGGAGACTTGGTTACCAGCGATAATGCCACTTCTCTGGACTCTCCAGGGAGTACGCATAACAAGACATTCTACCTCCCCTAGGGGTATGTGTACCCCCAGGTTGGAAATGTTACCCAACTCAGCTGAGCATCTGGCCATCAGCAATAGTGCCATTTCCCTTGGCATCACTTCCACCATAAGTGAGATATCCTCCATTGGGGAGTGAACCGATCCTCTGGCACTGGTGCCAGAAACACACACTGCCTCTCTGGAAGGCCCGCCCTTCACTGATCCACAGATAAGACCATCTTGTTGTGGCCAGATATCTTGCCTATAAGCTTGGGCATTTACCTTGCCACATGCCCCACCACAGAGGCTGAGAGGATAGCCACTGCTCAGGTTCAATGATCTGTGAATCAGGAGGCTGACTGTCAAAAAGTCTATACTCGCTTGCGAGAGGAAGCTGCTTGCCTGTGAACAGGAAGCACCTCAGTAACCACCACCTTGCAGCACCAGCAGCTTCCTACTATCCGGTGCCAGTACCACCCTTGCCATTGACCCTGCCTAAATGTAGTCCAGATCCCTCAGGCCTACACCAGCTACCGTTGCAAAGTGTCAACTCTCGTTCCCTGGGTGTCTGCCATCTGCTAAGCATGATAGTACTGCATCTGCACTCACCTCTACCCACCCCTTTACTCACCCCACTTCAATCTCTGCACCTCCATGAGCAAAAAGAAGTCATGGAGATACCAGGCAGGGGCCCCAGCCACTAAAATACCAAGTGAACGAAGCAACAGCTCTCAGGCTCCCAGGGAGAGGTGTTGAAACCACTTACAATATGAAACGGAAGGTAGAAATGATAACAAAAGTCCAAGAAGTGATTACGGTAACAGTGCACTGAATGTTCATGAGGAACTGGCTTGCAAAACTATGTATTTACAAAATTCTGAAAATTGATAAAAAATAAATTCAAAAAATGTTCTTGGTGCACAATTGTTTAATATATTTAACCAAAATGCAGGTACTTCATAAATTAATGTTAAATAGTGTAGCTGTAAATTTCATACACACTTCTGTTAAAATTTCTGTATGGGTACTTTGCAACTACAGTAAAAACATTACTAAATGAATAAGCAACATTTCTGGTTCCTACAGGTATGTTATAGTAAAGGTTTACTGTTACTTCTAAAACTGATACTAAACTATCAGTCACTACCTGATATCAACTCCATAAATTTGTTTTACACATAAGCCGATAGTATTAGAACAACTCTAGTTATTGACGAGATTTCACTGTAATAGTGGCACCTGAAAGAATGTTATAACATATGTACCACAGTACTTGAATTTCTTTTCCTTTCACTGTTATTTTTAATATACGAATAAGAACCAATGTAACACATACTAAATTCTTTTACAACAATTTAAGTAATATCCTGAATACGAGGCTGCTAGTGGCAATGTCTATTGCTATGTACAACTAAGGAACGTTGCAGAACGAGATGGAAAAACCTATGCTGGACTGACTGACTTTCTGGGCATCTGATGTTTTCAGAATGATGTTACACATAGGGTAGCACACAAATTGACACTGAAATACCGTACAACGCAGCATGTCCGACAGTTTGTATGTTCTACACGTGACCATTCACATAAAGAGTATTAAAATTACAACAGCCCATTATCCAACACTACTAAGACAAACAAGAATGAAAACCAACGCACATTATATCTGCCCGAACCATCTGAATGATACACTTCTAAATCTGATCGCACTGTGTAATCGCAGGCACTATTATTTCTGAGACCAGCAGCAGCCATTACATGTCATTGAAATATAAGCAATGCCAAAGGCAGAAAAACTGCAGAAGAATACACTGCCTGCTGAGCTGAGCATATAATACACTTTTTTTTAGGGACCATATCTGTCACTTTTCCTCGTTTGCTACCTCTCTTCTTTTAGATGCCCCCACTATCAATACTTTTATCTGCACCTCATCCCTCTTTGTTTACCACCAGGCAACCAGACAATAGTTAAACAAGGAGCAGAAGGGGAGTGGAAAGGAATGTCATTCATTCCTTCCTTTTGTGTTTGCCAGAGAAAAAAAGTTGTGTAACAACCCATACTTCCTTAAGGTGCAGTTCTACTGTACTATGAGCTGGAACAGAGGAAAGACTCACCTTGCAGACCAAGCAGCGCGGAAGGGAAGGTGGGCGTGCGCGGGGACTCGAGCGACAGGCTGCCGTTGCCCGGGTGGTGGAGGTGGTGGTGCGGGTGTGGGTCCTCCATCCCACCATAGTCGCTTGGTTCCGTCTTGGGGTGCACCGGCAAGTCCGACATGGGGCCACCCCCCCTGTCGGAGAGTGCCGTGTCACTCGAGTTGCTCTCCTCCCCCGTCGAGTGTGCCTGCAGCGATGAGTCCGAGTTGCCCTTCATCTGGAAGGACAGCAAGGCCGCACCCATCACACCAAACTTCCTCTGACAAACAAACATGGGATTCCTGCTAAAAATTTATACATCAAATGGTTTAAAAGCAAATACCACTTTTACATGTCTGTAAAACCTGACTCTGTGTAGCTGCCTCTCCTTTTTTAGCCTACTTTCCTCACTCTCTATCTATCTCTATATCTATCTATCTATCTATATCTCTCTATATCTATCTATCTCTATCTCTCTCTCTGTGTGTGTGTGTGTGCGCGAGTGCCTTTTGTCCATAAAAAATGTTGAACCCATTACTAAATTTAACCAGACTCCATATATATAAAATTATATTATTATTAACGATAATTCTCCATTAAGGAGAGCGCTAAGACAGTCAATCCTGATGGTCTCATTCTCTGGATCCTCCTTCGTCTTTCCTCTCAAAAAACCTCTCACAAAATTCACCATGTTCCTTCTTCCTCTCCTCTGTCCACTTCGTTCCAGTTTTCTTCTTTTTGGGAGTTCGTTATAATTTCTGTTTTCTAATTTTATCTCGGTATTTTTTCCTGTCTGTCATGTCTTCTGTGGAGATGCTAGGTCTTGTGAGGTCTTCCATAGTTTCCTTGATCCAATTGGTTTTCAGTTTACTAGTCGTCACTATGTTGAAGATCTTCTTGGTCAGTCTGTCGCCGTTCATTCTATATATGGGTCCGTAGAATTTTGCTCTTCTTTTTCTGAAGTTGTCTGTGATCGTCTACGTCTGTGTGTACAGTTCTGTTGTAGGCCACTTCATCCAGATCCCCTCTCTGTGAACTGGCCCTTAGATCTTTCTCAGTATTTTTCTCTCTTGCTTCTTTATTTCCTTGATTTTCGTTCTTCCCTTTATTACTGTCGTTTCTGAGGCATATAAGGCTTCCGGTAAAACTACTGTGTTATAGTGTCTTAATTTGGCATTGGTGGAGATGCTTCCCTTGTTGTAGTGGTTCCATGTAAGCCTGTGTGCCTTCTGCAGTTTCGTGATCCTTTCCCCGTTGGATGTCGAGTTCAGTCCTGTTCTCTGTATGATCTCTCCCACGTATTTGAAGTTTTCTACTTGTGCTATCGTCCCGTACTTAGTTACCAGTGGATGTCTGTCTACGGATTTGGTGTCCATGTACTGTGTCTTTTCGTATGAGATTTTTAGTCCTGTTCTGGCTGAAATTTCGTGTAATGTCTCTAGAGCCTCTTTACCTTCTTCTCTGTTATTTATTATGATGGCTATATCATCAGCAAAGGCCAAACACTTTATGTTTACTGCTATTTCCTTGTTTATCCCCATCCCTATACCCTTGACTCCTCTGTCCCATGTTATATTTATTTTCTCCAGAAATGCGTTAAATAGAATGGGTGATAATTCATCTCCCTGTCTCACTCCTGTCCTGACTTCGAACGGTTCCGAGATTTCTCCCATAAATTTCACTTTGAATGTTGTATTTGTTAGTGTTTCTTGGATTAGCTTTCTGGTCTTGTTGTCCACTCTCATTTCTTCCAGCGTATTGAACAGTGTTTTTCTATGTATGAAGTCATAGGCTTTTTTGAAGTCAGCGAATGTTATTGTGGTGTTCCTGGACTTTCTCATTGTTAATTTTGTTATCAGACTCCAGATCTGTTTGCTGCATGATCTTCCCTTCCTTAACCCTCCTTGGTATTCTCCTTTCTGTGGATCTATCTGAGGTTCTAGTCTATTTAACAGAGCCTTTGCTAAAATGTTGTATGACAGGCAATAGGGAAATCCCTCTGTAATTATTAGCATCCCTTTTGTCCCCTTTCTTGTGGAGTGGGTGTATTAGGAATGACCTCCATTCTTCCAGTATCTTTCCTGTTTCCCAGATGTTTTCAATGATTCTGTGTATTTTGAGAGTAATGTTTTCGCGGTCTAGTTTCCAGATAGATTTCCAAGATCAATCCATCCTCCCCAGGTGCTCTGTTATTTTTCAATGGCTCTATTATGTTCACGATTTCTTCATATGTTGGGGGGTCGGAGTCCAGGTTAGCGTCTGGCTTCACGAACTGTAGTGTCTGTGTCTGTCTTTTACAGTTGACCCTATATATATATATATATACATATACACACACATATATACATATATATATATATACACATATATATACACATATATACATATATACACACATATATATACATATATATATATAATTTCTGTGAACCACAAAATAATACAAAATACAAATAAATTATGTTTATCCACAAAAATCAGTAATAATTCCAGTGTTCGCGAAACATCAATGTAATCGCTAATTGTAGTGTATCTAAAACCACAATGTGAGTTTCTTTTGCCATGAACTCTTACAAACATTTAGTTTAATAATTTTTCATTTGTTATACAGCATTATCTCTCATTACTTCACATACATGCTGATAACGAAACCGTTTGTGTGGTGATCACGTTGTTTTGACTATACAAAAGTAAACTAAGTTTTACGTAATGAGAACAATTTGACGTGTGACACAAATATATATATATTATTTCTTCTTTTGCTGCAACTACATATCATCATGAGTAAGCCACATTCATTAGAAATGATACAACCATGAATGGCAGCTACAAGTAAGCATTCTGTCTCCATTAATAAGGTGGTTGCCTGGAGACCGGAATGCACCGCACCGAAGGAAGAGAATTATAAATCGCCCCGGCCTTAAACATAATCCCGTGAGAAGGAAAAACCAGTAAACCATGCCAGCAAAGCTGCACCTGAACTCGCACAACAGATACCACCTGCACAACAGGAAGACCTGCTTCCAGCTGCCCCCGAGAGATAGCAGCAAGTACAAATCCGCCTACAAGGGAGGAGCCACCCCTGCCGAAGCTACCTGAAGGCCGAAGGAACTCGAGAGACCCCTATCGCAGTAGGATATATGGCCCTGTACCGCCGCCGAACGGCAGTTGATACCAGCAGATCGCCTTAGCACAAGTCGTGCTAAGGTTCTCTGCTCTGTCTGCTGTCTTCCGCCTTGTGAAGAACACTCCGCCTTGTGAAGAACCCCCAGTGATCACCAGTTATCAACACTGGACTTATTCAAGTAAGNCAGCCCCGCCCCATACTCCCCTCTAAGTCCCTTCAGGACAACATAGCTTCAGTTAGGGTTTAGTTGTTCTGACGGCTACCTTATTTGTTGCTCTTTGCTCTTCTAGCACACCCTTCAGGCAAAGCTCTTCAAACAGACAAACCCACTCACCTGTCTTTGCTTTTACCTTCCGAGAGTTAATCAGTGCCTTGATTACAGCAGGAGAGTACGGGTCACAGTGTTCTATTCTCGGGACAGAATAGAACACGTTACTAGTCTAACCGCCGTCTCTTCCATCTTGTGTGAATTGTGCTTAGTCACACCTGGTAAGCGTCACCCCACAAAGGAGAGGTAGGGAACCGCAGAGTTGAGACTGGTTTGTTGAACTTAGTTAGGACTGCGCCCTGTCCCCTAAAAAGGACTTGACGTACGTCATCAAAACACAACCCATTAGATGGCCACCCATACTGTGGACCAAGCACACAAAGGTACCTGGTGTGCACGTACGATAGAGCCAGGACCCCTAGCAAAACACACGACGAAGAGACTAGATCACCCTTATCAGAAAACCCACTCCATCCACCACATACGAACCCACCAGAAGGAGTGCCAGGTCTGGCAAGGAGGGATTTACCCCTTCTGGGATACATTTCAGCTAGGAATATTGTTGCCTGCCACCTCGTTGCGGCCGTGAACCATAACACCTCATCCCTGGTAAATGCTGTTCACCCACAGAAGGGGAAGTAAGTGGAGCGACAGGAAGGCACCTGCCATCCTAGCTGAAAAGCAAGCACTGCTTAAACCGCCTGCCCCAGCCTTCAGCTGCTTGACCCCCCGGGAATGAGCACACGCCACCTGCCAATTGTTGAAGCCTCACCTTGCAGTTCCCCCCAGTAACTTGTTTAGTCCCCTTGTGAAAATCCCCGGAGCTGCACACCCTGTTGAGTATCCCCGCTTAGGCCTGCACAACCAACCACCATCAGCAGACCAAACGCCCGCCTGCTGCAGCAGGGTCAGCCTACCCCAGAGCCGACCAGCAGACGCCTACGCCACCAGCCAGGTCAGGTGACTCCATGCCGGACCAACACACACACAAGTACCAGACACGCGGCAGTGAGAGGTAAGCCAGCGGCTACGCCAACACCACGCACCCGAAATTTGTGCTCTGCCAGCGGCCTATCCACCAAACTCTGTTTAAAGGCACCATTAAGGCCAAGCGCCAGATTCTGCAGACCCTATCTCAGTAAGGTCTGCCCCACCCCCCCCTCCAACCGAATCTGTGCGACTGATCTAACCCAATCTAAAGACAGACACCTATTAAGACGCAGACGCGCTCCTGCCCCCAAAACCGTCTCGTTTCAAAAATTTGTACATTGATTCGTAGCATGGTCAAAAGGTTGTCATATGTAAGATTCTATATATATAGACCTGAATTGCTTAAGCACTCGCCCAAAAACTGAATCACATGTAACCTATATTTTGCTATTCATAAACGTACAATTTTAGCCAAAAATGTTGGTGATATTACTAAATTAAGTAAGTAGATATAACTTGATTAATTTAATAATGTGTTTGTAAACACTACAGACTTGACTCTGACAGTGCTTTGTGGTTAGGTTCTTGACAACTATCAAATATAGTATTTGCAAATACTGAGCAAATGTACTAACTGTAGTTGGCTGCTCACGTTTTAAAATCAGTTAAGGTGTGTGTGATAAACTGAACGAAGTGCAAATACTGCAATGTAAACATTGAGTGAGCATAAAGACACATGCATAAGCACTGCTGTACCATACGCACAGTGTTTTGTGATAGTGGGATGTATAAAAAATAAAAAGACAATTGCAACTGCACTGGAAGCAAATTTGTGTAGTATTCAGATTGCCAAGAAAACAAAGACACTATTTCTGTCAGTTCCCTTTCGAACACTGAACAGACTTTTTGCCAGTGTTCACTGTTATATTAATTTTACCTCTGGGTTACATTTTCCTTTTCCTTGTTTATCAATAAACACATGTGCTTTATAGATGGATGACCTAAAATTTGTTTTGGCGAAATGAAAATAATTTTACGAAATGGTAAAATTTCAATGAAGTCAACTAATTAATTTACAGTAAATGTAGGGTCTAGTGATGCAATGAATGTCGATTTTTTCACATTCGCGAATGCGAATGCGAATATTCACCTCCGACATTCGCGAATGTGAATGCGAATGTTGGTTTTTCAAATATGGCGCCAAAAGCGTGCGCCTACGAACTCGAATTTTACCGCGCGTTTAGAACTGGCCGGCTGGGCGGCCATGTTAAAACCGAGAGTAGCCCATATGCCCCGACTCTGAACGAAGTAAACAAATCGTGATTGCTGGCTTACTGAATGAAGTTAGCTGCTAATAATGTTTTCGTAAAGATTTAGTTTGAGGTTACCTTGACGCGTACCGCTCATACCTACCAGTAGTGGCGACGCTATTCTTACCCACGCCGTAAACCGATGGCCTAACGACCAGAGGAATCCCCGAGCTCGAACCAACTGCACCTGTCATGTTGCCTGAGTCACAACATGACGCTGCGAACGTGGGGAGTCCCGGGCATATTATCGCCCCTCGCCACAAGAAATTACAAATCAGGGAAAAACAGTGAACCCCACCTACCCATATCCCACCGCAAACACGAGAGGGTAAGTCCCGAGTTATATGGAAAATAGAACAGAAACGTATATATACAGGAGCCACGGAGGACAGTTAAGTCAGTTACGAGACAGTTAAGAGAGTTACGAGAGAGAGAAGGACAGTTGAGGTCAGTTACGCGAGAGTTACGAGACGTTTAACACGGAGCAGCAGCGACAAGACAGTTACGACGGAGTCAGGAGTTATGCTGGAGTCACGAGTGTCAGATACGAGGAACGACGAGCGACGAGGAGAGAACTTCACATCCAGGGATCGAGCCCAGGACTTCCCGGGAGAGACACAAGAGACAGCATGACAACGCCAGCCACCAGCAATGAGGTAATTTCAGCAACCCGCCGAAACCTCCCCCCGACGCAAACATTCGCCGAGACGTGTGTAGGGCGCGGGATAGCTAGATTCCACCGTCCGAGGAGATATAAAAGGGGCTAGGTCTCATAGATGTACAGGTCACTGTAACTTTGGACAATAAAAGTTAAGCGTGAATAAACCGAACCCAGTTACGTCTTTGTGTCACCCCTCTTACAGCAGCCCAAGGTGCCGTTAGCCAGCACCGTAACAAATTACTACGTGCCCTGCTATCCACCATCCTGTATAGTACAGGTGGGAGCAGCGTTGAGTCAACATACTTTAGTTTTGTTTTTAACTTGTAAAGACTCTAATATTGTAATTGTACAGTGATAAGTGATATTTCAAAATGAAGCGGTCGTGTGTTAGCGAAGTTTGGACTTATTTTACAATATGTGATGCTGAAAATGTGAAATGCAAAATATGTAATAAACAATACTCGCGCAAAGGAAGAACAACAAGTGCTATGAGAAATCACCTGGAAGCTTTGCATAAAAACGAGTATAATGCTTTAAAGAATAGGGAAAATGAAAAGCGAAATGCTTCTACAACAAGTGTTGTGGCCTCCACTTCGCGACAATGTACGAAAACCGACCTGAAACAAATGTCTTTGATTGATTGCGTCGAAAAAACAAGAAAGTGGGATAACAATGCCAAGTCTTTGGAAATTGATAATTTCATAAGTGAAATGATTGCTTTAGAGGACTTACGCTTTAGTTTTGTCGAAAGCGTTGGATTTGTCAGACTATTGAACCATCTTTGTCCGTCGTATAATATAAAAAGCCGACAACATTTTTCTTCGTTTATATGTGAAAATTTCTACGGCAAAGTCAAAGATAAAATTTTGGGATTAATTAAGTCATTTGAAAAATTGGCGTTTACAACTGATATTTGGTCTGATTCTTGTTCAGGAATATCTTTGCTGAGTCTTACATGTCATGGTATAACAAAAAACTTTGAGAGAAAAATGATTGTGTTAAACGCAGAGGTATTTAACGATGGCCGACATACTGGTGAAAATATAGCTATAAAACTTGAAACCATGTTGTCGCATTGGGAAATACCTAAAGAAAAAGTGCAATGCATTGTTAGAGATGGTGGCAGAAACATGAAAAAAGGTATTTCCTTGTTATTAATTAGAGACATTGATTGTTCGTCACACCAAATTCAGCTGGTTGTCAAGGAGGGGCTTAAGGCACAAGATTCCGTTATAACAGTGATTGCAAAATGTAAAAAGATGGCAACACATTTTCATCACTCAAATGTAGCTCAAGATGAACTGGCTGCTCTACAAGAAAAACTCGATCAGCCAAAGCTGAAAATCATACAAGAGTGTGCTACAAGATGGAATAGCAGCTTATATGTTAGAGCGTATTTTGAAAAACAAAGATTCGTTATGTCTTTATGCTTCCCAGAATAACAAGATTTCACAACTAACTTCCGAAGAGTGGATTATTGTGGAAAAAATAATAACTTTACTCAGACCTTTTGAAGAAATTACAAAAGAACTAAGTGCAGCCAATATTTCTGTATCCTCAGTAATTCCATTATTGTCCACTTTGGAAAAAATTATTGGTGAATTTGATGTGACCGACGAATGCGTTGGGAATACGATTTTAGCTCTTAAACGAGAACTATGTTGCAGATTTTCCCATTTGGAAAATGACGTATTGTTTGCTACGGCATCTTTTATTGACCCAAGATACAAATTAAAATTTANTTGCTACGGCATCTTTTATTGACCCAAGATACAAATTAAAATTTATCAAAAATTCTTCAACCAGAGATCAAGTTGTGAAAAATATTTTAGAGTCAATTGGAAACGATGAATCAAGCCTATCGTCTTGTTCAAATCCTAAGCGTGCCAGAATGACTACTCATCGGATTGAAACATCTGGTTCCAATGCCAGTCTGACAGAGAAATCTATATCTTTAAGAGACACCATGAAATTGCTGATGGATTTCAGTGAAAGTGAAGAAGAAGAAAATGAATTTACGAACCCTATAAAAGTTTTGATAAAAAAAACCATGAATGAATATTTATTAGATAAATGTGTGGAAAATGATGTAGATCCACTTACATGGTGGGCGGTAAATAATAAGTAGTATGGTATTATTTCTCCCATAGCCAGGCAATATTTAGTAACACCACCCACTAGTGTGCCTAGCGAAAGGGTTTTTAGTAGGGATGGGTCAGTTGGGTTCTTTGGTTCCAATTTATACAGGTTCTTGAAGTTTGACTCTGAACAGGTTTTAGGTTAACAAAAACTACTGGGTTCTCATTTCTAAAGAGCAATAAATTTACTGCAAAACTCTGTCCTTACAAAAATAACTGCCTTCTGTATAGTGCTCCCTTTTCCCCAAAAATAAAGGAAAAAAATTCTGGGGTGCACACCATACATGAAAAAAAAATTAAGGAGTGGTAGTTCTAAACTGTCCTCTCCCTTCTCTGTCTTTATCACTCAGCCGGCCCCTGTAAGCAACACTGCTAGCAGATCAATACATTTCTCCACGCCTTCTTTGTTTCCCTGTAAGGCAGAAAATTACCAAGAGAAAGGGGGGTGAAGAAGGGAAGAAGCTACCAGGGTTTTTTTTAGACATGTGGCATTCCAACACAGCAAAAAAAAACCAGCAGGTCACTGCATAAAAGAAGAAAAAAGAAAAAGGAAGCAGGCTGGTAAAAGAAGCAAAAAAAAAATGAAGCAGGCCGCCCACTGGAGTTGTTGACATTCTTTTAATGACCATACCNCGTTAAGTCACAAGTCACGCCACAATGTTTTGGCTTTTAGAGCCACTGCGGGTTATTTAGTTAAAGTATTTTCCAAACATATCACAATCACCACCTATTAATGTAAAAAAAAAAGAAGAATAATTTGTTACATATTTACTAACCTTAAATAAATCTAATACAAGTTTATCTGTATACATGAAATCTTATCTTCACACTTTGTTATTGTTCTATTCTTCGGTAGGTTAAATAAAAAATTTAATGGATTTTACCTGCATTGGTTGAATGAAGTTGCAAGCAAAATGCAAGTATTCAAAATGGAACTGAATACTGGAACCAATATTTAAATTGTAGAATCGGTACCGGAATCGGAATCAATATTTTTTGTTATTCGACCCATCCCTAGTTTTTAGTGGGACTGGTCTTCTTTATACACCCCACCGAAATATGCTGCAAGGAGAAAAGGCATCAAAACTTCTATTTCTGAAGTTTAATATTCCTCTCTTATTTAATTGCCAAGTGTTTCACTTAATTGTGTTTAGATATAAACAATTTTTCATAGTTTTATTTTTCGATTTCAAGAAGTAATGTTTAATGGATATCTTAAAAATTGCATAATTAGTGAGTTAGTATTCGTACCAAAGTTAAAATTAACAAAATGTTAAGAACATATTTGTTTTAATTGAAAAGAAGATTATTATATTGTTTGTTTTTCTTCACAATATATTTTTTACTTTATTCATAAGAAGTCAATTTGATTTACAATTAAACATGATTACTAGTTCATTAAAAGATCTCATATATTTGAATAAGATATCCTTTAGGTTGCATAAATGCATATTGTTAAGTGTTTTTACAAAAGATCTCATTTAAACTTCATTTGCATAATTAAAAAGGTTGGGTTATATCTTATTCCATTGTTTTGTGTTAAAGCAGTTCAATGGTATTTGATCATACAGTTGTGTTATAATATAGTTTAGAAGTTTTAAGAAATTACCTGCCTTAATTTGATTTTGCTTAGGTAAATAAGAATAAAAGAATATCAAGAGCGTGTTTCTGTTATGTAATCTAGTGAATAACTACAAGGCTGTTTCCCAAATATCATTAAAATACACTCTTATACATAATAAAAATGTCTTAATCATAGCAGTTGCATTATTTTTTAATAAACATTTTCATTTTTCATTGCTAAATACATTCGCAAAATATTGGCATCATTTTTGCGAATGCAAATGCAAATGTGAATGTTCAAAAACATGCGAAAATTAGCGAATGCGAATATTTGTTGCATCACTAGTAGGGTCCTACAAGGGCATCGGACTGTCACAGTTTTCAGCGACACCAAATGCTTATTTTTCAACTTTTTAACAGTTCATCATGTAAATATTTCATTTGGATGGGTAAGCTGTTATTGATTCGCCATTTTGGAAGAGAGCACTAAATGAAAAATTAAGCTTTTACTTCATATCTCATTAACTACTCAATAGATTAAGACAGATAACATACTATGATAGGCCACGTTAACAAATTAAATTTAAATGGATAACATTTTTAAAATGACAGCCATATTAACATTTTTATTACTATGATATATCCACTTTACAATGTATCCAATTTCAAACACACTTTGTATGCTGGTAGTTAACTATTACTATGGTAGGCCATTTTAAGAAATGCAATTTAACTGGATAAAACACTTATTTTCAATCTGGCGACCATATCAATATTTTAGGTTAATTTACTATTACTGGCATAAACAATGATTTTCATTACTGGTAAATAAATCAGTTTCCACTTTTGTTAGCCATTTTTAATACATGCATTCTTTTTCTTAATAAAGACATTGGTGTGTACTATGAGAGGTCTGTTATAAAGGTTTATTATTTTGTAATTACATAATGCAAGTTTACTATTACATGGCAACAAAAACAACTGTAAGTTGTATGGAAGTTGTAAATAACAAATACATTAAACCTCGTTCGTATGGCACCTCATGCGTAAGGACTGATTTCAGGAACCATGAAAAGTACAAACACACTTAAATTAGGGATGGGTCGGTTCGGTTCTTCGGTTCCAATTTATACCGGTTCTTGAGGTTTGACTCGGAACCGGTTTTAGGTTAACAACAATTACTCGGTTCTTGGTTTTACACATCAATGGCAAAACTCGGTTTAGCGCGCCCTTTTTTCCCCAACATACAGGAAAAAATTCTGGGGTGGGTGCTATACAGGGAAAAACAATTAAGGAGTGGTAGTTGTAAACTGTTCAGGGATGTTTGGAGGAAAGTGTATGGGACCAGTCGGTTATCTCATCTCTCGCTCTTACATCAACACTCCTCTCCCTCTTTTTCTCTCATCCCCCCCTCCCGCCGTTTGCAACACTGCTAGCCGATCTATACATTCCTCCAAACCTTCTTTGTTTGGCAGGATGACCGCGGGCGGAAGTAAGAGAGGAAGAAGAGACTTTTTTTTAGAGGTGTCGCATTCCAGCACAGTAAAAAAAACCAGTGCAAAAAAAACCAGTGTGTCACTGCATAAAAGACGCAAAAAAAAGGGCTGGCCCACGAAAGCTATTGACATTCTTTTAATGAACCTTTGTAGGTTACTTTTATCTTACAGCATGGCACAATGTTTTGGTTTTCGGGCCACGAGTTATTTAATTAAAGTACTTTCCAAACATATCACAATTACCACATATTAATGTAAAAAGAGAATAATTTTTTAGATATTTACTAGCCTTAAATAAATTTAATACAAGTTTATCTGTATACATTAAAACTTCTCTTCACACTTTGTTATTGTTCAATTCTTCCATAGGTTAAATAAAACATTTAATAAATTTTACCGGCATTGATTTAATAAAGTTGCAAACAAAAGGCAAGTATTCAAAATAGAACCAAATTCTGGAACCAATATTTATATTGTAGAATCGACACCGGCACCGGTATTTTTTGTTATTCGACCCATCCCTAATTTTAAATATAAATTTTAAAAACCAAAAAACTACCGCATAAATTTATTAAAATAAAGTTGCAAGCTGCAAAATTAAAAAACAAAACAGGTTGTACGGACTTTACTCTTATGCAATACATTTTATGGCTAAAATAAAAAATCCAACAGATATTCATTAAAAGGTTGTTGACCTGTCAGCTGTTCCAGAGCACGGCCTCGGCTAGCGTGGTTCTCTTTTATGCACTGCACATGTCTTTCGAGAAACACATGCACAGCAAGGCATATTTCACGCCCTGCCATATGGCAGCTGTGCCAGCCAATGTCAACACTGATGAGTGCCGTAAGCTGCAAAACTATATAAATAACACTGCCTTTTACCGGCCTTTTTCCCCCTTATCTCTTCAACCCATCTTGTTCCCATTAAAGCCACTTTTCTTTTTACACTGATGTAAATACTGTACTGTTTTGAACACAGGCCGTGTCATGGGTGTTGTGTCAAGGATATAAACGATGTTGCTGTTTGCATTTTTATTATTTTAGCTCGCTCAGTAGTCTTTTCTGCATTACTGGGGTTCCATTTTGCTCACAATACATCACCTTCTTAAATAAATTTACACTATGTGATCAAAATTATGTTATCATAGACTGTAAAAAAGTACTGCTATCAACCGCGTGGAACACATGGTCAGTAATCACAGTAGTCAGCAAACTGAGCGAGATATATAGAATGGGATGGTCTGAGGAACTTACGGACTTTCAACAAGGTCAGGTAATCAGGTGCTACTTGTGCAAGAAGTCTGTGCGCGATATTTCCACCCTCCTGAATATCCCTAGGTCCATTGTTTTCGATGTTATAGAGAAGTGGAAACGTGAAGGGACATGTACAACCCAAAAGTGTGCAGGCCGGCCTCCCATGTTGACCACCAGAGAACGTCGAGTGTTGAACATGGTCGTAGAGTGCAATTGTAAATCATCCATCGCCACCATCTAACACTAATTCCAACCTGCATTAGGATCTACTTCAAGCACCATGACTGTTCAGTGAGAGGTGTGGAAACTTGGTTTTCATGGCAGAGTTGCTGCCCATAAGCCACACATCACAAAGGCAAATGCCAAATGCCGCTTCGCATGTGTAAGGAGCATCGAAACTGGAGAATAGAACAGAGGAGTGATGAATCATGGTATACAATATGGCGATCCGATGGTAGGATGTGGGTGTGGCAAATGCCTGGTGAACAACATCTACCAGCTTGTATAGTGTCGACTGTGAAATTTAGGGCCAGTGGGGTTACAGTGTGGTCATGTTTCTACTAGAAGGGGCTTGGCCTCCTTCATGCTTTACATGAAACTGTTAAGGCACAAGTATACGTTAAAATTTTAACTGCTTTCATGTTACCTACTGTTGAAGACCAGTTCGGAGATGACCATTGTGTGTAAACATAACAGAGCACCCACCCATACTGCTGGGCATGTGACTGAGTGATTTGATGACAACATCCCACTAATGGACTGGCCTGCCCAGTCCTGATCTGAATCTGATAGAACATACCTCAAAGGTTTTGGAATGTAGACTTTGTGCTAGACCACACTGACCCACATCAATACCTCTTCTCATTTTGGCGCTCCACGAGGAATAGGCTGACTGCCAGTGTTCCCAATGAATGGTGGCCCAAAATTGTACTTCATTTTTAGGCGAGTGTCTGGATACTTTTAATCACATAGTGTATATTTCAGCAATGAGATCCATACAAAATGTCTCATTTCATTGATGGAAATGTAAACACAGGCCATATCATGGCAACTCAGTAGTCTTTTCTCCATATCTGCATAACTGGGGTATCAATTTACTCAGAATACATTACCCTAATATATAAATTTACATTTCATAAATTAAAATACATAATTTTTTTAATTA
This sequence comes from Clitarchus hookeri, assembly GCA_002778355.1. Taxonomy (NCBI): domain Eukaryota; kingdom Metazoa; phylum Arthropoda; class Insecta; order Phasmatodea; family Phasmatidae; genus Clitarchus; species Clitarchus hookeri. The sequence continues at coordinate 724,924 of NQII01000054.1, read as the reverse complement.
GAGATGTTTCAATATGACTTCCATGTACCCTGTTAGCAAAATGTGCTGTTTGGATACAATTTTCACGTCTAGGGGGCAGCCCATATGGGTTTTAATTCAGCCGAATCGGTTGGTACAGACTCGGTTGTACAGATAAATTTTGGGGAACCATGTCAGTGAAATCGAGGTTTGACTGTAGACCTAAATGCAGTGCAGCTACTAGACAACAGCAAAAAACTGTGTGTATGTTATGAATTTTTTTGGTTTGATAATCTATTATTAGTGTTGATTGTGCATCTACACATAATAGACACTGCTCTTGTATGCCATGGTGAGTACAATTCCATGTAGAATAACATGCTGTATCCATCTGTCATCAATCTTTGTGTCAATAGCAGAAAATTAAAACTTCACCAGATTTAGTTGTTGGTGAACAGTCAAACACACTATAAGAAAGATTTGCAATTAAGTTCTTTATGTGTTAATTTTGGCCAAGAGTACAACACAGATGTAGCACAATTAACATTTTAAGATATTAATACTTTTTTGTAAATGCTTTATTGTCAAGTGAATGAAGTGTGTAATTTTTGGCAATGGAACTGAAAGTTTTGATTAACTGATACTGTAAAAAAAAATATTATTTGAAAAAAGATAAAGATGAACATTTCATAACATTAATTTCATATGAATTTAGGTGGGACCAAGGAAAATTCCACAGTATTTTAAACACTTGAATAGTGTGATCCAAGTACAGTACTCAATTTTATGAGTACAGTTTTACAAGGTCAGCAATTTTATTTTTAAAATAGCAATTTTATGAAATCATTTTAGGGAACCATCTATAAGGACTTCTTACATTCACATTTTGCCGGCTCCATCTCCTCAGGAATTACTCTTCAACCAAGTTGTCAAAGCACTTCCAGGCAGTTTAACTGCTTACGTAGTTTTGTACAGGATGTGTATTTCAACCCATCGCCTATTTTTCGCTTTTCCGTCACATCCGGTGACGAGTTTTTTTTAATAGTGTCCTTCAAGCTCAGTAAATTTTCATCTCACGTCATCTCTTTTCACGTAGTTACCAAGGGCAAAAATCTTTAAAGCTGCCACTCGTGTAAGCCTATGCCATCTAGCGACAAGCGCCCAAAGCTTAGCCACACGCTTCTATGAGCGCTTACAGCGTATCGACCGGGCATTCTTCATCCTACTGGCTAGCTGATAACTTTCGTCATGGCGTGCACGACTTCAAGGCTGCACTTGTGTCCAGGATGTAGTTTCGTTACATATATTTTAACTCTTTATCATGTAGATAAGTCGTGCAACCAACATAGTTTTTTTTAGTGCTGCAAGGCTACATTAGAGTATTTTCTACCTCCATTATGAGTAGGAGTTAATCCACTGTTTTCAGATCCAGTTTCACTGTAACTGCTTTTTCATTACAGTTGACTCCCTATCTACCGTTTTTCAGGAGACTTTCAAAAAATTTCCCTGCATACGGGATTTCAAAACTTCTGACCGTATTAGACTTCGTTTTGAGTATAATGAGAGATGTTCATTATCTGTGAATAAAGTTTAGCTAATAAATGCAATAAAAATGGGAATTTTATAAAAAATATTACTGTAAACAATACATTAAAAAACATTTTACCTAAAAACTTGTTTAAATAAATAAAGAATATAACATCTCAAAATACTGTATATAATTGATTGTAATCAGACACCAAATGCCAGCTGAAACTTTCAAACCCTCTGAAAATGAAAATAATATGACACAGAATGTGAGTCACATTTTGAATGTCCCGCGGCGCGCACTAGATAAGCTGAGAGTACAAAGAGAATTTATCAATCTGGCAGTGTGTTCATGGTGGCAGGCGGTGAAGGGGAAGCAGCAGGATTAGCCCTCCCGCCACTACATGTTGCAGACACCTTGCATGCGTGGTAAATGTATGTCTTTTAAAGTAATTAGTTATATTTCACTGTTGCAAGAAAACTAGTAATTTTGAGACAGAAATGAATAAATATGGTAATTAACATTTATTTCTTCACAGTCTTTAATAATTAATTATTCAAAATCACGTCCTCTAATTTTCCCTGTTGTGAGTTACACTGCACTCGGTCTTGGTGCTTACCCATTATTAGACGACCAAAGGTGTCAAATAGACCCTTACATTTTAACAGTTTATTCAAAAGACGAGTATCTATTGAAATAAATTAACATAAATCCTCCGATTTCCCTGCAAGAGGCTACTGAAAATGAACTTTATGCTTAGTAATACAAGTAGCTTGATGTTCAAACAACTTTTGACAACAAGGGTAGGTCAAGTGTATGGCTTCTGGGCATATAATTTTATTCGGGAAGATGCCGCCCATTGAGTTAAATTAATATTACTTTTGAAAATCATATTGATTTTACACCAGATACAATGAAACGCCAACCTTACGAGGAAAAATGACATTCAATCACAAAAGAAAACTTCTTTGCAAATAATAATTCCTCGTTAAAATGTATTGCATAACATTTTCAGGCAAAACGGTTTGCTTTGAAATACAAGTGATAATAGGTGCAACTATTTTGAGCAACGGATAATCTTGATAAAATGTCTTGTTCGCCAGGTGCACTGTACTTACTCTGCGACAAGTGTGCGCGGCCGAGAGGCAAAGTGTTTTTACCTTTGTTAGATTCCCCTCTCGAAAGCATGTAAGGGGAGGAAGGAAGGAGACACAGCTGAGAGACAGAAAGAGGGAGGAGAGAAAGAGGATGCTAGGTCACCATGCTGGTTGCTAGGTAACCACTTCCTCTCTCATCAGGCGTGTAAAGGGAGGTAGCAAGCCAGACTCGCACTTCGCACCACACCGCTGATATGTTGGGAAGACAGACAACAAGCCATAGAGCAGTGATAAACTGCAGCGCGCGCAACGTATTTCACATCCAGTTACTAGACATTTGCATAAACAACCAGCTTAAAAACAACTGTTGCAGGAAATCTCACATGACGGGACCCGAAATATACTTTGATCGACACAACATCCGATAAACGATACAAGCTGTTAGCCTTTATCATTATTTATATAGGAGTTTTGCCGGGACAACTGAAAATTAACTGTGGATCTGGGTTATCGGTACATGCGTTTTCGGTACGAGAGTCCACTGTAATTCGTGCCAGACCTTTCCAGAGGTTGCAGTACTGCAGTATCACCGCTCATAGTCACCGTTAGCAGAGTATCAGTACCCGGTACTGCTGTACCAAGGCGTAGTTTGGGGAAGACTGCAGCCTCGCAATCCAACCCTGTAGTTGTGATGGGGTACCTGTGACAATCGTCACGTTTATCAAGGAATGGCCATAGCCGCTTCTGTTTTTCAGTTTCTGCCGGACATCTACACTGATCTTCACATTGATTGTAACCACATAAACTTACATTTTGTGAATTTTAAAGGAAATTCATCCATTAACAAGAATATTCAGCAAGAACATAAAAATAAACTATTTTTTATTCCTGCTTTATAATATTTTTGTACTTTCTAATAGATTAATGTCCTGGCATATGTGTGTACTAAATATCTTGTAAGGGATGCCAATAACATGCAATTTAGATTTTGTTTTCATGTTGTGAGGGGTTGTCACATTTCCCAATATAAGAAAATGGGGCCCTCATTGGAGCACCGGGGGTTGCGTCCAGCTAGACAGCTGGTTGGTCAAGAACAAATACGGGCAGATGGCGTGTGGTGCAGTGATCGCCCCTCTATTGTCATACCACTCCTATGCCCGTTCCAGCAGACAACTTTTCAGCCATGTGATGAAGCGGCGTTTTGAACTGACCAATGAGAAAAGATAGAAGAATCAAGTGATTGAAGAACCCAGAAATGATGTATAAATAAACATTTTCGGGGCTTATGAAGGCAGAGAGAACCTGACACCGGAGACAAACATTTTGGGGGATTTATCCTAAATTTGATATAGCTATCGCGGAGGGGTGATGTAGGAAACGAGACCAAGGCCAAGATATACAACTTTTATTATAGTGCGTTTTAACGGTTTTATTGAATTTTTTTAGAATAATTATTTAACAGTTTTTTCAGAATTTATATAAGTGTTTGTAATGACCCTGTTGGTCATATATAAGTTTTTGTAAAATAGCAGAATAATATAAAGTTCTTTCAAATACAAGTTTTCGGGGTTATCCTTCATACACCACACTTTTCCTTTAAGATCTTGGGTTTTTGTGCACTGCCTCCTGATGGTTGTTTCTCTGCTCTACATAAAAATCAAAAAGGTTAAGTATCCGGAAAAACAAATACTGAAGGACGTATCGCCTGTCTCATGCTTTGGAGGCTATCTGTTGCAATGTCTTTCATTTTCTTATATCAGTAAAATTTATAATGTTTACCATTTTTATTTAAAATATATAACAAGTCAATTTTGTTACTACTTGTAGAATTATATATTTTACTCGCCTCTCGAACATACATAATTTATAATAAACTTGTTTTCATTATTCATTACTGTTGGCCTTTTCTAACCAGCATGCATATGTATTAATAATTTCTCTCTTTTTGGTAGCAGTTATTTATTTTAAAAAGGCCACAAATGGGAATTCTGTATTAAGCAGAATCATATTGTCCTGTGTCGGGTTTAGGAATTTTAGAGCGACGCTGGCCCACAACCCCCCCCCCCCCC
>NQII01000054.1:698704-719945 GCA_002778355.1 Clitarchus hookeri | reverse complement strand
CACAAGGCGACACGTGCCGACAATTAAGACTGGAGGCTGGCAAGCATAAAAACCCCTTTTCGAGAGTAGTGGGAAGTCAGTTCATTAGTACCGCGCAGAGAGGTCAGTCCGAGAATTATTACAGCCAGAGACGTTAGTTCGAGAGAGCAGTCAGTCGAAGATCGCCGAGCAGAGAGTTAGGTCAGGGGTTCGGACCCCTGGCCACGTCAGTACGTCAGTAGAACAGCAGTCCAGTGAGACAGCAGCACCTGCAGGCCTTTGCCAAAGGCCGCCCATCGCCGGAGCTCACCCACCACAGCTGACATCATTGCAGCAAGAGCTAAGTATACAATCACCGTCAAGAGAAGCCCCCCTCCATCACGAAGTCGTTAGCAGTCAATCCGAGTAACCAAATTATCACAGTACCACACCTCTCCAGTGCTGATGTATTTCATTTGTGTTGAATTCGAGACAATATATTCGTCCTTCAAAATACAACAGTAAAAGACGAAATTATTGCAAACCCCTTAACCTTCAGGCGTCATATAGTCGGTGCCTGGGGACATTAACAACGACACTATAAGCCACTCTCTTCCACAGAGGCGATATAGCGTCAAGTAAAGCGGCTTCCCAACTGTGGGGCCTAAATACGTCAAGTTAAAGTGGCGCCCGGACGTGGGGCGCAACGCTAGTTAGTGTATCATACATCAAGTTAATTTGGCGCACAACTGTGGGGCCTACACAGCCTAGCGTCAATATGAAAGAGGTTAGACTGTAAACATAAAATTTTAGGGATGGACAGATACCGATACATTGGCCGATAAACCCAAAATTGGTATCTGTTACAATCGGCCATGGTCCAAACAAATCGTTTCATCAACCCAAATGATTTAATTATCATATTTTTTAATACGTAAACTGAATTTCACCAAACTTAGTACACATATAGTACTAAGTAAAGACACTTGAGTGTTATAGTTTTCAACAATGCCGGACACTTATTTTCAAATGGTGGCCATTTTAAAATTTAGGGTGATATGTCATATCTCAAAAACCATTGAACCGATTTTAAAAAAAATTTGTATGCAGACAGCACAAAGTGTACACATTGAATTCAGTGGCCAATATGGTTGTCAGTCCACCATTTTGGAAAATGGCGCTACATGACAAAATAAAGCTTTTACGTTATATCTCAAACTACTCAACCAAACTATGATAGAGCAGGTAAACATAAGTAACTAAACTTTATTAGGAACTTATTATCAACAGAGTATAATTAATTCCAATCAAACTTTGTATGCTGACTGTATATATTACAACCAGCAAATGTGTCTACACATAATCTCTGGTCTGCAATTTTGTAAAATAGTACCACATGACAAATTAAAATTAAAACAACCAATTTCTACAAAATTTGGCAATCAAGTAGTACTATAACAGGCTGTGTAAACTTATAAACTTTGAGGGTCAGATAAATATTTTCAAAATGGCAGCTATATAAACATTTTAGCAGTGGAGTTTTTATCTACAAAATTACAAAACAAATTTCAACATATCTTTGTATGCTGACAGTATCAATTATCCATTAAAGGTGTCTCTATGCAAAGTCTTATTTCTACATCATTTTGTAAGATAGCCACACATGAATTAATATAGTTTTTCTGTCGTAACTAGGGAAATACTAAACAGATTTCTTTCAAATTTTGCAAATAAGTTGTACTGTGGTAGGCCGTATTAATTTACCTATGTGTTTTATTTTCTGAATGCCGTCTATACAAACATGTTAGCTTAGAGAGCTATATCTATGAAACTATGTAAAAGATTTAAAATTAACTTTGCATATTGCGTCTATGACAATCATCACATGTGTTGATACATAAACTTTTTGTCCTCCACTTATGAAGATTATCACATGAACAATGGAGGTTTTATGCCATATCTCGAGTACCAATCAACCGATTCATACCAACATTTCACTCAAGTATTGCTACAGCAGGGTGTGTAAATTAACATGTGTTATGTCCAGCAGGCATATTTTACTGGGGTTTATATAAATAATTTAGATTAATTTGTTATATATATGAAACGGTTCAACAAAATTCAACCAAATTATGTATGCAAGCAGTATTAATTACAGTGAAATCCCGATATTTCGCATCCCGCTAATTCGTGCAAATTTGCCGGTCCCTTGAGAAAATCCCTTTAATTCGTAAAAAAAAAAAAAAAAAACAATGCATTCCGGTCCCCTCGATAATACGTATTTATTTTGGTGCTCGAGCTCAATTAAAACGTCTTATAATTCTCATTTACAACTTAGAAATCTTGTTAAATCGTAATGTTTTACACCTTAGACTGTACACCAGCTCTAGATTTATGCAATTCGGGCAGGGTAAAAAAGACCGGAAGGGTACTGAGGGACGTATGAGGGTTTGAAGGGCAGGTAATGACGCCGAGTAGGCTGTGAGGCAATGTGTCTGTGATTCTCAGAACTAAGAGGCGCCTTACTGTCCGGTCTACGGTTATGAGAGGGTAGGAAGGAGCAGAGCGAGTGAAAAGTTAGTCAGTTCAGTCTTAACCATGCCTCCGAAAAGAGCTAATAAGTGTCTCCATTAGAGAAAAAAAAGAAATCTTTAACGACTGGTGGTGATAAACAAATTGACGTGTCCAATTGTTATAAGGTTCCTCCGTCCACAATAACATCAATTCTGAATAAAAAGGACAAAATCGCCTCCCAGTCATCAGACAGCAAAGCAAAGCGCTTTAAGACTGGTGAGTATCCACAATTAGAAGAGAATTTAAAAAAGTTGTTTGCGCAAGGACGGAATTCGAATGTACCAGTTGAAGGAAAGATTTTAATAGAAAAAGCCAAAGTTTTCTCAGAAAAAATGGGAATTAAAGACTTTCGTGCGAGTGATGGTTGGTTTGATAGGTTTAAAAAAAGGCACAGTATAACATTTAAGAAGCTTAGTGGGGAAAGTGCGAGTGTATCGGCCGACGTTTGTTCTGAGTGGAAAGACGAATTGGGAGAAATAATCGAATCTTATGAGCCCAACAACGTTTTTAATGCAGATGAGACGGGGTTATTTTATAAGTGTCTCCCCGACCGATCAATGTGTTTTAAGGAAGAAAAGTGTCATGGCGGAAAAAATAGTAAAGAACGTGTAACCATATTGTTGGCCGCCAACATGGATGGATCTGAGAAATTAAGACCGCTCATGATAGGCAAATAGGCCAAACCAAGATGTTTTAAAAACATAAAAACTTTTCTGATGACCTATCGTGCAAATAAAAAAGCGTGGATGATGGACGAATGACTTAAGGAATGGATACGATCAGTGAATGCTGATATGGAGAAAAGGCAGCAAAAAATTCTACTTTTCATGGATAATTGTATGGCCCAAAACAATACCCCACCGCTCAGTCTTGTTAATGTTGTGTTTTTGCCTGCCTACACTACTACTAAGCTGCAGTCTCTAGACCAGGGCATAATTAAAATGTTCAAAACCTTTTACTGCAAGGAAGTAGTGATGCAACTCCTTGACAGCATCGAGGATGGGAAGGATCATAAAATCACCTTATTTTCAGCCATGAACATTGCTCACAAGGCATGGCAAAGTGTTGGTGAAAGCACAATAAAAAACTGTTTTCGTGCTTGTGGATTCACGAAGGTGGAACTTTCATCAGCAGTTACTGAACAAGACTTAGAATGCCCTGTAAATTGGAATCGTATTCCTCAAAATAAAGAAAATTCTATAACGTTTGAAGATCTCGTCCATTTTGACGATGGCCTAGCGGTAACGGAGATTGTAACTGATGACGAAATTTTGGCTCCACCTCAGAACATTGATGGTGAAGGTGATGATGAAGATGATGTGCCGACAATTACACCTAAAGTGGCTAAACAATACATCAACAACGTGCGCCATTTCTTAGCGAAATCAGACGTTGGCGATGAAGTATTTCTGCTTTGAACATGTTTGAAAAAGCCATCGAGAATACCCATCTGCAAGGATTGCACCAAAAGAAAGTTACAGATTTTTTTTTAAACAAAAATTTTTAATGTGTTTTTATTGATGTAATTATTGATTTATATATACATATGTAAACAAAATATGTAGCCATGCGTTTATCATTACATATTAATGCAAATTTGCATTAATCTCGTTATGTTTTTTTTTTCTTTTTTTGCTCCCGATTATTGGTAATCCCGCTAAACTGAATATCTCGATAATTCATATTTAACATTCACTCCCTTGACAATACGAATTATCGGGATTCTATTGTATAAGCATAATTTATACATACAGAGATCCTCTTTTGCGGATTTTTTATCAGGTGAAGAGATTGAACATTTTCCATATTTCCAGAATAATTAAACTAATTTCTACCAAATTTTGCACACCTACAGAAGGCCATGTAAAGATACATGGTTTAAATGGGGTCAGACAATGATTTTCAAAATGGAAGCCATATAAATATTTTGATGAGTTTGGCATATATATTTAACTATTTCAAACAAACTTTTTATGATCATAGTGTATGTTAGAAACATCCTACACAGAGCCTCTTTTTAAGCATTTTGTAAACTAGCGCAATTTAAGAAAAAAGTTTTTTATGTCGTATTTTGGAGACCAATCAACTGATTTCCACCAAATTTCACACAAGCAGCGTTATGGTACGTCATGTAAACTGATGTGTATTTAGTGCCTCAGACACTTATTTTCATAATGATGGCTGTGAATACATATTTCAGGTTAGTAAACCCTATCATTCAAAACATTAGACTGATTACATCCAAAGTTGATGCTCCGAATCCAACCTCCGTGATGCAGTTGATTGCAAGCTAGCTTAATTTTACGAGTTTTTCTGAATTCAAATCCCAGGCAAGTCACTTGTGTATTTTAATTGTCTTAGTACTGTTTCGCATGTTTCTGGATTCATCTCTAATGATATTGTTGCCAATGAGTTGTTTACACTCACATTACATCTAAGATTTTAAGAAATTCACTAAAATATATTTGCAACCATGTAGAGGAAAGTAGGCTCATTAGTTATCAATAACTTCTTGCTATTTTTGTAACCAAAAAACTAATTTCTTGATTTTATTTTTATCTTTTAGTAACGTGTGATTTGAAATTATTTAATGGATACAGATATGGCTGGCTTTGGTGCTGCTACATAATTAACTCGATATAAGCTGTACCTGGTGAAATTCATAAAATAAAATGTAATTAAACACGTTGGTATCTGCTTTTGAGGTAGTTAAAATTCATTTGTAAAAATGAACATTATACTGCATTAATATTCATTGTCTCACGTTTTCTATCAAGTTAACGCCAACAAACAAATGCGAAAAAAAAACAATATATTGATCTATTACTCGCAGTGTGACACGTTGCACAATCGAGAAAACGTGTCGGATAGCAAAGTACCTCTACGTATTGACTGGTAAAAATTGTCAAAATTTTATTTGGGAATGTAAGCACGTAGCATTAATAGTTGTTTTATTTTCTTTTTTAAAATTATGACAAGCATTGAATTTATTAAGGGTAGTATATGATTGGCTGGATGTAAGACAAGTAGAATTCACTGTGAACACCACATATTTCCATTGTCAAACACGTACATGTTTTATGTGAATGTCAAAACATTCATGTTTTATGCAAATGCCAAACACGTATACCTTTATTATCATGAACAAAATATTACCAGTGAATGATCAAAGCAGCTGGGCTCACATAGTACGAAATATATGCTCACGATTGAAGTCACGGTGCCATCTTGATCCCATTGGTGCCCTAAAATTCCATAGTTTTCTACACTGAAGTGGGTTGGCACTACTGCTGGATGTTCCGAAGTGAAGATTTTAGACAATTTGTAAACAACTTTTATTATATTTAACTTAATGATTCGATCTGGATACGCAATTAAAGAAATAAAAAATCCTGTTTCTTTTTTTAATTTACTGGTGGTTACTGGAACAAGAGAGGTTGTTTTTTTATAAGACAAAACAAATCACTTGGGCATAATTAATATACATCATTCCCTTTTACGTGGTCATTCATTAGGGTTAGGCATACAAATTTTTTCAACAAATAAATGTGAAATATTGCATTGCTGTAAAAATACCAGGAAAACGTTTGATGTATATTTTAAAACCTGTTAAAGTGCAAACGCGTTAATAAAAACTCTATAATTGCAACAGTCATACTACCTGTAAAAAAAATACCATCACAATTTCTTTGTGCATCTAGTGCAAATAGTGGATGCGTGAACTTGAGTTGGACCTGGTGGCCGAATATGAAAAAATGAGCCTGTAAGTCTGCATACTTATTTGTAGGCTAATTTTTAATCTGTGGAAGGAAACAGAAGAAGTGAAGTTTGAGAGTATTTTAATATTAAGATGGCTCCCCACAAAGCCATTTGCAAACTGTGTAAAGCGCATATTTCCAGATATGGTAAAAGTCTTTTGATGCTCTCGGACACCATATAAAAAATTACAAATAAAATAATTTGTATCTGCACTATCTGTGGGATCGGCCACAAAGTATTGTTCGTCTCATATAATTAGGCAAGATTATGACAGCCAGTGAGTGGCAAATTGACGTATACGAAACAAACAAAGCGCCATTTACAAAATCCTGTATCAGCTGATGCACGAACGAACAAAAGTTAAACGTTGACTATTGTGAGTGCACTGCCGACGCACATCAGACAAGCAGAAAATATGTGATAAGAAAGAGTTCCTAGATTAATTAATACAATTTATTTTACATGGTCACAAAACAGCGATTATTAGAGTTACAAACTAAACTTCGTAATAAAATAGTCATGTATCGGTATTCAAAATGAACTGCACTATAACAAACTGTATACAAATGAAACACAACTTCAAAACCTTGAGAGTTCTTTACACGTCGTATCCACTCTCTCCATCCATGCTTTCCATACGTGCTCGATATAAATTCCAAAAGCATACAGAAATATTGCATGATATTGTTGAATTATTTTTTCTAATAATTTGACTAAATATATTTCAAATTCGTGTCACTTTGAGCCAGTAATATAAGAAAAGAAAACTTTTTAAAAGATGGGATCAAGAGACAGGCCAACGTGCTGCTATCTATTGAGTAAATTTCTCTGCTCACAACTAGCCCTGCCATGCACGCCATCTGTCTGCTCTTTCCCGAAGCATTACCAGTCACAAAAAAATAGCTTTTGTGAGTCTGATAAGCTTTTCTAGAGTTGCATCTGACATTGATGATCTGAAATGAGTTCTTTTATTTTTTAATTTATGAAAATATTCTCTCGCACTCTAGCATTGCTGTGTGGGCTGCTACAGCATCGTTCAAGAAAGTCAGTCATATTTCCAACTGCTAACTAAATTCTCCATCTGCCCTACTAGGAACCACTTTGTATCCATTATTCTGTGCTTCGCTAGCTCTTCTGGAATTTTCTACAATTGAAAAGAACAAAACTGTGATTCTAATACGTCAATTTCTTAATCAAAATACAGTTCTCCATGATACTGGGAAACCTTTCCACTAAGAACGTCAAACTTAAGAAAGAAGCATGAGCAATAGAGTTAATGTCTGCATCTTCTGCGTGTGTTAGCACCTCACATGATGCAACATTTTATTTCCTAACTGAGGCAAAAGCATATCTTCCTCTTTCTGATGGAGTTGTTCCACTGACATAAAAGCAGCATTGTATACCACCAAATAACCATCAGATTTTTCTATTGTTTTTGTTGAGTTAGTCAACATCCAAAATAAGGAACAATTTGACTGCAGATAATAAAAAAAAATTATTAGTAGTACTGATATTAAAACATGAATATGGGGTTCAGCAGATTGTAAAAGTACAATTGAATTGTCGACAACGGTTACCACATTCAGGAGAAACTGGCAAAATTTTCTGTTGATAAGCACACGAAAACTCTTTCTTCTCTGGATAAATATTCTGATTTGCTTTTTTGTGTGTTTCTTTATATTTTGCCAGTCTGGGATCTTTACATAATCTGTCCTTTGTTTCTGCACAACTGTTATTTCTTTGTGGAAGTAGGTTTGTTCATTTTCCGGAGAGCATGAAGACCTACATCAGATGGTGTGGACTGTCTGCGAGGAGGGTTATCATCCTAAGCATCCACAATTTTGGGAATACGATTGCTTTGTAGATGTAGTTTCCTCCTTTTTGCCTGCTGGTTTAGAAACTTCCATGAAGAAACTTGTTAAGGGCTGCCATTGTTCCTCAAGCCCCCTAAACACTTCCTCGCTGACAATCAGCAGCACATATATACTTGCTTCAGCATTTTCTTTGTCTGTATCATGTAGTTTCTGAGATTGATTTAGTTTCTATTTCATTTCACCCATCTAATTAAGTTGAGCATTTTTTTTGTTTCAGAACACTGGCCATTCCATATTTTGTTGAAACATCACTAGGGCATTATTTGCACTTAGAGCTGCGCAGTTAGAAAAAGGGAACCCCGTTTTCTTTCAACGTTAAAAGGAGAAGGTTGTGAATATTTAATCCTGTCGAATCACCTTCTAAATATTGACACAGAAAACTAACTATAAATTTCTAATTTCACCTTCTGAAATGTGACAACTAGTGGATAGAGTTTTGCATCACCCTTATTACTCCCATCCATAGAAAGCGAATAAAGTTCATGCTTCGAAAGCTGAATAGTGAATGTGTGAGTTTCGGCTTCCATTTCCTCCATTGTGGCTTGGTCCTAGCAGAGTTGTAGTTGTTCACAATAACACTGTCAGGAAACTTGTTCTTTACAATGGACTGGCATGGTTAGAACAATTAAGCAGTAAATGTTGTTCCGCTACGAAAGATGTGAGAAAAAACACTGCACGAGTTGCTTGGTTTCCACCAGTTTCAGAAACAACATTCTATTTCTTGTTTGACTCAATGCACTTCACATTGTCAATGTGCTTCTCACTTTGCAATTGCTTAAAAATAGACCATTCCTACCGGCACGTGCAAACGAAAAATCACAACACAAACAAATAACTTTCAGCTTTAAGTGATGCAATTATATGCAGAAACTCTTCAGAATATGATTTCTTGAATGTCGTTTTACAGTGTTATTTACTACTGCACTGTTCCGACATCATAAACCCTAAACAATACAGAAGATTCACGACATAACATAATCACACTAATTACTTTACCATCAAAACCAATACAGAAGATTCACAAAATAACCTAATCTCACTAATTATTTTACCATCAATGAAGGCCACCCAGAAAGAACCAAAGTAATTCAATACAAGGGTGAGTCAAAAATCAAATCTCGAAAGGTGTACTTTTTTTTTTATTGATTACACCATAACCTTACTAAATCATCTTGTGTCTGGACCTACACTGGTATGTACAAAGAAGAAGTGTGTTATATTAAGTCACAATTGAGTTCTCTGTGAATGGTTGACGATCAATTGGTCAAAAATTGTTTCCTCTACATGCAATTATAAATTAACAAAACTTTTAAGAAACAGCAAAAAGTCATGATGAAATAAAGTCTAATCGGGAGGTCGTGAAAAGTATCTGAAAATAGTGAGTTTCACTACTAAATCATGACAGTTTGCAAATATGCTGTATATGAATGGTGGAACGGCATGTGCAATAATAAGTCCAAGTAGCATAAAGCAGTTGCCTATGACATGCGCACCATCGCAGTGACGAGCAAGGCTCTGAACTGACATGCAGTGTTCTCGTACTGCTGCGTGTACCTACTGGACTTTAAACACTGACACTATTACTTTATTGGTGGACAGTTTCTAGCAAGGTTTAATGCAGGTTTCTATTATTAGTTTCACTTATATCAATTACGTATGTTTTACAATACCGCAATCTCAAGCTATTTTCAACAATGTTAGATGATTCCGAAACAATATACATTCAAACTTCATTCAGATAGCACTCGTTTCATACAGACATCTCGTTCATACAAACCGGTTTTCGAGAACAATGAAAAATTGAAAAAAAAAAAAATGATGCTAAAATCTACTAACACACATTTGAAAGCTGCAACATTTAGAAAAATACGGATTGTATGGATTTTAACCTCAAACAATGAGTTGCGCTGCTAAAAAAAACTCAAAAATTAATTAAAATTTACAGTCAGTAGCGTGCAAGCAAGGTCATTAACCTGACAGCTATTCTACAACACCGCCTCTGCTGGTGTAGTTCTCTTTTCCGTGCTATACATGTCTGCCGAGATACACATGTGCAGCACAGCACATCCCATTAGCAGTAGTGCCAGCCATGTTGACCACTGATACATGCTGCAAGCTGCAAAAAAATATGCCTTTTATCGTTTTATTTTACCTTTCTTGTTCCACACATCTTGTTCCACACATCTTGTNCTTTACCATCAAAACCAATACAGAAGATTCACAAAATAACCTAATCTCACTAATTATTTTACCATCAATGAAGGCCACCCAGAAAGAACCAAAGTAATTCAATACAAGGGTGAGTCAAAAATCAAATCTCGAAAGGTGTACTTTTTTTTTTATTGATTACACCATAACCTTACTAAATCATCTTGTGTCTGGACCTACACTGGTATGTACAAAGAAGAAGTGTGTTATATTAAGTCACAATTGAGTTCTCTGTGAATGGTTGACGATCAATTGGTCAAAAATTGTTTCCTCTACATGCAATTATAAATTAACAAAACTTTTAAGAAACAGCAAAAAGTCATGATGAAATAAAGTCTAATCGGGAGGTCGTGAAAAGTATCTGAAAATAGTGAGTTTCACTACTAAATCATGACAGTTTGCAAATATGCTGTATATGAATGGTGGAACGGCATGTGCAATAATAAGTCCAAGTAGCATAAAGCAGTTGCCTATGACATGCGCACCATCGCAGTGACGAGCAAGGCTCTGAACTGACATGCAGTGTTCTCGTACTGCTGCGTGTACCTACTGGACTTTAAACACTGACACTATTACTTTATTGGTGGACAGTTTCTAGCAAGGTTTAATGCAGGTTTCTATTATTAGTTTCACTTATATCAATTACGTATGTTTTACAATACCGCAATCTCAAGCTATTTTCAACAATGTTAGATGATTCCGAAACAATATACATTCAAACTTCATTCAGATAGCACTCGTTTCATACAGACATCTCGTTCATACAAACCGGTTTTCGAGAACAATGAAAAATTGAAAAAAAAAAAAATGATGCTAAAATCTACTAACACACATTTGAAAGCTGCAACATTTAGAAAAATACGGATTGTATGGATTTTAACCTCAAACAATGAGTTGCGCTGCTAAAAAAAACTCAAAAATTAATTAAAATTTACAGTCAGTAGCGTGCAAGCAAGGTCATTAACCTGACAGCTATTCTACAACACCGCCTCTGCTGGTGTAGTTCTCTTTTCCGTGCTATACATGTCTGCCGAGATACACATGTGCAGCACAGCACATCCCATTAGCAGTAGTGCCAGCCATGTTGACCACTGATACATGCTGCAAGCTGCAAAAAAATATGCCTTTTATCGTTTTATTTTACCTTTCTTGTTCCACACATCTTGTTCCACACATCTTGTACCACACATCTTGTACCACACATCTTGTTCCACACATCTTGTTCCACACATCTTGTTCCACACATCTTGTTCCACACATCTTGTTCCACACATCTTGTTCCACACATCTTGTTCCACACATCTTGTTCCACACATCTTGTTCCACACATCTTGTTCCACACATCTTGTTCCACACATCTTGTTCCACACATCTTGTTCCACACATCTTGTTCCACACATCTTGTTCCACACATCTTGTTCCACACATCTTGTTCCACACATCTTGTTCCACACATCTTGTTCCACACATCTTGTTCCACACATCTTGTTCCACACATCTTGTTCCACACATCTTGTTCCACACATCTTGTTCCACACATCTTGTTCCACACATCTTGTTCCACACATCTTGTTCCACACATCTTGTTCCACACATCTTGTTCCACACATCTTGTTCCACACATCTTGTTCCACACATCTTGTTCCACACATCTTGTTCCACACATCTTGTTCCACACATCTTGTTCCACACATCTTGTTCCACACATCTTGTTCCACACATCTTGTTCCACACATCTTGTTCCACACATCTTGTTCCACACATCTTGTTCCACACATCTTGTTCCACACATCTTGTTCCACACATCTTGTTCCACACATCTTGTTCCACACATCTTGTTCCACACATCTTGTTCCACACATCTTGTTCCACACATCTTGTTCCACACATCTTGTTCCACACATCTTGTTCCACACATCTTGTTCCACACATCTTGTTCCACACATCTTGTTCCACACATCTTGTTCCACACATCTTGTTCCACACATCTTGTTCCACACATCTTGTTCCACACATCTTGTTCCACACATCTTGTTCCACACATCTTGTTCCACACATCTTGTTCACATTATTCTTGAGGAATTTACTTGTTTTTACACAAGTTTTTGACTGTGTAGTGCTATAATAATTGAAAGTTTTGGCTTTCCTTCACCGACTCTTAATTTTTATTTATTTATTTATTTATTGACAACTTTTTTATGCTATTTCACTTGGATTTCAATTAATCATACAAATTTTTGGGTTTATTTTGCTACAGTTGTTGATTTATGGTACTTTTAAACACATTTTTTGGATTGCGACTCTAGTATGAGTAAGAGGCAGTTCACCACTCATCAAAATTTTGAACTTACATATACAGAAGATGGATGCAGGCAAGTGCTCAAAATGTTTTTCCAAAGGTTGTATCCCTTGTAATGTTGCAGACATCAGATTTGACCACTGAAAATCACAGCTATATTTATTCATTCGGCAGAGAAATGAGACTTAAATGAAGGTGCCATAGTAAAAGAAAATAAAAGAATTCAAGTGTCTGATAATTTTCTCCTAATTTTATTCAAGTTAAAGCAGTTCACGCTCTTCAAAATGCAGAGTCACAAACCGTCAGCTATACAAGCCAGGCAAATCACTAGAACAGTGTCGCAGTGTTCATTAATAATTCATGACAGTAAAAACTTGCATCATGAGAAAATTACGAAGACAGGAGGTATGTAATTGTACCTCCTGGCACCCTAATGACCTCTCACACTAGCGAAAATAATTTGGTAGGCTAAAGTTTGGCCGAAAACTAAAGATGAGAAAAGAAAAAGGTCATGGGTGACCAAAATTTGTCACACTCCAACGAAGTGTCTTCCTCTGGTCATAATCTGTTAGCAGATGGTGGGAACTCGTGGTTAACGTCACCATGCGCTCTAAAACCACTCCTCATACCAGAGTGCAAAAAAACCTAACCAAATAAGAACATGGCATGGTGTAGAATTCTTTTGACCGTACAAACCCCATCGCAACCACTGACAGCCATACTGCGTAGCAGTAAAACAATCAAATTTCTAGAACATACTCGAAAGAAAAAATGTCTACGAATATCGTAATAGTCAGTATCTTCGATTGCTGACGCAACCTCAACTGCAACTTTAAAAAAAGCAAACTCACAACACATAAACATACTAACACAGCTAAAAAGTCTCAAATACATAATGGAAAATATATAAAATTCCTTGCAAAACAACATAAAATTAACTGAATGTCCTAATTAACTTAGTATAAACTGTATCTTTATACTCTCGTTTCCATTTAAAGGAAATCACTTGATTTAATAATGCTACTGCTGTGTATTAATAAAAAGTCAACAGAAAGTCAACAGAAAAACTGTCTACAGGTCACATGTGTTTTGAAGTGGCATATTCCCTCAATTTACGTGTTCTTATTGACGAAAAATATGTAATATGTAATGCCACTGCCGTGTGTTAACCAAATGCTAAAGAAAATGGTGCACTCTCTCCTAATGCATCATATTTTCCGCATATTTTCCGGAGCAATACAACTTACTTCTTCTTTACCAAACTTTATCAATACCGAACTGTAAGGACAATGAAAATAATACAAGTGGTAATGTCTTGTATTTGATTTCTTGTTTACACGTTGTAATGTTTGTACTGCTATTGTGTTGTTCACTACCACCCATTAAAGCCACATTTTTACACGAAAATATTGTTCTGAGCCAGTCTGAGTTAATCACATTTTATTCACAACACATTTACCAATTAAAATAATTTTACTTTCAATTTATTTTTATAACATCATTCGCTACAGACAAGTTTTATTCAAAATTGTAACATTATTGGTTTTTCTTATTGAATATTTTTGCACTTGTTACAGGTCTACAGTAGAACCCCTTTTATAACATTCCTCAAGGGGCCCCACGAAGTGTCAAGCCTAATATAAGGGAAACCTTTATAACAGGGTAATTTTGAAACGTGTTTGATGAAATGTTATAAGAGGATGTTATAACAGGGTTCCACTGTACACGGTTTTGAAGTGAAGATGTCTATGTGATAAAATATTATTTTATTAACATAAAACATTTCATTTACTTACAGGAAAAGTAAACATGGGCTGTATTACCGCTGTTGTGTTAGGCATATGCATGACTTGGCTATCTGCTTTTTCATTAATTATAGCACACTCGCTCAGTAGCCTGTTATGCATAACTAGGGTTCCATTTTGCACAGAATGCATATCCTTATTAAATTAATTAGGAGTGATGTGTAGCATTGCTGTCTAATATTTTGTTAATTTTAACTTGCTCAGAAGTATTTTCTGCATAACTTGGGTACCATTTTATTGAGAACACATTACCCTAATATAAAAATTTACATTTCAGCAATAAAAATGTATAACTTTTCCATCAGACGTGTGAACATAACTTCATGTATCCCATACATTTCAGGGAGCCACATACGTTGAATTTGGCAGTTTCAGTTCATGTGAATAACTCAGTCATGAAGATAAATTTTGGAGAACCATAAGTGTCTGTAAAATCAAGGGACCTTTCCATTATCATATATCAAACATGCCGCAATACACTATAAGTGCCAGGCAGGCGAGCACATTAAAATGAGAAACTGGATGTGTAAAATGATACTCACTTGGTGTGAGGCATTGGGTGTGTGCAAGGATGGAGGCATGCCCTCCAGCGCTTGGCCAAGCAGTGTTTCCCTCATCATCTGCTGGTCGCCGTTGTTGTTGTGGGCTGCGGACGAGGCGGGTGAAGGCGAAAAGTGGTGGTCGTTACTGCGGCTGCGCTTTAGCGGCGGAGACATCGGCTCCTCCACATAACTCTCTCTCACGTCATTTGGCTGTGGCCACGAATGCGAGTTGGAAGTCTGGACAAAGTAACCATAATACCTGTTTCTGGATGCACTTCTTTCTTTTCTCTTTGTCTGCATTTCAGTTGTTTAGTTTTCAACAAATGTTGTAAATAACTAACATGCCATTAAACGGGTGTTATTGAACAATTAAAAATTTTTTAAAAATTTAATACACAAATAGGCAGGGTTAGTGAAATAAACATATGTTTTGTATTCACAATAATTATTTTACAAAGCAAGTTGCTGAAATATTCTTGAAATGGTTATTTTCTCACGACACAATTTTTGTTAGGTAACAGTTTCACATCATATATGTTTTATTTTGTTAATTTTAAATTCTAAGTGGCCTTCAAACAACTTTTGGGAATAATTACTGTTTATTTTAAGACTACGTGGACTTTAAAATTTGGAATCATGATACACCAAAATAATAGCAGCATGTCATGCTATATAGTTGAATGTTGTGGTGTTCGACTAAACATTACAAAATCCTAATACAAATTATGAAAAACAAACTAGAAATGAATTGGAGCACAGCCTAAATTCTTTTACCAGCTCTTGTTTATATTGCTGCGTAAATGGAGCTTGATTATGCTGTGTTTCCTTTTTATTGTTCATTGCATCACATAATTATGGCTATTAATAACACATAACTATGGTGTGTGGCAGTTTGTAAACAAACAACGTGTACAACGTAAATTGGAATGGACAATAGAGAACTTCCGTGATATTAGAATGAAATCCATAAATTGTTTGAAGTATGGAAATTCTGTGAAAACCGATAAAATTAGTTAAAATGGCATTTCTGCTCTAACATTTTATCCCTTTAAAACTTGTTTTCACAAAGAAAAGTTTAACCATTTCCTTGCGAATGACAATATAATTTATTTTGGCTGCTGTTACATTGCAGCACAGAGCGAAACAACTACAGAGCATAAATAACCTAAGTTTTGAAGAACACACATTAACATCAAGGTACAATAAAAATGAAATACTGGCAGATATAGCTGCAATATGGAAATCACGAAAAACATGACATACAAAAATAAAACTACGAAGAACCTGTCTGCAAAATTAATCACAGGAGTACAACAGTACAATAAATTCAGAAGCAGTACAGGCTCAAAATAAAAACTTCAATTTCCAGTCAAAACACATTTTATTTTAGTGTTTTTCCCACAAACCTTAATTAAGTCACAAGTACAGTATTGTCGATTTCATATAAGTGGGGTAAAATTTTATAAAGACAATTCAACCAACCTACAAAGTATGTAAAAAGTAAATGTTCTCTTATTTGCAAAGTATTGCAACAGCTCATAAATTGCTCCAGGAAGTATATTGTTAAGTTGGCAAAATTGACAACTATGGAATAAAATAATACTCAGAACAAAAAGTTGAAACTTAAAACTTTAATTATACTTACAACATTCATGTAAAGGTTACAAGTAGACCGCTAGGCTACAAATAATATATAAAAGGACATAAACTCAAGTACTAACAGTCTAGTACTTGTCAAAAGGCACACACACAAAGGACGACATATTTTTCAAGTGCTTGCACGATCGCAATGTTTCGCTGGCTAAGCTGACTTCATCGTGCAGTGAGTTAGTTAGTAACCTACAACTTGCTGCCCGATGAAGCTGACCTAGAAAGACACACTTTTCACGTGCGTGAAGAATGTGTCATCCTTGCTTGTGTGTGCGCCTGTTGACAAATACTAGACTAGTATATATATTATTACAATATTTATGCTTAAAACACATGTTTATCAATTGTGATCGAGCATGCGGACAATTAAGATACGTGAAACTTTTCCAGCCAGATGAACGCCATTGTGCATGTGCTCTTTTTAATCATGTATTTATACGAATACATTGTTAGCATTGTCAGAAAATTTTATCAATAGTTTATAATTTTTGTATTTGCTATTAGCGTGTTTTCTTGAGTGAATTATAATATTATCGGCACGAGTTTACCACTTCGTAAAACGGCTCACTACGAAGATAGACAAATATAATTTACATTTCAGGAAACGGGTGAAGTTTTGATTTTACTGAATGATTCTGCAAATAAATTATTTAATACCAGTGACGAACAAACGTGATTTTAGTAAAGTGATTGTGCAAGGATTTCCAAAGAAAAACACTTGTTCAAGAGGATGCAAATTACAAAAATTAAGTTACAGTGTTTTGTAAATAATGTATTTCTATACAGTTACTGTAATGTTTGAAATGCATGTGGCCTAAAAGAAATGCTACACTTTCAATGCTTTTGTAGTGAAAAAAATATTTTATTCTGCATATATTGTAAACCTAACGAGTGTAAGGTTAACTTTGGTAGAAGTGTTTGCTTTTATTGCTGTGTGTGTACACACAGCGACACATGCAACACTTAAGTTATTTTCGTACAAGCAAAATTTTCCACTGCTCCATCAAAACAATAGGCATTTCAAACTGATACACTTTTTTAAGAAGAACCACAAACAATGCCATCTCATGAAAGACAAACTAAAGTCCTCCACCCTTTTCCCTCCAAATAAAATAAACAGAGCCCCAGCAAACTTACTTGGTTGGAATGCGAACTTGGTTATATTATATTCTACATTTATTACTGGACGGAAGTAAGCTAACATCCGTCTTTCATGACCGGAAACAAAGGAAAATGCAAGTGAGTTTTAGACTTTTACATTTGTGTACAAATGTTGTTTTCTTCACTGACAAAAAAAATTTGGCAGAAGAATACATTATGGCCACGCTACTTTTCTATAACTGTCAAAATTAACCCCACTTACAAAGAATGGACAGTAAAAAAAAACTAAGGACAAATTTTTGTTGCGATCAACCACAAATTGTATATAAGAAAATTTAATTACTTTGTGAATTGGTATGATTATAAATTAATTAATTTATCTATTTATACTGTTGCAATTACATGTCCCCCTTCCACAAAGGGAATAACCCCCATTCATTACGCCACACTCAACTCATTACAACTGCAACAGCGATGGAATCAGTAGCATACAACCGGAGATTTCCCAAACGCTTGAAAATCATTCCAGTGACGATCGGACACACCCGCTCGTAACTGGTATAAGTGCATTACTTAAGATGGCGTTGACAAACAGTCAACCTGCGGTCACGGACATGGCTGCTGCGAAGCATGACAAATCACAGTCCAAACATAGTCAAAACGATGGTAGGAATATTGTATTTGTCCCTTTCTGAACATTTTTGTTAAAATGAAATAAGTAAAAAATGACGAACTTCCAACCTTGTTGACTAACTTATTAATTGCTTTATATTATTTAAGTCAAACGCCATCCACTTGTTGGCACTCAATGTTGTTGGAATTCTCTGTTAGAGTCAAACAATCCTAAACACTGCTTTTATATACCTAGTTATTTTTATCAAATCACAATTTTTCAACTTTTTAATACATGCAGATATAAAACATATAAAGATAAAACTTTAAAGTTATCATTCACAAAATGATAACCAATATCATTGTGCTTGGAATTCTCGTAAAATTTACCATTTTTAGACAAAGCAATAGCACCACTATTATCTTTGTAAAATACCACAGGATTATTCATTGTTTTACCAATATCAATAAACATTCTTTCAATTGGTAACACTTCCTTTACGTAATCTGCAAGAACGTAGTATTCAGCATGTGTACACACACTGGAAACAATTTTTTGTTTTTGAGATTTCCACATTACAGCATTTCCAAAAACAAAATCCCTGTGATCAACTTTCTATCAAAAATATCTGCTGCCCAATCAGTATCCATAATGTCATTGAAGGTTGCATTAGAATTTAACTTCAAGGAGTAAGTCTGATATAATATTTAAGTACATGTAGTCCATACTTATAATGTGTATCGCTATAACTACTATGAAAGTAACTTAGATAATTTACAGGAAAAAATATATCTGGTAGAGTTCAATATGCAACGTATTATAAAGCTCCAATCAAATTTCTGTAAATCAAATTATCATTCCTTTATCAGCTGGTTCCAGTTTTAAATTGGATTCCATGGGTGTGTCAATTTTCATCGAATCTAGCACTAAATTTTACAGCAAGACTTTTAATGTATTGTTCTTGACTTAGATACATTTTCTTCTCATCCGAGCCATATTCTATGCATATTCCCAAATACTGTGACTTTTTCTAAACATTTCATGAGAAAACATCTGCTTAGTACTTCTTCTATTTCCTTTAAGGCCATAAGATCATCTCCGCAAATCAATGTCATCAACATACAGGTTTATGTATATGTCGTTACCATTTGTGAATCCTATATATAAACAGCAATCATAATTTGATATTTTAAAATTTATATTTATAATGAAATCATGAAAGCATTCATACCAATCTCGTGGACTCTCAGTCTATATAGTGATTTTTGAAGTAGACAGATCTTATTCGGTTCCACACAATAAGCATAAGGTAGATAAATGTCCATTTCAGATTTTATATTCCCGTTTAAAAAAACCGTTTCAACATCCATCTGTTCAATTTGCCAGCTCTTGATACAAACAATAGATAATATCTTTAATGTTGTCATTTTGGCAACTGGTGAATATATTTCTTTATTTTCATTATATGTTTGCTGAACTCCCTTTGCCACAACTCATGCTTTGTATCTGCCATCCAACGTGATTTTATAATTCCATATTATTTCTATTATTTTCTTATCTATTTGATCATTATCCATCTCCCACATTTTGTTTT
The DNA here is from genome assembly GCA_002778355.1 of Clitarchus hookeri. Lineage (NCBI taxonomy): Eukaryota > Metazoa > Arthropoda > Insecta > Phasmatodea > Phasmatidae > Clitarchus > Clitarchus hookeri. The sequence continues at coordinate 699,968 of NQII01000054.1, read as the reverse complement.
CCATTCAACTATTAATCTCTTTGTTCATTGCTTTTTGCCATTTTTTAGACTCTGAACTGTTTAAAGCTTCTTTGTAACTAATAGGTATTGAAGCATCACAGAAGTTCACATATACGATGCAATCATCAAATCTCCTTGGCAATCATCTTTTCCTAGGTGGAATATCAATTTTACTCACCTTCTTAATCTCAGCATTCTTTTCTTCCTGCCTTTTCTTCATTATCTTTTCTTTTGACTTATTTCTTCTTGTTTTGATACTCTCCTTTTCATCAACAGTGAATATTATGAATTTTCCTCCAAGGTGGGAAGAGAGTGGCTTGACCACTCAAATGAATTCAGAAAATTTTCCCGGCCCTACTTACATAATCCATAAATCGATAACGCTCCTTTCCGAGGAATTCAACGACATCATCGCAGTGTTTTTTCAACAAAGTTCACATGATGACTGACAATGACTTTTTTATCCAGCAATATTTTGTAACCCATATCTGTGTATCCAATGAGTACACCCTTAACAGTTTTTGGAAGTAGCTAGGATTTTCTACACTCTTCAGGAATTATCACAAAATCTGTACCTCCATATATTTTGACATTTGAAGCAGTTTGTTTATTGTTGAAAAATATTTATTATGGTGTTTTTCTGATATTCGTATTTGTCAGTAATCTGTTCCCTAAATAAACAGCAGTATATATGTATTCAGGCCAAAGAGCACCCCTGAAAACTGTAGGAATATGCTATCTTTATTGGCCAGTCTGGCCAAATTAAAATTAAATAATGAGTTCCTGGAATTGGCATTTTCAATGAACTTACGATTGTGTGACTACATGTTCATCTAGCCCTGATCATCTGGCGCGATCCATGATAGAGTTCTGTTGTATAATTCCCCAACACCATTTAACTCTTGAGTGTCTGCTGGAACGAGTTTTAAATATATACTTTCTTATTTCACGAATATGTAAAAACTTTTGTTGATATATTCCCTTCCATTATCACAAAAAAAATCTTTTATCTTTTTGCCAGTCTGATTTTGTACTAAATTTTTATAGTGTACAAAGCAATCAAAAACTTCAATTTTGTTTCTGATACAATAGTTATAATGTATTCACGGTAACTTCAAGATTTTCTGAAACCCTGCTAAATATCTACTTTCAGGGAGCCGATTATGTATCCTTCCGCAGTATGTAAACAAAACATTGCCATGTGACACCTGTCAAACGTTTTGTAAACAGTGCCATGTGGGAACTGTCAAATATTTTGTAAACA
>NQII01000054.1:626949-697435 GCA_002778355.1 Clitarchus hookeri | reverse complement strand
ACACACACATATATATATATATATATATATTTTTTTTTTTTTCAATTTTGGTAGGTAATCCATTTAGTGCCTGATTTTCACACAATTCTTTTAGATATTGAAATTAGTATGACCACGTATACTATGCCATTTTTCCTTATTTGGCATCTAAGTGTCACCTGTGTATGCCTTTACATTACTTCTGTATCCTACTTTACCTGCCAATTCAAACAATTTATTTTTCCTAAACCCAACAGCAATATAATTATTTATTGAATCATAAACTTCAACATTATCATTATTAACTGTTATTAAATTTTTCTTACAGACAATGCATGAAATCCTCAATAAATTTTGTTGCATATTTGGCACATAATAAACATAATTAATTATAGTTCTGATGAGTGATCTTTCAAAATTGAAAAACATTATAATATAACCAATTTTATCAGCTTTTAGAGAGAAGCCATCACCTACCTTAATATCAACAGGACATTCTAAAGTTTTGTACACACAGAAATATTTATCATTGTTTATGATATAATCTGAACATCCACTATCCAACAGCCAAGTGACACTTTCACTGCTTACTTAAGTGTTGGTTCATGAATTCATTATTTTGTCTTAACGTCTACGATGACTGACTGAACAGTTGAATTTTCTGCCATTATATTGTTTCTCAAATATTTTCCTCTCCATGTCGTATTTTCTTATTGATTATAAATGTATTTCTTCCAGTTTGTATTTGGACAATTTCTTTGAATATGACCTGGCTGATTACATCTGTAACATATAGTAGTTTTATTACTGTAATTAAATCAGTTTTGTTGTAAATTTACATCCCTTGCTTTGTGTGAATTGAAAGTTTGTAATTTATTTTCATCACTACTTGATTCTTTTCTTATATTACAATAACAAATATGACTTAACATTTTCAAATGACTTTTCCTTTTCTGGTAATCCATCAATAATATTTACAATGTGTGAGAAACTTTCTGGCAAAGATAGTAGCACATACCGTATTCACCCGAATATAAGACGACCCCCTACATTTGCCCTTTGCTAATGAGAAAAATTCAATTTTGCCACAAATACTTATTGACAGGCCAAGATAATAAAAAAAACTCAAAAGTCAAATATCCCATGATCCTCACGAACATTGCTTCGGTAACGGAAAAATGCCCAGCTGCAGCACAATAGTTATGCATTTTTGCATACGAACCACACTCTTAGTTTAAAATTCGCATCATAACTACGACATTCAAATTTTCTTAGTTGCGATGCCAATTAACCTTTTTTTTCAATGTGGTCACTCATAATTAATTAACACGTGCTCATTTACCAATACGTTCGATACAAAACAGGAAAACTGCTTCGTCAAGGAGTAAACAAAGTACGGAAAAATAAATTATAAGTCATAGATACAGCTACTATCTTGTACTGACAACCCCAGACGTATTCACTCTAGGAATGTTCAACGTCAGCACTAAAGTTCGTCATCAGACAACTTTGATCACTCACGTTCACAGACATGACGTCATTTTGGTGATCACGTAACGGCTCTAGATCACAAGTTACAATTGTATCTTTGGTAAATACAACATAACCATCTGTAGTGTAATGTAATGCACTGACCCATTTATACATATTTAATACTTGTAGCAATATTTTAGCAGTGGTTTTGTCAGATAGTTTCATGATAATTAGAAATATTTGCACGCCTCGATTAAAGACAAGTAACAGAGCCTATTGAAAGAAAAATGTGATGGAAATTCAAGTTAACCTCGCTTTTTGTTGTGATTGCGTTTTATTTCTTTTGATAATCTTAACCAAACATGTGTTTTTCTAACTAATAGAATATTTCTCTCTGGAAAACATGAACTAGGTGCTATTACTATTACCTATGGATAAATATTAACCTCAATTTTTTTGTGATGCGAAAACGACGAACCCCTAAATTTTTGAAAGTTAAATTTGGAACAAAATATAATCTTATATTCAGGTGAATACTGTAGTTTAATTTGTCTTCCTGGTTCACATCTTTACCTGCATTTTCCAACTGATTGCATAGTTTCTTGAATGTATTTACGAAATCTACAGGAATATCTGTTTCCTTAATTTTTAGCTCTAAAAATTTCCTTTTGCATCATAACTTACTTGCACTACTTTTCCGCAGATATGTTTCATCAAACTTTTTAATCATATCTCTTGCAGGGATTTATAATATTATTAGTTTCAGTTGAGAGTTGTTAGCACTGTTAACTATGTAATTTTTAGCTTTAATTTCCATTTTATACTAATCTTTTCCAGACAAACCTTGTGGCTTAACATCATTTTTTATGACATTGTTGCAGTTTTTCATTTCCAAGAACAATTTCATTCTGAACCTCCATTTATCGTAGTTTGTTCCATCAAATGTTTGAAGAATAAAGTAATTTCTATTTCCCCCCATGTAGTGTAGTTTAGTATGTTTCTTGCTTCACACTTAACGACCATAGATCTCTGCTACCATGTTGGGATTTTCTGTTAATTGGTTGTACATTCGTAAACGCTGCATTTATATACACTGGAGAGCCAAAAAACTGGTATAGGTCAGCGTATGCAAATAACAGAGGTATGGAACCAATCAGAGTAACACGAAGCGGTCGGCAGCGCCTATATAAGACAGCAAGCATCTGGCAAAAGTTGCTATATCGGTTACTGCTGCTACAATGGCAGGTTATCAAGATTTAGGTGAGTTTGAACCCCTGATACGTCTAGATACGACTCTGACAGGTGACAGATACGTAAGCATCCTGTCCAATCACCTGCACCCTTTTATGTCCATTGTGCATTCCGACGGACGTGGACAATTCCAGCATGACAAAGCGACACCCCACATGTCGAGAGTTGCTACCGAGTGGCTCCAGGATTACTCTTCCGACTTTAGACACTTCCATTGGCCACCTAAATCACCAGACATGAACATTATTGAGCATATCTGGGATGCCTTGCAATGTGCTGTTCAGAAGAGATCTCCGCCGCCTCGCACTCCTATGGATTTGTGGACTGCTCTATAGGATTCTGGTGTGAATTGCCTCCTGCATACCTTCAGACATTAGTAGAGTCCATACCACGTCATCTTGCGGCACTTCTGCGTACCTGCGGGGGCCCTACACGATATTACGCAGGTGTAAAAGTTTTTTTGGCTTTTCAGTGTACATACTTATATTTATTAAATCACAATTTTTCAACTTCTTTTACAACATGCGGCACTCACATATTCGGATAGAAAACAAAACACAATAATAACATTTTCGTAGAGAGCAATTTCTCTTAGTACAAAAATCACTATTTTAACAAACAAACTTTAATTCAAAATAAAAAATTTCATTTCTAAGTTTTTGCAAAATTGTACTACAAAATCATGACAATGTGGTTTGTAACACACATGCCTACAATGCTCACAGAATTAAATTAATTTACACTGAAAAGATAACCTACGACACACAAGACAGGTTTTTGCATATTTTTACCTTTTCAAAACAAGATTGTCTTTAAATTAATTAAGAAAATGCAGTTTAAACCATACTCGTATGATTTCAAATAAGTTGGTTACTTAGTTACTATTAGGGCTGAGCTGATACCGGTACTGTATATCGAAACCGGCCGATACCATAATTGTTTGCAATTCGTGTTTAAATCGCCGATATTATAACCAATATTTTGCCCTAAGAATCTAAGATGATGCTGTTTTCATCTTGCCATAATTGGAGTGTATTAGTGCACTATTTGGTTTTATTAAAGTAATAACTATTTTTACACTGATTTTTACTAAAGTACCTAACTGACTGTGTTTATTTCTAAAGTAAAATTATGCACATTTTGCATGATTGTTTACAAAACAAGTATACAACAAAACAATAGTAGCCATCATTTGCGTTTTCTGAATTTAATCTGTGAAGGCAAGCTTGCCACATGAACAAAACTTAACATTTAATACACCTAACACATATTTTATATTAACAATAATTAATATTTACGATTACCTGCATAAATATTTTGTCTTAGTAGTTTCATGTCCAACCGCGAACATGGCGGCGCATATAAAAAAAATTATGTACCTAATCTTGGTTACATTACAGCCGCCGCCGTTGGTTTGTTTGCTGTTGCTGTAGTAACATGACGGTGTTAGGTTAGGGAACGAACTTGGTGAAATTATTTACGTGTTGTAGCAAAAAACAAATTATATGGCTGGAAGGAAAAGTGGCGTGTGGAATTTTTTTACCCTAAGACACGCAAAAATGTTTGCAATATTTGCAAATGTTTGGTTTCAAGAGGTGGTACATCATCGAGGTTGCATAGTACCACAAACTTAAAATGGCACATTGAGTGTATGCACCCTTTGAAGTGGAAGAGCTTCAAATTACAACAGTGTCCTCCTAGGCATGTTGTTCAACTCTCAACACAACTTTCTGGCAGACAAAATGCACCTAACCATGCCATAATTGCAAGTACTTCAAAAATTTCAGATGAAGATTGTGTGACTACATGTTCATCTAGCCCTGATGTAAACAGGTCTAAACCAAAATTTCATAACGTGTATGAATTAATGGAAAAAAGTAAACCTTATCCTTCATCACATGCCCGCACTGTAAAAATAAATAGTCTCTGAAAAATCATTTGCACAGACCTTTTACCATTTAGTATTGTGGAAAACAAAGGTAGGTTGAACACTACAAATACATTATATGCATAATTCATATGTGCATCACATCTTACACATTTTTTTACATCAATTTAGATTATTTTTGTCTTAAAAATATGCTTAATTACTAACTAGTAAGTGGTTACCAGATTTTCACTTATCTTAATAGTTTGACCTATCACTGAAACAATAAAAACAGCAATAATTAAAATTTTCTTTAACTAAATGTTTTAAAAAGGTTTTTATTTTTTAAAACATGAAAAAAATGTTATTTTTCCTTGTCAAGGCAGTATCAGTATTAGTATCGGCACTATCGGAAATTTTGTATCTGCAATATCGGAAAAGGCTCAAAAACCATATCGGCTCACCTCTAGTTACTATAAATTAAACATTCTATGGTTGTCCTGATGGAGATTGCAACTAATGAGACTACAGCCACACACATAATGAAGTGGAAAGAAGCGAGTGTAGAGGGTTAAACTTTATCCACAATAGCTTGTCCTAGGTCTAACGGTCTCTATAACAAATTCCAAAGCTAAATTTTCAGACATTAGCACCAGAATGTTAAAATTCAGCACACCAATAATCTGTACGCTATTATTTGAATATTTTCATGTTTGTAACTTTATGCTATTTTATTTTTTAGTTTGAGTTGTGTAACTGAGTACTTTTTGATTTTACTTTAAATGCACTTTATTTGGTTTTGCTTATTTGTAGAATTTTTGAGATTTTATTTAATAAAATTTCATTTTCAGAACTGCGATTAAGTATTGAGATTGACTTGCACGTCACTGATGAGGACAAGATTATATAGTGTTATTTTAAGGCAATTTTAGTTTTTGAAAATAACAGAGTTTGCTGTTATTGGTTTTAGTAGGTATTACCAAAATTGGTCAAATAAAATTTCATTACTAAAATAATGCATTATTAGAGTAAAACGTTACATGAAAATTGGCATTAACAATTTACACATGGCACGTAGTTACACTATTTCTTTTTTTGCTGCAACTATAACATCAAGCGCAAGTCACATGCCCCAGAACGGCAGCCACCCAGGCCAGTAATCACCCTCCACAGATAAGACCGACGCCTGGAGAGCGGAATGCACTTCAAGAAAGAGAGAAATAAAAATCGCCCCCGTCTAACAGAATCCTATGAGAAGGGAGACTAGCAGAAAACAACAGTGAAGTTGCCACTAAGCTCGAACAGTGGATACCACCCGCATATGAGGAAAACCCTGCTTCCAGCCTCCCCCAAGAGATCGCAGCCAGTGTTGCGCCACCTACATAGGGAGGAGCCACCTAGGTGAAGCCGCCCGAAGGCCAAAGGAACCAGAGACACAACCTGGCCAAGTGTACAAAAGGCCCTGCACCGCTGCAGAAAAGCAGTTGTGATACCAGCAGCTTACCTTAGCACCAGTCATGCTAAGTCTCTCTGCTCTGTCTGCTCTTCTCTGCCTCATGAGGAAACGCCCTGCTATCACCAGCGACCCCGCAGCTCGTCTTCAGCACGCGCTGCAACCGTGAAGAGTAGTCATTCACCACCCCCCTCCCACACTTGACGACAACCCTCACACCCCATATCCCCCCTTATGACCCTTCAGGACAACACAGCTTCAGTTAGGATACAGTTGTTCTGACGCCTATCCAATTCGTTTCTCTTGCTCTTCAAGCATGCCCTTCAGGTAGGCTCTTCAAGTCAGAAGACCTCTTCACCTGTCTTTTATTTTCACCTTCTGTAAGTAATTCAGTGCATTGATTTACAGCAAAGGAGAGGCAGGGAACCGCGGTTTATGAACTGATTTGCTGAATAAAGAGTAGGACTGCGGCTTGTCCCCTAAAAAGGACTTGACGTACGTCACCCAAAAGACCACACATTAGATGGCCACCCATACTGTGGACCAGGTACGCAAAGGTACCCGGTACGCATATACAGTATAGTCCCGACCACTAGCAAGACACAAGACGAACAGGCTAGAATACCCTTATCAGTTAACCTAATCCATTCACCGCGTATAGACCAGCCGGAAGGAGTGCCAGGCCTAACAAGGAGGGATCTACCCCTTGTGGGTTACACTTAGCTAATGGTATCGTTCCCTGACACTCCAGTGCGGACGTGAAGTGTAGTACCATTACCTTGTAAATGCAGTTTATCCAAAAAGATGGGGAAGTAAGTAGAGCGACAGAAGGGCAGCTGCCATCCTTGCCGAGAAACAAGCATTGCTCAACCTACCTTCCCAACCTTCAGCTGATTAACCCCCAGGGAACGAGCTCACACCGCCCGTCAACTTTATAGGCTTCGCCTCTCAGTAACCCAACCCCTCTACACACACCCCAACCTTCATTTGTTTGGAACCTTGATGAAAATCCCGCGGAGCTGCTCACCCTGTCATCCAGTACCTCCACCTGGGTCTGTCGCTGGCATTGGGCATTGAACCCGCCAACACCAGACCACCCCAGTCAGCCACTGACAGCGGGCTGGAAGCCTACCTGCACCTGCAAAGCCAGCTAATCACCAGAGTTAACCAGAAGACGCTGCAACCGTCAACCAATCGGGTTGGGAGACCCCAACCAGGACCCACGCCGACAAGAGCTCAACCCACAGCAGTAAGGCACGTCAGAGGTAAGCCAGCAGCCCCGCAAACATCAAACAACCGTAAATCCAGTCTAGCGCAGCTAGACTTCGTGCCGAGCAGGTTGCCTACTAACCCAAATCTATTCAAGGGCACAATCAACACCAAGCGCCAAATATTGCAGACCCCACCTCATTAAGGTCTACCTCCCGAGCCTGTGTGTCTGGCCTTACACAAAACTAAGAAAACCTCGAAGACGCTGACATGCCCCCGACATTAAGGCCGTAATGCGTCAATACCGGAGGGATAATAAGTGGCGCCAAACGTGGGGCACGACAGCCCCACTGAGGTTAATTGGATGGAACCAGCTCAGCACGACGCTGAGATAAGAAGAAAAGGCCACGAGAAAACCCCAGTGATACCGGACTTCGGGGATCGAGAAAAATCCAGTGGTGCCCAATTCAGTTAACCAGTGTCGTGTAACGCCTTTTGAGTAGAAGCCTTACTGACCCCCTTCGCGAGCGCCTACCAGTTGACACGTGTCACGAGGCAGGTGAACAGCCAGAACGGATCGCAATTACAAGTGTCAAGGTTGTGCCGAGTAAGAGCTGGCATATCGCCGGAGCACCCCGATAGTGCTACGTACATACGTAGGAAAGCGGGATAAATTGCAGAGCCAAGCAAGAGCACCTCTAGCTTCACGCCTGAGAAAACGGCTGACCAATTGAAAGTGGGGGCGACGAATACTCCTCACCCCTACCACCCTTGTAGCCAAACCGCGGAAAAATAAGCTGAGATGGTAAATTAAAGGGGCAGATCACCACTTCTCCCGTCCCCGAACCTTCACGAACCATGGCACGTGGCTGAATGGCTTTGTACTGAAGGCAACCACCTCCCCCCTTCCCACAATAAGAGACACACGTGCTGAGACTTAGGGAGGGAAACTGGAGAGCATATAAGCAAATTCACGCGAGAATAGGGTTGGCCGTTCATTATCACTGCGCCGAGGGAAGAGTTGCGTCAAGGAATCACGAGAGGACGTGAGCACGAGCACAGAACAGCAGTCCAGTGAGATGACACCAAATGCAGGCCTTTTTCCAAGGCCTTCCACTTCACGGGAGCTCATCCCCAGATGACAGCATACCAGCACCAACAGCAGAGTGGTTAAGTATCAAGTCGCCGCCCAGAGAAGCCCCCCTCCACCAAGAAGTCGCCCCAGTTAATACGAGTAGCCAAATTAAGAGTACCACACCTTGGAAGTGTTGCTGTATGTTGCTTTTGTCCAAACTCGAGACAATATAATTATCCAGTTAAGTGAAACGTCAAAAGACTACCTTATTGAAAAACCTTTAACCTTCTAGGCACCTTATAGTCTATGTCAGGATGAATTAACTACGAACCTATAAACCACCTATATTCCACAGGTGGGAAATAGCGTCACCAGGAACATGTCTGAAGTGGGATAAAACGTAGCCGCCGCTGGTGAAAACTCAGCAACTGCCATGGAATACGAAAACACTGACACGAGGTGTCGCATTACCTCTCGTGCAATGGCGCGGGCCAGTTTCTAATCAAGCGCCCACATTGCGAAGGTCGTTTCCACTACTGCGACCTAGGGTGGAAAGACGAACTCCGCTACAAAGATGGCTTGGAGTTTGAGAGTGAACAGTGACGCCAACAGCAACGAGAATTTAGGGTGAACGACGTCCCAACCAAATAATGGATCATCCGGGCACGTAAACAGATGAGTGGGAAAGTACAGAAATGGTGGGCCAGGTATGGAAAGTACATAACTGAATGGATACATTTATGCGACTGGTTAGCAACCCAGTTCTACGGCGAAGAGATTCTAGCCCGCCTGACCACAGAATTCCACAGCCGTAGCCAGAGAATAGACGATGAAGCTTAAATTTTTATATGTAGGATAGAGAAAATGTACAAATGAATAATACCCTAAGGCAGGGATGGCGAACCAATGGAACGCGTGCCATTGATGGCACGCAAAACAATATTTTGGGCACGCCACGCCACGGATCAAAAGGTTTGCATTTTAGTTTAAAATAACAAAGTTCACTATGACGTATTGATGCATTCTGCATCCCGAGATATATTTTTCCGTCAGCAGGCACACACTGTCGAAACTCGCAACGACAAGGAAACGCGAACAGCCGCCATAAACCAGCTAAGGGTTCGGCGAGCGTGCCAGATGAATGACGCCAGGATTCCGCCGCGACGAGAAGGCACAAACTCTCGCAGCTGCGCCGAAAACGTTAAAAGGTTTCACAGCCCACAGCTGCATTTCTCTCGCAGGCTGGCTACTGCCAAAAACCAGCTAATAGCTTTGGCGAGCGTGCTGGAACAATAACACCAGAATTCCGGGAAGGAAGGAACACGTGTGTCTCGCAGCGGAAAGGGGGACGCTAAGCCCTATACAACTGGGGCCGGGTATCCCACTCGAGCACGTGGTGGGCGAAGCCATAAAACTTTAATGCCAAAATCGCCGGCGCCGCTGAGACCACGTGCGGATAGCCGCAGCGCCGAACACGTGTTTACGACCAAGGGCGCGGCGTTCAGCCCCCAGCCACGTGCGAGATGAGGCGTTTTAATATGGCTAACGGGCTAATAAAACGGCGGAGGAGCAGACGAGAAGAGGTCAGTTCTACCACAGACGCGGAGGGAGTGAGTCGGCGTACGCGAGTCGAGGAAAGAGGAGTGGAGCCGGGAGGAGTGGAGTTCGAGAGAAGGCATCACGACGCCAAGACCAATCTGCGAGGAACTGTCGCAGCCTCCCGACGAGGTGACGAAGCAGCCCCGAGTTCGACACCGGAGCGGAGTCAGCCCCAGCCGAGAGACGAACCAGCGCCTCGAGACAAGCTAAGTAGAGACATGCAGCAAGTGTGAAGAACCTTGTTAAGCGAAAAATAAAACGACATACGTGAACTCTCAAGGAAGTTCAAATTCATTTGGTAAATTTGAACTACGAACAGTAGTGTCAACATATTTACACGCCCTATCACTGAGGACTAGCATCCATTGCTGGCGCCCTACGCAGAGAGCAGATACAGACTTATACGCCATAGCGCAAATAGGGAGGTATCAGTATTATATTAGGAACGAACGCGCGCGAGTGATCCTACGGACCTACGCTAAGGAGTGAACGGGTGCGGTGCGCGGGGCGGCGGGCGGAAAGCGCGCTCGTTTGTTATTGTCTTGCCTTAGTTACGTCGTGGACTACAATTGCTAATGACGCATAGTTTGTTGACGTTTTCGTTCGTTCAATTTCGTTGACACAACTGTATTTTAAAGTTGATTTTTAACTATTATTTACCATGGCTAGTTCAGCAAAAAAACAAAAAGGGCAAGATAGTAAGTGTAATAGAGAATTTCAAACTTGGTGGACTGAAAAATATGGCATGATAAGTAAAGGCGACAAAGCGGTGTGTGTTTTATGTTCTGGTACAGTGGTATGTAGAACATCGTCTGTAAAACGGCATTTTGAAACAAATCACAAATCTCTTAGTCAAAAAAGCGAACCAGTGCAAAAGGAATTAATTGCAAGTGCAATGAAAGACAGAAATAAACAGTCAACGTCTATGATTAAATATGTTGGCAAAAATTGTCATACGAGCGCGGCAAGTTACTCGGCTGCAAATGTCATTGCTCGGCATAGTAAACCTTTTCAAGATGGAGAGTTTTTGAAGGAAGCCTGGTTAGCATGCGCGCCCTCACTTTTTGATGATTTCGATAATAAAGATAAGATAATTCAGCGCATTAAAGATACTCCTCTATCTAGAAATACAATAAAGGAAAGAATCTTAAAACTGGCCGAAAATATAACAGATCAACAAAAAATTGACATTAACTCCGCTCCTTTTATATCGCTATGCATTGACGAAAGTACTGACATTACTAAATCTGCACGTTTAGCTGTTTTTGCTCGATATTGCGTAGGAAACATCATTAAGGAAGAATTAATTGCGATAACATCGTTGCTAACAACTACAAAGGGCACAGATATTTGTACGGCTGTTAAAAATTCGCTTGCTGAGAAAGAAATTGATTTTAAAAAAATTGTTTCAGTCACAACTGATGGTGCTCCAAGTATGGTGGGCAAAAAAAATGGTTTCATAAGTTTATTTCAAACAGACGTAGGACATTCGATTCTTGAATTCCACTGCATAATTCACCAACAAGCCTTGTGTGCTAAGAGTGGTTTAACATCTCTTGATAAGGTAATGGCGGTAGTCACAAAAATAGTCAACCTCATATCGTCGCACGCTTTAAATAAGCGAAAGTTTGATGCTTTGTTGAATGAAGTCAACTCGGTATATAATGGCTTACTGATGTATAATAATGTTCGCTGGCTGAGCCGCGGGAACGTACTTCAAAGATTTGTTGACTGCTTGGAAGAAATCAGACTGTTTGTGCAAAATGAGGGAAAAATTGAACAATACCCAGAGTTGTTGGATGTTATGTGGCTTTCAAAATTGATGTTTTTTACAGACATATGCCAACATTTCAATGAATTGAACGTAAAGCTTCAAGGCACAAATAAAACAATTATCGTCATGATAGATCTCATTCGCGCTTTTGATGCTAAACTACATGTTTTCAGGAACGATATTACTACAAAAAACTACAAGTATTTCCCAAACTTGAAAAAAAATTTCAACCATTTAGATATACATGAGAAACCAGGTGGAGAAGTAACTGAAGAATTTATTTCTGTAATTGATTCTTCAATCAAGGGATTCTCAGCGAGATTTTCTCAGTTCAGAGAATTATCGGAAACACTAAAGTTTATTATGTACCCTGATGTGACTTCATTTGATAAACTGAATTTGTCCCCATTCGATTGGTTGGAAATTGAAGAATTTGAAATGCAGCTGATTGATTTCCAGTCTAGTTCAATATGGATTCAAAAATTTATTGAAGCAAGGAAAGAGTTGGAATTAATTGAAACAGAAAGATTGTCAAGCAATATAAGTAAAAATGCCAGTATCAAAATTTTGGAAACATGGAATTCGTTTCCAGACACATTTAACTGTTTGAAGAAGCTGGCTCGTGCTATTTTAACCATATTTTCATCTACCTATGCCTGCGAGTCATTATTTTCAGAGATGAATAACATTAAAGACTCGCTTAGAAACCGTTTGACAGATGACTCCAGTTCAGCATGCATTCTGCTAAAAGTAACATCTTACAACCCTAATATAAATTATTTGTCATCTAATCTGCAACAACAGAAGTCACACTAATGTAATTTGAATTATGCGTACAACTGAAACATTTATTATTTGACATTGCAAAATGTATTTTTGGTAGTAAATAAAGAGTTTTGAGTAGATAGTGTTTAGTATTATTATTTTTCTAATAATCACTAAGTTAAAATTATCTGACGGCACGTCTATGGCCTCATCGAACATTTCTTTAGAAAAAATGGCACGCTGATACATAAAGGTTCGCCACCCCTGCCCTAAGGAAATGAAGAGAGCTGCGTGTGAGCTATCACACGCATGCTCCAACCGAACCTCCGTAACTTATTACAAATCCTGTGCCTGCAAACCATCGATGAGCTCGTGGACAAGGCAAGGGACACAGAGAGGAATTTTAAAGCGCAAGCGGCCTTAGACAAGCCCAGGGGAAAGGAAGCAACACGGAGCAAAAACCCCTGCTGTGACTCCCCCAGCCCAGTGCTTCCTAAATGCTGGTTCTGCATGGGCCAGCACTTCAATACAGACGGCCTGACTAAGAGAGAGACAGAGCGTGCTGTGTCAAGGAAGGGGGAACGTCTAACCGTTCACGTGATAGAAACGAGCAGCCACCCAGCCCTACTGAGAAAAGAGAGGCGGTCGGGAAACTAAGTAACTCGGGTGCGAAGCGGGCCACCACCACCGGTCACCGATTGGCCAGACGCCGCAATCCAAACCTCAACTAATGAGCAAATCCCCCCCCCTCCCCGCAATGAAGTTGGAGTGAGTGAGTGAGTAAACGAAGAGCTTCTGCCCTCCTGGTCTCTCTGCCACCGGCAATTTCATCGGAAGTGACTTCATTACAGATAAACAAACGTGCTCATCTCCGAGCGGGGACAAACTAGTGCACACATGGCACAGCCTGATCAGATCCTGCAAATAGAGTGATCAATAACCCTAGAGATTCGCATAGTAACAAACATACTAGGGCGATGTTTTTAGTAGCCACACATATAGGAGAAGTAGTCATATTGGGCCAACATCAGCTACGTCAACAAGAATGTATAATAAACTGTGGGCAACGCAGGATTTGTATAGCCAACAAGGAACGTAAGACAGTGAATTGGGATAGGAACCGGGAGGAACAAATCACCAGTTGGAAGAACCAGGAGTTTTAGACAGTTACAAGAAATACTCACCAGGTATTCCCACGCCTTTGAACATAGAGGGTCTTAACATCAGACCTGAAACATCCTGCACGAGACATGGCTTACTCAAGAAAAGACAAATATATTGCCACCTCTACAGGATGTCCGTGAAGAGGAGGGAAATTATTATGACCCAGGTCCAGGCCATGAAGGATGGGGTGATGGTAGAGCTTTTGGACTCGCCCTACAACTCAAGGGTGGTAATGGTAACCAAGAAATACGGAAAATTGTGATTCTGTATCAACTAAAAACCCTTGAAAGATATCACTCACCCTATCGCCCCATCAGCTATCAACCTTACCCACACACAGAGGGAAACAGGGGAGGCAAAAATTTTCACAACCCTTTACATGCAGACGGGGTATTGGCCAATATCCATGCAACCAGACAGCCACAAATACCACTTCTGAGGGAGAAACGCTCCAGCTACTTTCCAGCAGCTAATGTCGGCAGAGGTACTCTTTGGCTACATAGGCCAATTCTGTTTTGCCTACCTCGATGATGTAATCATCTATTCGAACTCGTGATAGGAGCACTGTTGTACTCACTAGTAAAGAGAATTAAAATGCCTCGAAATCAACTGCCGAACATGCAAGTTGTCAAAAAGTAATTTTGGCAAATCTAACATTAACTACCTGGGACACGTGGTCACCTCTGAAGGAAACTACCCGCAAACCAGATCTATTCAAGCCATACTGGAGGCCGAAGAACCAACGACAAAGAAGCAGTTACGAAGATTCCTGGGGTTATGTAACTGGCTACGGGTATTTATACTGGACATTGTGAAGTTAATGGCTCTGTTAAACCCCATTAGAGAAGTAAGCCCGGTGGAAGTGAGGGACCGAGCAACAGACGGCTTTCCAAAACCTTCAAGACAGCTTCCAGAACATCTCCGTTCTACACTGGCTGCAAGAAGGAAAACCCCTAATATTCCAGACAGACAAGTGCCAATACGGACTCGGAGCCGTCATTTTTTCCGGAGGAAAGCCACAAGTAATTGCCTACACCAGCACCCATCACAATGAAACTAAATGAAGATATCACAGTAACGAGCAAGAGTGCCTCGCCGTGATATGGGCCATGAGAAAATAAAATTATTATCTAGAGGGCAGACCCTTTATCTTAAGGACAGACAATAAAGCCTTCATATGTATACAAGCATCCCAGGACACGAAGGACAAGCTCGGTCTGTGGGCAATGTTTCTGACCGCGTTCGACTTCAAAATGTTACACTGCCCAGGACGCCTGAACGACCTGCCACATGCCCTCTTCCCACAACCCCGACAGCCAGAAAGGCACGAAGGAGGAGAAACATTGGGAATGGATGAACCCTCCCTGTACAGCCCAGAAGAGTGTATACGCCTCCAGTAACTCCATGTCAGTCGCTATCGCCTGGGTACCTACCAGCAATAGGACCCTGACATCCAGCGGTTGCTGCAGGATTATCCACAGAGGTATTAACTCCGAGGTGAAACAGTGTGGGTGAGAAACGGGAACCCAGAGGCACCATTTTAGCCCACCACAGGCGAGCCCAGACTGCCCAAGAGAAGTACATTGAACAGAAATACACGAAGCACAAGACATGGGTAAGGACCTTTGACATGGGAGACAAGGTACTCCAGAAGAATAATCCCCTCAGTCATTTCCAGGATAAGTTTTGTGCCGGGCTAGTCAATAAATGGGAGGGACCCTACATCATCGTAGATAGTCAGAAGACTGTGTACTGGGCCAAAAATAAGAGAGGACAAGTAAGGAAAGCAACTAGGGGGCAAATGAGGTGTTGCTCCCCTGGAACCGAAAGACTCGCCGAAGACCACCCCAGTACATGGGCAGATGAAGAGGAAGAAGATGAGCTCTGGATGGAATTCAAGCCAAACCTCTTCCAGGAGCCGAAACTCAGACTGCCAAGAACCAGAACCAACCCCGAATCCAGTACGCCATACCCGAGGAACAGAAGGAGGTGGAGCAGATGCCACAAGGGAGCACCGCATCCTCGAGGACATCCCCTCTTAGCACAGTATGCCATCTCTCGATCACTCCCCTCCTCCCTTCCGGGTACGCCCGGCGAATAGGCACTTCTGGACGAAGCAGTTCAAGGACCAGCAGCTGTGAAATATCCTGGCTGTCTCCAAATGACCAGGAACACTTGGATGCACCTCCTAGAATGCACCAGACGATGGAGAAGCTAACCCAAGGAGGCGAGATCCAACTCCCCTTGTCGCATCTCCGAGAATCCACCCAGGGAACAAGCCCAGCTGTGATGCTGTGACGGATGGTGATGCGATGCTGCGGGCAGAGCCCAAACCCCGGACGGATGAGTCTGCACCCACAGTTGAGGCGAGGGTTGCCACCAGACATCTGCCCCAGGACAGAAGAGTCCGCACCAGCAGGGAGTGATGCCGAACCCTTGCACCCCGCTAAACTAACCCAGAGACAAGAGCTGCCGCTGCGAGCTTGCCGCACCGCCCCTCAAGGTCAAGTCTGCCAGTATCGCGAAACCACGTACCCGGAGTTACGCAACCGCAAAGTGAGTGCCACCCTCAAGGACCCTAACCAATAAACAGTGAGAAAAGTGGGGAAAGAAAGCCATAAGAGCTTAATTAGACGACTAGTGACAGTGATGTATAAGCAATGCTAGTAAGTGGCGTGACAAATTGTAAATAATTACAGAGCATGGGTCGAGACCGCGATGAAACATACTTAAATAAAGGACAGTCAGCAGTAAAAGCTCCCTCCGTCAAGCAGCCAGTGACAATGTACATAAATTATTCCGGTGTTAAGAGTAGTATAAGGGTCAAGGCCACGATGACATAGACATCATCATAATTAAGTGAATAAAGGAGGCCATTAGTGCAAACACAAGTAGACAGTGGAGCTCCTTTCGGAACTAAGTGTGGAACAGTGCGACCGAGTACTCGCGTAATATACGCCTACCCGCTGTACAGCAAATCCAGGACCCGTGGCATTTCCCCGAACTCTCTCCAAGGAAAAAACGAACACTGATCTGCATAGCTAAGAAAGAACTATATACAGGTGGAATCCTGCATATAAAAAAAACTGTCTAATATGAAAGAATATTGATGTAAAATAATTTGATGGTCATTATGTGTTATTAAGAGTGAAATGTTCTTTTCTTAACTATAGGTGATCCGTACGTACACATTTTAGTTAGGCAAGTGTATATAGAATTTTAGTGTAACTCATGTAGCATAGATTAAGTATAAAATTCCAGGGACATAAGGAATGGAAGGCCTTATGCCCCTCCCTAGAGTCTAACCTGTCACACGTAAAATAAATCTGCCCTGCAACCCATAGGAGGCTACATAGCAAGCAGCTTTCTAACATGCCTTCAGGGGCAAGTAGAGATAAATGCAGCACACACTCATGTGGTTTGGGATAGCAATCACTCTACTTGCCCCAGTGTTAAAAAAAAATAATTGTGTGCACACCTGTCACTTTCACTTTCCAAGTCAAACTGTAAAATCTATCTGTACGTAACCACAGCGCTCAGCAATTTCTTGTGAGCGTCACATATTTCCAGTTTCCCTGAAGGGAGCGGACAATCACCCGACACCTCCGTTAGTACCTCCGTGCAACACAACTCCCCAGGGGACTGAAGCCATTAGCGCGCCACCTACCAAGCTACCCATCCGGGAGAGACAGATACAGAGCAACCAGCATGCTCCCTCCAGTGCCGCGTGGAGAATGCACAGAAGAGCGGCAAAGATAGAAGCAAACGCCACCAACAGTAAGGTGACAGTTCGACACCACCCAGCCACCAAAATTTGACATGATTATTCTACATCGCAAGAGAGGGAGGAGGGCGATTGACGCGTGATGCGTAGTTACACTCTTTTTTGTTGCAACTTCGTATCATCATGTGCGCATCACATGCCCTAGAAGAGATACGAACCCTGAATGGCAGCCACCCAGGCAGTATTCCGCCTCCACAGATAAGGCGAACGCCTGGAGAGCGGAATACACCTCAAGAAAGAGAGTAATATAAATCGCCCCAGACTAACACAATCCTGTGAGAAGGGAGACTAGCTGACAATGCCAGTGAAGTTGTCCCTAAGCTCTAGCAGCGGATACCACCAGACTATGAGGAAAACCCTGCTTCCAGCCTCCCACGAGAGATTACAGCCAGTGCAGCACCGCCTACAAAGGGAAGAGCCACCCCCTGGCCAGGTTGTACAAAGGACCCTGCACCACCACAGAATGGCAGTTGAAAGCAGCAGTCGCCTTAGCAGCAGTCGTACTAAGGCTCTCTGCTCTGTCAGCTCTCCTCCGCCTCATGACGAAACACCCTGCTATCACCAGTGTCCAATGCCAGACTTCTTCAGCACGCGCTGCAGTCCCGAATCTCATCGTTCACCCCCCACACCCCTCCACACACATACACTTGACACTTGCCATCAACCCACACACCCCATATCCTCCCCGTAAGTCCCTTCAGGACAACACAGCTTCAGTTAGGATACGGTTGTTCTGATGCCTACCTAATTCGTTGCTCTTTCTCTTCAAGCATGCCCTTCAGGACGACAGGTTCCTTCACCGCTGTCTTTTGCTTTCACCTTCCATAAGTTAATCAGTGCATTGATTTACGGCATGAGAGTACAGGTCACAGTGTTCTATTCTGGACGGAATAAAACACGTTCATAGTCTAACCGCCTATGTTCCTTCTCGAGTGAACTGCACGTAGTCCATCCTGGTAAGTGTCACCCCGCAATGGAGAGGCAGGGAATTGCAGTTTATGAACTGATTTGGCTAGATCACTTGTCAGTTAACCCACACCATCCACCGCGTATAGACCCGTCGGAAGGAGTACCAGGCCTAACAAGGAGGGATTAGTGGTCAACAAACCCACACTTTTATATAAATAAAATATTTTGAACAACTTCAATATATTTTAATTAGATTAAAGGGTTCCCAATCTTTTTTGCTAAAAAATTTCAAGCACTTTTTCCAAAACTTTCAAGGACCCACAATTCACTAGAACGGGAATTTCTTGAATCAAGACAAATCAAAAGCTAAAACTTTGCATGATAAAGCAGATGGGGGAGAAGTATCGAGGAATATTTTTCTTACATCTGACAAGGGAGGAGTAATTTTATTGTTACAGCCATAAAAACAAGCTTTGTTCACGATTAGGAAATAACACTCCTTTTTGTAATTTTTGTTAGTGCAGGTTCTCTAAATTCTCGTACAAAAGCATATCAGATCAGATGTTATCGTACATTGTGCACTAACCCTACATTCTGTCTGTGTACTAGAATTCTCGTACATTTGGCAATGCTGGAAAGTGAATTGTCTTATCAGAACAAGAACAAAAGTATGGCATCACAACTGCCGATGAGAACTATAAACAGAACAGACATGCTGGGCTACTACTGTACACACTAAATAAAGGCATAAAGCTCCATAAAAACTATTCATACATACCATGCATTTTCCTGTAAATATAATGGCTCACACCACTTTTAACCCATTAAGTCCCAAGTTCATTTATGAGCTCAAGTGTTACAATCTGTATACTTTTTACTGCGTGCTATACTTGTATAGCGCTTGTTTATCACAACCAGTGGATGAAGCACTGCGTGCTCGCTGATGTCAGCATTAAGCATTCATACACGAGAGGTGCAGAATCAGATTTCCCAGAAGAAAGACGCTCAAAACACCGGCTCCTGAATCCTTGTGTACAGTGCCGACCATAAATATCCTTCATGTACAACATGACCTTGATCGTGGACACGGGAACTGAACAGGTTAATCTGTCATGAATAAATATCATGTAAATACACACTATAAAAATTAAGCTCTTTAAGCACCTAAAGATTTTTCAAGCACCTAAGCACCTCAACATTTTTGCAAGCACTTTTAAGGGCCTTGATTTCTTTAATGCATTTAAAGCACTAAAATTTCAAGGAGCTTAGGAACCCTGCATTAAAACTAGGTTAGAGTAAATGTACAAACATTTCAAAGAACTTGCTTACATAAAGAGTGTCCTAACCTCAAATCAGGGGCCATGATGGTGTAGTGGTCAGACTACACAACTTCCAACTAGGCGAACCGGCTTCAATTCCCGGTGGGGGCGCTCCAGGATTTGGGAATTGTGCCGGACAATGCCGCAGGTCGGCCGGTTTTCTTGGGTATCTCTAGTTTCCTCCGCCCTTGCATTCTGGCATTGCTCCAAACGCAACTTGCTTCATCCTCATCAGCTCTCAAGAACTCTATGTTAAGAGCTGCCCAAATCTTTACATTCTCCATTTTCACATCAATTCCTATACATGTTGTTTTAATAGTGCTATTGGCAGAAAGCCGGCCAATATTGGTACACGGAAAATGGCTACTGCTCAACTAGAACAAACACACACTACCCCATTTTCCCTCTATGGCTGAGACAGCGTGCTGTAACATCCGAGGGTTACGTGCATCAATGGTTTGCAAACAAGCCGTAGTCAGCTAGGCTTTATACTCACAGGAGGCAGCTTGTGGGAGTCCTTGGTGGGTACATCAGCAAGCCCACGGACCTGCAACATCTGGGCCGTCTTCAAGAAGTCTGTCAGCTGCTCTTGCCCGATGTGCACCTCCCCGTTGTACATGAAGCGCAGCAATGACTCCATGTCCTTCTGCTTCACATCCCGCAAGATCACAATTGGGTGCTGGCAAGGGTTCGCCTGCAACAAAGCCATCATCTTGCAAGTAACCACTTGACCGCAACACAACAAAATAACACGTAGCTGATTCACGGTTAACTGAGCACATCTTAAATAACTTATACCTTTGGCGAAAGTCCCTACCCACAGCAGCAAATACTGTTATGTAAACGGTGACTAGAACTTAACAGCAGTGTTTCTAACAGTGGGAAATACTTTTACATTAAAGTTAAATGAGATGGCCACTGAAGTTAGTTATAGTTCTTCTTGCAACAGTAACATATTCAGTTGAATACAATTTCGCTTGGTAGACACAATAACCCTAGTTACTGGGCTGATAGCAATGTTCATTCATCTGAACATGTGGTGGATAGATAATCCCTCAATAAAAGTGAATGAACTAAAACAGGCCTTCAAAAGTACTCACAACACCCATAAGCAAATTATGACTTCAGTGAGCTCAGTTATGCACTGTCCCACAACAGTGTTTGGTAGTAACTTAACAAAAGTATATTCTGTACCATATAAGAAGGCCACTTTTTGACAGCTCGACGAATGTAGCGCCACTGTTTACATCTGACTACGTATCCTTCCGCCATCAGCTGGTCCGTCACGTCGGGGCTGTATTTTTTATCAACACGCTGTCAGCTAATCCACTTCTCATTGTACTGCAATGCTAAACAAATTTTAAGATATTTTAAGACTGACATCTGTCAAAATATATAAGTAGGTTATAAAGTTAAAAATATAAAATGTTGCAAATATAATCTATAAACTATTGAGAAAAAATTAAACTCCGAGATAGTGAATTTGGGTTAAAATTTGCGAGACGGTCTGTTCTATCTATTATTACACTTTGGACGTTACAGCTAATATATACAAGTTGGAAATATGTGACGTGGAATAACGTTAGAATTGCTTAAAAACTATTCACGCGTGTCTACGGAATCAAGGAGATGGGTTTCGAGAGAACAATATGGCGTATAATTTACGTAGACGAACGATTACCGGCCGAATATAAATGACTTGTACTCCAAATCGTTGTATGTGAAATATATGTTACTTTAAAAATTATGCAGAGCTCGTGGAAAAATATAACTATTGGCATATTTTTGTAAATTCGTTAAATATCGCGCAAGAAAGAGGTTCATTTCTGGCTGGTAATAGCTCGCAGAATATCCGATAGATAGCGCGCAGCACGTCACGGCGAAGTTTTGAGTAACTCTCTTTATGGTCAAGAGATAGTGTATCTTTTAAAGTTGATAATTCTTATGTTACCAGCTGGAAATATATTTAAAATTCGTGTCGTTTCATCAAATTATTAGAAAAAATAATTCAACAATATTATGCAATATTTCTGTATGCTTTTGGAATTAATATCATGGACGTGTTGAAAGCAAGGTTTGAGATGGATGATACGACGTGAAAAACCTTTCTGAAGTTAGCAAAACTTCAGAAAACTTTTCCACGTCGTATCGTTTTATTGCACATTTCATTTTGAACACTTAAAAATAACTACATTATCACGAAGTTTAGTTTTTAACGCTAACAACCATTGTTTTGTGACCTCGTAAAATAAAATGTATTAATAAATCTACGAACTCTTTCTTATCCGCGCATTTTGTGCTTTTCTGATGTGCATTGGCAGTGCACTCAGAATAGCCAACGTAATTTTAACTTTTGTTCGTTCGTGCATCAGCTGATACAGGATTTTGTAAATGGCGCTTGTTTGTTTCGTAAACGTTACGTTGCCACTCACCGACTGTCAGAAAGTGGCCTTCTTATACGGTATGGACCATAACAAGTTACTTTAAAGTAACGTTTTGGGGTAACTAGTTACATTTTTTTGCAAGGTAACTTGTAATTTAACTAAGTTAGTCATTACTGTAACAGAAGAAAAAATAAAGGCTACTTTTCACTTCACAATACTGTAGTTTCATATCCTATGCAGCGAGAATGGCTGAAGTAAGGGGAACTTATTGAGCCACGAGTTAAAGAAGCAGGGGATGCTCACTTTACGTCTGTCCACATTCCTAGAATTAGTACTGTTACTTACTCTGCCATCTGCCCTGTCCGCTTCATGTTTTTTTCTTGCCCCTGAACCATGCCTAATAGCTGAGACCCCTCCCCCCCCCCNGTATATACAAATGAAGAAGGTGGTGTTTAGGAAAATGTCTTATTCCACAAAAAAAAAAAAAAAAAATACAATTAGAGATAAATGCTAAAAAATGTATGTAATAAAAAATTGTTTTTTTGTACGTAATGATACTTACTAAAATACAAAATTACCAAATCGTAACCATTACTGAACAAGTGACTATCGATGGGATTTTAATTGTACGCTACTAAATACTAAATGATCAATTCAAACGGATTACTTATACAGTTGCCTACGCTTCTGCTTCTACGCAATGAAGAATGGACCAACCAAGCATGGACCATGCATGCGGAAATTGTGGCCAGCCATTTTTGTTGAGATTGTATCGTGCACATATAGACTGTCAACATATTCAATGTATTAATTCATTCAATTTTCTTTTCTCGTTTGCGATAGCGATACACAATAGTGTAAAAATAATTTCCAGCTAAACGTACTTTTGTGCTAAAATTAGTGAATTTCACGAATGTGTCAAAACGAAGGCAATAAATGGCATTCGCCTAAATTATTTGGCCAGTTTTCATTTCAATCGCGGTAGGGTAAACAAATAGAATCCGCAGCATAAAGACGTACCTTCGTGCGAAAATTTGTGAATTTCACATGTGTCGAAATGAAGGTAACATCGCAGAATTCGTCTAAATTATTCACGTTTTGCATTATTTAGTGAATTTCGAAACTCACCATTTTTCGGGGTCCTTACTAATAGCTAGTGCTTTCAAAACACTACAATGGACATGGGCAGTAGTGAAAAATATTGTTTGTCATTTCCTAAACTTAAAGATTGTTTCTTTCTTAGTATTTAACATGACGATGACACAAATGTTAAAGGTAAATGTTTATTATGGTTTATCAAATATTTATCTTCATCAAGAACAACTTATAACCTGAGGAAACACCTAAATGTAAGAAAATTCCAATCATTTGGTCGAGTGTGTTTGTATCATATGCACACAATAAGGCGTTGTTCTACTTGGCAGATTTATTCAACCAAATGGTTACATTCTTTAATTAATAATTTTCTTAAAGCATACTAGTGCTATGTCTAAATTTAATTTTGAAATATAGTAACAACCATGTAGTATTATACCAATTTTGTAAATAAATTAAAATTTATTTCTAAACATTACAGTTCCTTTACTAAAAATGTATTATTTATTTTAGATATTGGCATTTAATGGGTTTTTACAATTGCTAAATAAATTACTACCCAGAAAAATCAAACAGAAAACTACTAAATCACAAATTACTGAATTACGAATTGATCAATTCGAACACAGCTGAAACGCAGAGTAGAAAAACACACAGAAATGTTATTACGTGGCGGATTCTTTGATATGAGCATACCCATTTACTGATTGGTTGTAAGACTCTCTGGAAACAGGCCTTGGGTCAGATTGGCTATTGAGTGCTATGAAATTTTCCGTCATGGCTGGGCTGCCAAGTTAATTACCATGAGCTGATTAGTGAACGGATTTCCTATATGTTGCTGGTCAGCGACGCCATTATGGTAGCGTGTGCAGCTAGAGTTAGCAGAATAAGCAGCATTTCACCTTTGTATACTTAAGTAATCTGTGACTAAAGTTTTGAAAATCTGGTAACTTTTTAATGCCGGACACGTTTTCTTGTATTTTGTACAAAAATTGTTGTAAATGTTTTAGTTGTCACTATAATAAAAGGTTCTAGGTGTATTTACAGTTAAAAAAAGTTACATATTCTGGAAATATGCAAAATATTGATGCAGTGTTATAGTTTCCGTTCGTATTAAAAAAATTACTTAACACTATCACACTTTTATAAACTAACGCTTTAGTGTTATTTAGTTTACAAATAACCTACCAGAAATAAATTTAATAAACATTTTACACAAAAATACTGCCAACACAGATCTTCACTCTGTGATTTGAATTCATATTGACTACGAAATTAGTATAGTGTTGTACATATGCATATACATATGTGTGTGAAAGATTCATCTAAATCAAAAACATGGTACTTTTAATGTTAATGACAATATGAAACACTTGTTATGTATAGTTTTGTGTTTTGGCATTTCAAAAGAAAAGGTTGAAACAAGAACGTTATAATAATTATTGAAAAGCAATTTCAGTTGTGGAATACAATTTTCTTGTGACTTTGAACTGTTTTATAGGCATATTAAAAAAAACCTGTGTCAAAGATGTCATTTAAATTTTGTCTAGTTTTAAATATTTCGTATTTTTTATTCAGTGTAAATACATAAAGTGATATATTCATTGAAAAAGAAACTTGTATTATTTTATCTTTCAATTTTTTTTAAGTGTTCTGAGAGTTAAATTTTCTGTATAATGCATTGATTACTCTTCTTATAGTAATGACACTGCTACTACTGAATGGCTTTACTGTTAAACACACCGTCAGTTCACTTAAATATTTTAACATTTAGAATATACAGAGCTGCAGGAGTTTTGTGTAGTGGGGTGTTAGATGTACGATAATAGTAAATAAGTTATCATAAAATGTAACAACTTAAACTCTAACTACTGAAAAGTAATTCCTCTAGTGGAAAAAACATGTGCCTTACTACGTCACTGACTCTACGAATTAATACGGAGGAACCTTATTTAAGAAAATGAGTGTATTTATGCCAATTCAGTAGTTTTCTAATTATAAGATTTCCATGTTTCTTGATGATATACCTGTCAGTTTTATTCTTGTAATAATGATATTTTCAGCCTGTTCTCACAAGTAAGTTCCCTAATGAGTGACTGAGTTCAGTTAAGTTACTTTAAAATTAACACCTAGTTACATTTTATCCAAAAGTAAGGAAAAGTAGTTCCAAGTTACTTACTTAATAAAGTAAATTAATTTAACTGAAGTTATTTTTAAAATGTAACTTACCCAACACTGTCCCACAATAATTTTCTCTCCTGAATTAGCTATACATGACAGTATAATTTATTTTACCCCTAGTTTCATCACAAAGTTCCATTCCCTTCCATTCTACATATGCACCATTTAATGACCTAAATTTTTACATTACACCAGTTAGTGGAGATATGCAACTTGTGTTGGTGGAGTCTCCCACTTTTCTTTGCAGCTAATGACATCCACTGGAGATCTATGTAATGGACATGCCAGACCCATTGCTGTTGGCTGCACCCAAAGCCACTAATTCTGAGAATGTTACACAAATTTTGTATTATTATCTGACAGTACGCTATACTTAATATTTTTTGGAGTATGTGTGAATGGTTTGTTGGGTTCTGCAAATGTGAAGACCTGCTTTCCTTTCAGACTTGGTTGAACATGATTGGACACCAGAGTAAATAGTACAGAGGTGTAATCGCATTGCGGTTCCTTTGACATGGGTATATCCATTCTCTGATTTGTTACACGAGGCTCCGAGAACAAACAAATGTCTGATCGGCTACCGTATGCTAAGATTCTCAATTGCATGGGGTACCGTCTTGCAAGCAGGTTAGCAGGTGTTGACTGGCAAATTGCATTCCAATATGTTTCTGACCAATGTTGCCATTTTGCTGGCACGTGAAGCTCAGTTTGCAGCTGTTTCCCCTCTTATAAGTATACAGGCAGTCCTCTACTTTCATACATAATGTGTTCCTGAAAATGTGTGTTAAAGTTGAATTGTATGAAAGTTCAATCATATATACACGCATGTAATAAAAGGGGTTCCATTCCAAAGTTACAAAAAATTGAAAAAATTATCAATTTTGGTAGAAAGATAATATATTTAATTGATAAACATGTTATTTTTAACAAGTATTTCATTGAAAATCACAAATAAATATACCTGTGCAATACTTTCTTGCCCAAAACGTTGATTTTCAACACCTGTTTATATATATTTGATTGTAAGTACTATGTGAATAAATCAGGTAATTAAAAATGCTTTCTACTTTCTGTAAAATTGTTGTGCAAATGTAACAATTTATTTTGTAGTATATTATTTTAACATAAGCACTTTTGGATTGTGACAATATGACAGCCATATTTAAACATTCATAACATATGATCGGCGAAGACTGGAAAACATGGCAGGTAATGTTAGATGGCAACTAACAGTGCCACATATAAATATATTGGTAGGTTGTTGCTAGATGTACAAAGACCAAGTCAGCCGTATGAAAGTTGATTTAAAGGTGTTAAAAATGTAATGTATTAAAGAGTGAGTTGTACGAATCTCGAATGTATGAAAGTCGAGGACTGCCTGTATTGTCATTGGGACATACCACTGTAAGCCATTTCCTACTGGTTCAGAATTGTAAGGATGTGTCAAACTGTAGTCCAATAAGAAAAGCAATACACATGTGATCCAAGTAGGGTTGCAAACTTTTTCAGATTTCCCATAAGGGACACTTCCAACATCCTGACACACAATGAAATGATCAAGGAGAATTATTATTTAAAAAACAGTGTCAATAACTATCTGTAATGTACAAAAATCAATATTATACATCATCAACATTTGTTCTGAACATATACATCAGCAAAACATTAGTTGCATGTAGAATATTCATATTTAGCCAGCTTTTAGCTCCAAATAGCAATTATTTTTTTTAATTTTGTATTCTAACAATATAACCATTGTGTTGGAGCAACAGCGCAATCTTACTGCAATAGTGAAAGTGGTAAATAACTGACACCAATTATTAATTTCAGTATATTTTAGAAGAATTTTGAGATATGGGATATATGACGTCTCGTTCTGTGTTCATACGGGACAGTTGGAAACCTTAGATCAAAGTCTATTCAGTCTTCATATAATAACTTCAATTTTGCATGTCTATGCTGATGAGGTAAGACAATATAAAACTGGTGCTCCTCCACCCTCATACTTCCCTTCGTTGTACATATGAAGAAGGTGTAGGGAGGTACATCATTAAACATGCACAATCACGTTGAATGTTCTCATTGAAATGACATATTGTACAGTCAATGGGATGTTTTCCACAAAACTATAAAAGCACCCCCTGAACACCAACCATATACCTGGGATTCTAAATCCTCAGAACCTCTGTGAATGTGCAACACCACACATCAGTGTCAAGCCTCTGCACCCTCTCGGCAATGGAGGGCCTACTGTCACTTTGTCTGCTTCCTCAAGAACTCGAACTTGCACAGCAAACTTAAATTCACCTGGACCTACTCTAAATTGCATGTCATATTTCTGGATGCGGGACTAACCCTTCATAATGGCAAAACCGAGACAGCTGTTCACACTAAACCCACTAACAACCTCCCATACCTAGATTTTGACAACTACCATCTATTCCACCCCAAGAAATTTCTGACATACAGTCTGGCCACCCACCACAGCTTTTGCTCCCCTCTAACTGAACTAAAAATAAGTGTGATCTAAAAGCCAAAGTGTTCCTTGATAGAGGTTACTCCAGACCTCTTGTTCATCAACAGATTCAACGTGCCACTTCGTACAATCGCATAAAACTAAAGATCAGCAATTCCTATATCCCTATGGTTGTCCCTTACTACAAGAGCCTTGACAAACTTAGAACAATCCTCAACTGTAGACAATATTCTGGCCTCGTGCCCACTCACTCAAAACTTGTTCTCCAAACCACCCAGCAGGGGTGCAAAATATTTTCTGAACCCATTATATACCCAGAGCATACACTTTTAACTGCAGATTTCCCTTAAAATGTAGTCTCTAAGAAAGGACAATCTCCCTTTTTCTTGTGGAGTTTGTCAATGAATGACTTTTGAAGCCTTGTAAACTTTGAAACGAGAAATTGAAGGAAATATGGTGACGTATTTTCCTCCATTAAAATGTCTGTCTAAAAGATTTGTTTAGAAGTCCAGAAGCATTATGTACTGGAGGTCCATTCCAAGAAATGAATACTTATTGAAAAATACTGTCATGTTTAATGTTAGAGTTGTGTAGATGACTATTACTGACCTGATGAAAGAACAAACTGCTTTACTGCGAACTGTCAAGCAGTTTTCTAGAATATATATGTTGTCAGAAAACCTATGGCAAACATTTTAATTTGTGAATGCTTCTGTAATAATAGAATTAACTTGACTCATAAGGCCAGGTTTTTATTCCTTGGCCTGAAGGTATTTGAAAAAAAAAAAAATGTATTTAATGTGTTGCATTTCAAGATTTAAAACTGTGACTGCACTGCATCAGGATTTAAGGTACATCCGCTTGTTTTCATTAACCCAGTCATGCAGTGATTCCTGAATTTCCATTCCTGGAGTGTCATAGCCTGTTACATTTGTTAAATTTTTGCTGCTTACACATAGTCGCAGGTTTTTTTTTTGTCAATGTGAATTCAAAAAATGTAAGGTTCAGTGTTATTCATAATCTATGTAGTCTTAATAATGCACTCTTAGTTATTCAAAAGAAATATTTTAATAAAACCACAAAATAAGTGCAAGCATCTTAAATAATTTTTTTTTTTTTGTTTTAATGTTTTCCTGGCACTGCAAGTTTTCCTCCACACTCAGTCTCTTACAAAAAATATTTTGAACACTATTTTACAAAAAAATGTACTATGAAGTCTATTTTAATTTTAATCTTTTTTACCAAATCTAAAAAATATCTGATACTACTCATTCTTATTCACTAAACTTGGATGCATGAAGGTGCATTTATAATATGAAAATATTTTTCACATTTGAGGCACAAAAGCAGGGAAACTGTATGGGCGACACTGGCAGGTACGTCAAATGCCCCGTCGCTACTTTAGGCACAGCTCTGAACTTGCAAGTAAGCTTTCCAGTGTAAAAAATTTACTTCAAACGTTGACATAATTTTACTGCTAGAATTTTAATAGCACAATTTAATGCAGGACCCTATTTCAATTTTGCGGGTATTTACCCTAAATATTTTAATTTATGACAGTCTGAAAATATTTTTGTCCATCCTCAAATTAATGTTTGCAATCAGCACGATATGTTGAAAGTTTTTATTCTGTCCTTGTAAAAAATGTTTCTTTAGGAGTTGAAACTGATTTTGTACACGTAAAATAGTTTAACAAGTGTGTATTACAAACACACTGCAACAGGTAACAATTTAAAATTAACTTTTTTTTTGTTTTTCATATCATTAAGTATACAGGAATATACAGTTATAGGCTGTTTATGGTAAGGTGAGCACTTTTAAAACCCCAGTTACATTTTCCTTTTAACTATTTTTTTATCCTTAAACCTTTTTAAAATAAATATTGCCATCTCAATAATAAACACAATGTGTATATTCCACCACACTCAAAATTTAACATCTAATAAAGCTAATCTATAACAGAGAATTACTAATAAGTGTTTTTACCATTTAATTCAACGAAACATTGAGTTTTATAATATGTATAGAGTATAAAAGATTAACACTAAGAAAAATTCAACTTTATTTAAATAAAAAAGTAAGTAATAATTCTGTAGTCCACGCGAGTGGAGCCACGGGCCAGCTAGTATAAAATATATTTATTGACCATTATTCCAAATGAGAGGGCTTTCAAAAGTATTCACTTTACTGTGAATAGCCTAAAACGGTTTACTTTATTAATAGTAGCATGAAATTCATTTATTTCAAGTACTAGTTGTAAAAATTATGGCAACATACAAAAATAATTATTTTTTGTCTTCGGAATTAACCCTTTGTGTTAAGCACTGGATTTACATGCATTTCAGTGTTATTTCGGTTTTACCAATATGCACCCTATAATCTTGTCTCCAACGCTAGCTGCATTGCCCTGTTAAAAGTAATACCCAATTCAGTACGGTTCAAACTTGAACTAGGCCACAACAAAACACGGGGGAGGGGGGAAACAATATTTACCAAAATTGTACCTTCAAAACTGAACCAAAAAAATCTATAAAAAAGGCAGAATTAAATTAGATTAAAAAACAAATACAGCTGCCTACCTTTATGTTTTATTTATTGGACTTTTATGACTGAATGCTAATACACAAGAAAGTTTCCGATTGAAATACTCTAAACAGCACGTGCACACACCATACACTGAGGCGACAAAAGTCATGGGATACCTCTTAATATCATGTCGGACCTCTTTTTGCCCGGCGAAATGCAGCAACTTGATGTGGCATGGACTCAACAAGTCATTGTCCCCGGCAGAAATATTGAGCCATGCTGCCTCTATAGACCTCCATAATTGCGAAAGTGTTGCCGGTGCACGAGTTTGTGCACAAACTGACTTCTCGATTATGTCCCATAAATGTTCTATGGGATTCATGTCGGGCGATCTTGGTGGCCATATCATTCTCTGGAATTGTCCAGAATGTTATTCAAACCAATCGCGAACAGTTGTGACCCGGTGACATGGCGCATTGTCATCCATAAAAATTCCATCGTTGTTTGGGTACATGAAGTACATGAATGGTTGCAAGTGGTCTCCAAGTAGCTGAACATAACCCTTTCCAGTCAATAGTCTGTCCAGTTGGACCAGAGGACCCAATCCATTCCATCTAAAAACAGCCCACACCATTATGGAGCCACCACCAGCTTGCACAGTTCCTTGTTGACAAATTGGGTCCATGGATTTGTGGTGTCTGCACAACACTCAAACCCTACCATCAGCTCTTACCAACTGAAATCGGGACTCATCTGACCTAGTCACGGTTTTCCAGTCCTCTAGGGTTTAACTGATATGGTCACGAGCCCAGGAGAGGCGCTGCAGGCGATGTTGTGCTGTTAGTAAAGGCACTCTAGTCGGTCTTCTGCTGGTATGGCCCAGTACAGACTAAGTTCGCCGCACTGTCCTAACGGACACGTACGTTGTACGTCCCACATTGATTATTTTACGCAGTGTTGCTTGTCTGTTATTTCACGCAGTGTTGCTTGTCTGTTAACACTGACCATTCTGCGCACACATCGTTGGTCTCGGTCATTAAGTGCAGGCTGTCGGCCACTGCGTTATCCATGGTGGGAGGTTATGCCTAAAATTAGGTATTCTCAGCACACTCTTGACACTGTGGATCTCGGAATGTTGAATTCCCTAACCATTTCCGAAATGGAATGTCCCATGCGTCTAGCTCCAACTACCATTCCGCGTTAAAAGTCTGTTAATTCCCGTCGTGCAGCCATAATAACGTCAGAAACCTTTTCACATCAATCACTTGACTACAAATGAAAGCCCAACCAATGCACTGCCCATTTATACATTTTGTACGCGATACTACTGCCATCTGTATATTTGGATATTGCTATCCCATGACTTTTGTCACCTCAGTGTGTGTGTGTCTATATATACATATTATATATATATATATATATATACACACATATATATATATAAATTAGATTTGACCCAAAAGTGGAGACATCAGTGATGGAAGTTGCCATGGCACCTTAAGGCCTAAACCAGAGGTAGACAATATTCTACCATTTAAAGAATTGACCCTTTCATTTCCAAAGCCAAATTTTCTTTTGAGACATATTCTTTCCACATTTACAATTTTAATCTGCACATGACTTGTGAAAGAGACGCTTTGATTGAGTACTTTCTTCCACCATGATGTACCCGAAGGTAGACTAGTGTTCAAGACTGCAAAATTATGTTGAATCCTTGTGGTTCATCTCCTAGGTTTATACTAAACCCTGGTGAGTCATTCAAATAGCCTAGCTTTATAGTGAACAAATCAAAACAATCATTCAAAAATCCAAAACTGATTTTAAAAAAAAAAACAGCACTGAACTAAAAGGTTACCTGAAATCTTAACTTAGTTTTCACACTAGTTAAATTCTGTAGCTGAATAGAATGCCAAAATATGGCAGTGCAGCAGCACTGGTCCTATCCCAGCAATCTCCAGCAGCACAAGTGATCTGCAGATTGAATTCACACAACAAGCCACTTGTGTCTGACTTGCACTCAGGAAGTAATTGGTTTCATTTGCTTTCCAATGATGATACTTTTTCCCCAAGTAGTTCTCTAACCACATTTGAAGCTAAAGCCAGTATAGTTTGTAAGTATAAACATTTCTAATTCTAAACCCACTAGATTAGTATCCTGGTTAGCATGGTAAACCATTCCAAACATCCATATCTAAAAAAAAAGCAAGCAGCACAGAGGCATGTATAAAACCTATTTTGGAGGATTCAGAAACAAAATTATATATATGTCTTTTGGAAGAGAAGGCAACTGTGATAAAATTATTTGAATCATTTAAAATGTATGCTGGGGGAATTGTACAAGCCATTACATAAGCTGCTGAACTTTTTATACATAACCCGTGCAAACAATAACTCTTTATTGCATATGCTATGTGGTTACTGACAGGGATATTTTTGAAAGACTGGTTTCAAAATGGTCTAATAAACCATCAACCAGTTATATAAAAAAAGTTTTGTGACAAATCTAAAATCAGCATTTTTTTACATGACTGCAAAATATTTGCAATATTTACTGTGTATTAAACCTCAAAAATAGTTTTTAAATTGCAAGTTAACTTAAGTTTGCATTATTTTGTACAAAATAAACTGTAAATACAGGAGTTATGTACAAATTTACCAGTTTGCTTGTTTCACCTCATCGGAAGTGTGTCAAAAGTTATGATGCCAAATTGGTACAGTTTAATTTAAAAATGAGGGGAGAAAATGAACTCTCTAAATAAGCCCTTAAACAGACAAGAACAATGTTCCCACGTAACAGATTAAAATTTTCAAAAGTTGACATTTTTTAGCCACACAATTCTTTTTTGTACCTTTATCTCATTACGAGGACAATTTCTTACTGTGTTTGTTTGATATGTTCTTTGTGAACAGACCATGGCTACACACAAAGAATATGTTAAACTGTTACAATTACATTTCTTGTACGTACCTTTCTTAAAAATGACACTTGAACTTTGCAGAGTTAAAATTAAATTATAAAAACAATTTACACACTAAATGCACGATACACATTGTAATAAAGAGTAAATCAAACACACAAATCTAAATTTTCAAGATTGTAAAATTTGCTAGGTCATGGAAATGTGGGAAATTATGGAAAATAAATTGATTGCACAGCTGTAAAGTAGTTCAGAATAACTACCAGTACATATGCATAAATATAAAGTTGACTTTCAATTTAGGCACCAAGCCTTCAATGACACCAACATGTCTAACATAACCTAATCACTTGTCAATATCGATGGAAGTAAACTCTACAAAGTTTTTTATGTGCAGTTTCTGGTCAAGAATTTTTTTCAAAAGTTTCCTTTCACAAGTTCCTAAATTAACCTGAAACTACATTAAATTGTTAAATGCAATTACAGTAATACACAGGCCTGTACCAGATGAGAGTTGTGATTGAACCTCATCAGACATACACTATTTTACATGGTCCAAATATGAACTGCACTGAAAACGTGTACCCCAAGTACAATAATTTTCAAAACCTCCACAGTATGACTGTACTGCAATTGACACTTTCTGTCAAATATGTATATGTTTTTATTATATATAACAGTTTTATAAAAAAAATTTTACACCATATTAATTTTGTAGAAAAATGTATGCAGGATAGATGTTACTTTTCTGACCTCCTTGGATTTTAAATGAATAATCTTAATGATTTTACATTTTGCTGCAATCTGCGAAGTGGTGTTATACAACAGATAGCTGTATTGCAAGTGGAACCACTGAATGTTCCCACGTTCAAATTGAATCTTTACAGTAAGTATTCAAACCACCTGGAACATGGCCATAGTGCGGCTATCTGAAGCAGTGCATGAACTGGCACTTTCAGTTTACTATCAGGTCACATGATCTGAATTGGTAAACTAAATATGATGTATTTGGTACATAAGTATTTAGTTTTTAATACGTAACAAAACTTACTATAGGCTACTCATGGTTAATTGAGCAATTATGAAAAAATTCCAAGCCGCCATTGATTCTAAGCCTTACCTAGACTTTTGTGGAAAATCCTGGGAAGAAATTATTGGTATACACATGAGACCACAAGTTAAATCACCACTTCAGTAGGAAATTTAATTTATGTAGGAAGTTTAATTTTGCCATCAATAGTTTTCCATTGCAACAAATATATTTCACTCTGCCAAAAGAGAGTATTGTGCTTTTGGAAGAAAATAATTGCAGCGTGTGCTTCTCTACATCGGCCCATGTTAGATTTATCAATTTCAAATAGCTCCCAGCTGCTGTATTTCCATTATATTCTGCAAAAATAATCACATTTGTTTTGAAGACGAAAAATAAAGCACACATTTTTCTGTCACTGTAAATTAAGTATTACATTTTAATACATTTTCAACAAGTACGCAAAGCCTATGCACGCTCAATCGTTTCAATTGTTTTTGAATTGAAAAATGAATTGCAGTGTAAACAACCCCTATTTACTTTACAGTATTATTGACTGCATTATTAAAGAATATTCCAATTGTAATACAAATTTTTAAGCTATAGCATTCACAGATTGCTTTCATTTAAAGATAATCTTTAAACTATTTTCAAGAAGCAGTATAGCTCACGAAATGATATGATAATGCGAATCCTTGGCCGCACTGTTTTGCCAGCATGTAGTTGCTACGTGATCCGCTAGATAGCTGTGCTGTTACTGCAATGTACAGTTGCTATGCTTGCCGCTAAATGGCTGTGCTGTTACTCCACGTGCAATTGCTAGGTTTCCCACTAGATAGCTGCGCTGTTCTTTAAAAGTAAAGATACAGCACATCACCCTAAATCCTGTTTCCGGAAAAAGAACATCCACCCGATCGGCTACCACGGAAATTTCCATTGTTTTGTGGAGGATGCTTTTCACGTTACAAAGCATGTATGCAGCATGTCTCGTCATAAAATTACTTGAAAAAGCCATATTTCATGTCCTACATATGATTAAGTCTTTAGAACAAGTAACCTCATCAATTTCACACATAAGTATCTATGACTTACTTCAATCATTTTATTCTGGACATTCACAGAATTTTTTCAAAACATATCTACCTTATTTTAAAATCGGGAAAATGAATATTTTAATTTATAATTATATATACTATATAACAATAAAAAATATTTATTCAAATAGTACACTTGCACTCTTTTTTTTTTGGTACTTTATTGTAAGCTGCAACCTTGTTTTACAAAAATATTTTTTGGAAAATAAATATGACTCAGAATCTTGACAATACTGCAATAAATAATTCAACTGCAACTATCGCTGAACAATTGGCTATTGATAGCATCTGAACCAAACTCTACTATATATTATAATACTGCATATATGGTCAATTTGAACATTCTGAGTGTGAATATGGGTGACAAACAAGCAGACACTCAGGTGTTTTGGGAGTGGCATGAAATTTCCAGTCACCAGGTTGCTATTGCAAACCAAATATTTGAGGCTGGCAATTAAAGTATGGTGAGCCCTTAATTTTGCAGATAAGGAAAATGGTTGGTCTGTCTGTTAATCATCTGGCATCTGCATATAGTTGTCTTGTTAGTAAAGGCAAGCATGAAAAACCAAATAATGATAATTACATGTAAATTTTCATCAGTGTAAAGTACTTTCTAATTACTATTTTTAAAATCCATAACTAGGCAATGTGCATTCCTATTTCAATGCATTAGTGTGCTTGGCCATGGGTGTAGAAGCTGTGGGGGTCTGGACCCACAACAGTATTAATACATGTTTACAATTGCACTATCCCAATCTGTGCCGTAAGACAATTTATGTCCTAAGATGATGATAATGCAACATTAATTCAATAGAAAAAGAAGAAGACTTCAGATACTTTCACACACATTTGTGGAATATTTATATTGTAAATGAAAACAAAGTATGTGCGAGGTGGGCTTTCTCAATACGAATGTGATGATAGTGCTGTCTGCGTTCGCTCACAACAATGTAATATGAAGGATGAAACTTTTAACAATATTATGTGCCAAGAAAATTCTTGGATGTCAGTTGGCGAGCTTATTTAAAATAAAACCAGGACTATATCAAAAAGATAAATAAATATTAAGATCACCCATCTTGCAAACATTAAATTATCAATAGCTGAGCAGCAAATATAAAAAATCACCAAGAAAGGAATAATGTGCCGAATTTACTGCGATCCAGTGTCAGATTCTGAAAACTCACTTCAGACAACGCATTTGTAGACCATATGGTTATTATTAAGTTTAGTGACTTTTTCTGAAGAAAACGTCCTAGATAATAGAAAATAGCATTAATGGATTCTGCACAGCTTACCTAGTTAATATTCAGGAAGGTATCATGTTAAAATAAGTAGAATGTATTAAATAAAATAGTTAAAAATACGAGTAGTCCGCCGCTTTGTTTACGGCGGACGTCATGATTCCTGCCGTCACCGTATTGGCTTGTGGGTATTGTTATGTCACAGTGACGCCTTGTTAACGGAAATTTTTGAAACACCTCAGTAGCCATTGTTTCTTTGCCGGGGTGAGTGGTGACTTCCCAATCCGGCGGATTTAAAACGGAGAAAGCAAGAACGAGTTCTGTGCGTTATATTCGCCTATGAACGAGTGCTTCAGTGCATTATATTCAACTGTAACGAGTGCTTCAGTGTGTTATATTCGCGTATGTGGCGTTTTCGCGGAACATGGTGTTTCGTCGAGTGAGGTACGGTTGAATTGGCCGTTGACAGAGGAATTGTACCAGCCGCCTATCTAGGTGAGTTAATTGATATTCTTTTGGTGTGTTTTTTTTCGGTTCCTTTAAATACCTAAAATCCTAAATTCGTAGTTTAGGGTAAAACCCTACAATCCTAGGTAAGTGTAAAATTTTACAATCTTAGGTTAGTGTAAAACCCTACAATCCTAGGTTAGTGTAAAACCGTAAGATTTTATCCTAGGTTAGTGTATAACCCTACAATCCTAGGTTAGTGTAAAACCCTAAAATCCTAGGTTAGTGTAAAACCCTAAAATCCTAGGTTAGTGTGAAACCCTACATTCCTAGGTTAGTTTAAAAATGTAAAATAGTGATTCACCCATTGTGGGGTTAGGTTCTGTTAGGTTAGGTGGGCACATAT
Source organism: Clitarchus hookeri (assembly GCA_002778355.1). Taxonomy (NCBI): domain Eukaryota; kingdom Metazoa; phylum Arthropoda; class Insecta; order Phasmatodea; family Phasmatidae; genus Clitarchus; species Clitarchus hookeri. The sequence continues at coordinate 660,013 of NQII01000054.1, read as the reverse complement.
TATGAAATTAGTCTTACGTTCATGCTCCTCCTATATTCGTGTTCTGCGTCATTGGTAGAGTGAAAATATACCATTTTCCTTTAATTAATTTTTTTTTACAGAAAAGTCACTAAACTTAATAATTACCGACCATATTCAGACTGCGTCAATGTGATGTCCCTTGACGTCGAGTTTCAGATGTCTACAGGAACGACACATTGTAGACAGGCTAATGTGACATCCCTTGACGCCGAAATTCGGACAGGCCTGCAGGTACAACTGACTGTAGACATGCCTTTATACGGATCCCCTCTGAAATTTTGATAATCCCCTATGGCACCCCACAACATACTTATTCTAGAGGTTTAATAATTTTACGGTACCTTCCGATCATCTTAAAATATCAGTTTATTTCCGTTTGAATTATTTCTTCTAATTCTATAGCAAACATATTTTAAGAAATGTAATCTGGATGAGACGAGCATCACAAGACAATACAGGCTAAATGGATTATGCTACTACTGAACACAAAGACAAGGACAGGTGGTAGCCAAATGACGCACCAAGTATTAGGTAAATAAATGGATGTCCCTTAAATTCAATTTTACAAGAATGATGTAACATTTTATTAAAATTGTTATGCTCAGCAAACTTAATTTTTCAATTGACATTGTAAACTAGTCCAATTTATTGGTATTCATAAGAAAATTTTGAAAACAGATTTATAAAATGTAACTCAAAAGTAATGGAGTGCTTTTAATACGTGACAACATAGGGTCAGTGGCAACATTATTAATTACTCCCTAATATTGAATGCAGCTGTAATAAAAGCATCAGCATTCTAACAAATAATCTTTGGGAATCAATAAAATTGTATTCTGTTTTCGTTGCCCACAAATGTGTGCAGGTATAATAGTTTGGAAGGGGAATGGGTGGAAATAAAGGTTACGGTACAGTGGGCTGATGGCGTTCAGTGCATTGCAGTGTTGATGCATTTCTGAAACGTGACCTGTAACGTTAGTGCCGATATGCAGAGCAGTGCAGACCAAGTTAACCAACTTCTAACTCGGGGTCGGCAGCTGATACCATTAAATACGCCACAATGAACGAGCCAATTGAATGCACGGTCACACTGCACAGGTGCACACAATGGCAAAAAAACGAGTGTTGTGTTTCTATGGTTTAATACTGTAATGCTATATGTTATAAAAATATAGATCTAATACGTCTAAAAAAAAACAGTGAATATAAATAAAGTGATCGCCCTGCCACCTGCAGCACGTCATTGGAACTATGCTTGTCAGCAGAGGATCGGCATTCATTGTAGCATGCAGAGTGGCGATCGGTACTACAATCGGCATCAGCATATTGTAGCATAACCTTAATTATAAAGTATCCTTTAAAAGTGGACCCCAGTTGGAAAGTATGATTTCTATACCAGTGTACTTGAGGAACGAGGAATTGAAGTAATTGGCATCAAAAGACTTTAGTCTGCCTAGTGGCTTCAGACTTGAAATGTTATGTCCGGCGGCAAACACGGAGGGGGTAGTGGTGGTTAGTTACCTTGAGCAGGCGGCGGAAGTAGGGGCTGCATGCCGACAGGACGACCTTGTGAGCGGTAAAGGAGCAGCCCTCGCACGCCAGCGTCACGTCCACAAAGTCCTCCTCGTCTCGAAGGTGTCGGAAGGAAGAGAGGATGCTGGCGTGGAAGTCGTTCCATCGCAAGCTGTACTGCTGCTCGGAGTCGGACACCTCGCCCATCTGGTCCCGTGGCGTCGCTGCTGTGCGCGGTGTGCTGCGTCCCCCCGCGGGCTCAGTCCAGGCCGCGCCGCATCCTCGCCGGCACGGTCCCTAGCGCCGACCCTGCAACCACACCGCCACGCAGCTCACTAGGATGTGCGCCCTCCACCGCTCGGCACTTCTCATTCGCACACGTACGGTGCGGCGGTTACACACATTACATACTCTCCTCGAGGGGTAAAAAAAAGGAAATCATGACTTTATAGTTACCATTTTGAAAGTGGCAAAACTTAAATACAGTGCACTGTACAGAAAATTGTCTGCTCTATTCAATTTTTGCCCTTTCCCACCCGTAGTGTATTAGTTATACGCTGTCCATTAATTACTGCTCTTGCATAATTTTTACCCTTGAGGAAAGTAAGCTCTGGTATGAATCAGATACGTAAAAAATAAGTCAACATCCATAAATCTAGAGCTATTTCTAAGGTACGGTATTGGTTGTATTTTTAAGTCGAATACAACAATTTAATCATAATATACTAAAAATTTTGTTTAAGTCCGCCGCACTCTACAAAACTAAACATAATGAAGTTAATCTAATAACTTTATCCTAGGCACTTAAGAACGCCCAATAACTTAAATAACTTGCAAATCGCTATTAGCTGCATTGCATTTCTCATTTTTACAAACAATTACTTGGAAAACTAGTTGCCAAGATAATTTTTGTAACTCTAAAAGTAAATTAGAGCAATTTCGATGTGTTACTGTGGATAAAAATAATTTTTAACAAACACGTACGGTACGGTTGCTGAACATGGAGGTACAAGACATTTTCGTACGGTCCATGGAAACAATGTGCTGGCTTTGTGAAGATACAATATTTTACATGTGTTACAAGAAATTTTTTTGTCAACCAGTCTCCAAAAAAATTGTTTTTTAAACGTGCATTGTTTTACTGTGGCCGCGCGCGTTTGTCTACCAATGATATACACACTTCATTAGCTTACATACGAGTCGTAAACAAGAATAGTTATAAATTTACCAGAGGTAATATTCAATTAGCCCCTTTGGCTTGTTTCAATAACTTTTATCACGATAAGTTATTACATTGAGAATAATTGTACAACACACGTGGACGAAGCAGTCGGCACACACAAGATACAAGTCGGAGTTAAAACATTCACAGGTGGAGGGGGGTGGATAGACCAGGGACCGGCGGGAAATGCTCAAAGTAATCTTCGAACCACATTTCCTTCGAGTATTACCTGATCGGCTTCGATGCCCATCCTTCAAACCTCAGGTTTGCGCAGTCTCCGAAGATTAATTTAGAAGAATAACCTTACGCATTACGTCAATTAAGACAACTTATTTATGACAGCAAACCTTATAATTATACCTCAACAGAAAAAAACCCGCAAAAATAAAAAGTACAGCACTATAAGACAATCAATAAAACCTCACCAGCGAAACTAATGCATCGGTATATACACTTGTACTGGTATGTGCTACGAACCATTAAGTTGTTAAGGGAAGGAAAAAATTAAATCGACACTTCCTCGATAACCGTCGAACCATACATAACCTTTCACGGAAACCAAGCGATATTAACAGTTTTCAGATCAATACTAGGTATGTTTAATTTGTTATATCAGTTTTATGACATAATACTACGTAGGCCCAAGTATCCCTTCTTTCCAATAAGTTTTATATACGAAAATAAATTATTGAATACCATTTCATTGAGTTAAACCGTATTTTATATCAGTCATATATTAATTAGACTCACAGCTCCGCAATAAAAATAAACATAATGTGTTCTGCCCTGCAGCCCCATATGGTACTGAAAATATTTTCTACGGCTGGTAAATATCTGAATACAGCAAACTTGACTTAAAAAAAATATCCGTAATTTCTAATAAAAATAATCAACAATGCACGATATATATAAAATTAAAGAAAAACGAACACTTAAAATTGCGTGTAAAGATTTTTGAAAGCATTAACTAGAAATTTTATTAAATATAGTATCACTACTGATACTCAAATTAAGCCTATTAAAAATGCCGGTATTTTAAATCTTAAAATATTTTGTCTCGGCACAACTATAATAAAATTTCATTAACATAAATTTAAACTGGTTACGCTCAATCCACATTGGTTTAATAAAATACGAAAAGAATATCCGTACTTGTATGGCACGTATCACAATAACCCTAAGAAATTAATTTTTATTATTAGCACAAACTTGAAACATTGAAAATCTGGGCGAAAAAACATTTTTGCAAGTGATAAGTACAACAAAAGAAGCTAAAATTCATTTCATTTTCACGTCCACTGATGCTGAACGCACATTTTAATGTTACCGTAAGAAACAGTTTCGCAAATCTAAAGTGCTTTATTGAAAAATTTATTTTTTATAACTACAGAGAACAAAATCACACGCTAAGAAAATTAATATCAATTGTAATGACATACAACAGATACGAGTTTAACGCCGGCAACAGAAATTTTGACAGTTCACATGTCATTCCGTTAAAAAAAATGAAATCTCAAATTCGTAAAAAACCAGCATGCTCTAAATAACAATAAACAAATCAAGTTGACAAACAAAACGCATCTGAAAATTGCGTTTCACGTGCTAACACATCGGGAAAAAATCATGTGAGGGCAAAGAAACCAACACCCCGTTAGGAGTAAAACAGATAATTGAAAATCAATACGAGCAGAACTTGCCACTGCCACTTTTCTTTCAACCAGATCGGCATTTCGCTACAATCACAGCGCTGTTAGCGTTTAGCTCCGAGCGCACATCACTGCGTAAAATATTAAGAAAAAATAAAAAAAAATATATTCACAACAAAAAAAAATAACCCCACTAGCACTGTTGACACATGCACTGATGAACGGTATTTGCACAGTTGTTCCATACACACACTCCAGAAATCGCAGATAAAACGCACAGCACAAACCTTCCGTTCCGAGCCACACGACCTTCCAAGTACGCCGCCTACCAGCTTATGATCCGGTGGGTTCACTTAGCCATCATGGCTGCAAAGAAAACTTGAAAAGAGAACAAAAAAAAGGCGGCCATATTCACGAGCGAAGATTGCAGCGCTACGCTCCAGAAATAGACCGCAGGGGTCCGAGAGGCGTGCATAATAACCTTAAAAAGAATAAGTACATGATTTTTAAAACAGCTTTCTTCTTCTTCCCCCACCTGATTTCAGAATAACACGAAGCATCTAGCTGGCGGTGGCTCGGCGCTCTTCCCCTCCCGTCCGCTCGTTTTCGCTCCCTCTCGCCCGCCTGCCAAGCCAACCCGATTGATGCCTGATAGGAGTAGCCACCATCGCGGTCGTTCGTCGGAGCAGTCTGCGCTGCGTTGTGGAGGGGGAAAGAGGGGAAGGCTCTGCCGAATTAAGCACGCCAACTTCCGTGCGTTGTTCCCCCAGGTAACATCGCGCGCCGCACACACGCTCCCGCCCAACCGGAGAGAAAATAAACGACGGCATATTTTAATTTTTCGCACTGCCGGGAAAACTGCGCACGCGGAAAACCGAGCCCCGTCTCCTCTTTACTGTGAATCCTTCGAGCAACAAAAGATCAATCGCTAAGCTTGGACCACGATCAGTGGCCTGCTTCCGATTTTCGTGCGCCGAAAATTTTAAAAACAAGGTGCGCGGGGAACTAAACGTAAAATCTGATAAATGTCAGAAATACTTACGTCTTTATTTCCCAAATTCCATCATATTAAGTTTTACGTGCAACGGGCATAATTAAAAGTCAGAACAATGTAATGAAAAAATTAAAATTTTTGTTGGCCTGTTTCTACCACCCCCTTATTTATCAGTGCTCTTGTGAAATTCTCTGTAAATTCGGCACGCCTGGCAGTGTTCTAGTCCGCTGTACTGTCTAAAATTACACATCGAAACAATAGGGCTTTACTCATATATATTCGTGTACATCCATCAGCGTGGTGCTAATGTATAAAAATTGGTTAAGCGTAAGAGAACACACATTAACCTTAACTTGGCCAGTGTCATAAAATACGCAATAATAATTATAAATATACAATGTTTTTTCGGTAACACACAACAGTAACAGCTTAGTTGCACCTATTATAGTCCAGGCACTTTCGACTATTTCTTCTGAAAAGAAATCACAGAGATATTATTTCTGGTACAGGCCTTCAATTTTTATGTAAGAAACAACATATTAAAAGTAATATCACATCCGAGTTGTGCTCGCTGCGCTACACTGAAAATAATGTAAGAAAAAATAACACAATTTCTGATATGTCTCCATTAGTACTGCTTTTACGGTATAATGCGTTTTATGAAAATTGAAGAAAATAAATTTACTTACAAAAAAGGTAGAAAGCATTTTTTGTCGCAGACATGATAGTTTTTCCGTATTAGCAGTTTGAAAGTGAAAAAAGTTTTGAGCCCAATATGCTCTGTCCACGCTTCCAACAAGTAGCATACAGAGTTTTTCACACAAATAAAACTGAATGTATGCAAATAATTCCATTATAATTTATTTTTTTTGTGATTGCCCACTCAAAAAAACAAAAAGCCGTTGTATATTGCATTATATGTAGGGTCAACATTCAAACATCTAAGTCACTTATAGTGTACACACATTTTTAATAGCTTTTATCTTAGAAGTTTAATGGCAATGGTGAGTTCCTGTTATTATGATGGTTTGGTTGAACTGTGTCCATTGCTGACCATGAGAGTACACAAAAAAATACCGCACGGACACATACAACTCAGCAAGACAAAAGACGAAAAAACTACTTGTCAATGAAAAATAAATATGTTGTCTTTTCTTTTGGTTTGCTTTCGTTGTCTGTCCTGTTTCGTCCATCTTTTTTTCGTTTCAATTATATACATATTTATTTTTCACTGACAAGGAAACAACTTTTCCTAATTATCTGTCTATGGAGTTGTAAAAGGTTTTTTCGTCTTTGGTCTTGTTGAGTTGGGTGTGTGTGCGTACTAGAGTTTTATTTAGTCTCATAACATTTTTGATAGCCTTACTTAAAGTTAAGTATATAATATAATATTGTTTTTCACACACAACATACATACTGAAATAAAATATCTGCATTATCTATTTTGTAAAAAAAATTAACGCTTCAGTTTACGACACACAGAAATTGCAGAGTTGCAGTTACAGTGTCTAAATTTGAGCATACGTTTTCTACCTTCTGTACATGACGTGCACTTCTGAAAAACTAATTATTGAAGTTGCATTGCTTAATATAAGGAATTTATTTAGTTTTCGTTTAGCTGTTCATTGTAATACATACACAGTTATTATAATCATATTATATGTTATATGATCTCGTAAACTCAGTAGTCTCGTCATTTTAAACATATCTAGAGTCCTATCTATCAAGAATTACGTTATCATTTACAGCATCGACTGAGTATTCGGTTGGTGTAGAATTTAGGGGAAAAAACGTGGCAGTTTCCACAAATCATGGAACTCTAGAGGACGATCTTACGGCAACTACATCTCGCGCTGCACCCTATCGCATAGTTTCGGATTATTGTTTTAGTAGAGCATCTAAAGTAGGCGGCAATGAGGTGGTTATAGGGAAGAGTTTTTCGTTTTCAAACCTCCATCTCCAATCGGTAGGTAATAGGCTAACTCTATCTATCCTATTCCATTTCTTCACCTGGTGGTACATTCTGAAGGAATACTCCCAAGCTGCACTTTTCTTTGGATGCAGTGACACTAAGGTATTCATTCATCTTCGTTTCCCTACAGAGATAGGGAAATATTTTAAGCGGTATTCGTCTAGAGATGCAGTACTTCACATGTTGCTGCTCCATGCAAGGCTAGGAGGAATGATTCGCCATATCTATCTATCTATAATCTGTGTTTGGTGTTTTCGGCTCATTAAACTTACTTGCACCCGTCCACAGGTCTGGCCGCTTGTATAATAACTGCACTGCCTTCATTTTTTCCCTTACCGAAGAGTGCAGACGATGCTTCACATCCTGTCATGGCGTTAAGGTACAAAATATGTAGCTTGCATTCGGAGCTTTTGTTCAAACTTTCTGATGAATACTTCTTGGTTTCTGTCGTACCTTTCCCTAGTTTCATGAAGAAGATGCATTTTGAGGGAGGAATCATAACAGCGAGACTAATGTCTTATCCAACTATGACTGTAGTTTTCTCTAACAATCGTTATATCGTTATTTTCGCTATTAGAAGCGTCGATAGGAGTATGATGGATGACAAACTGCTCTTGCGCAAATTTTGTTTTCAGCATCGCGATCAATTTGCGTTTGTTGTTTCTGTTGGCCTAAATTCTCTACTAACCGAAGATCCAGTCGATGATGTAGGGGAGGACATAGTTTTTGACAGAGGACTATAGATATGATGAAAATGAATGAGACTGCCGAATGAAAGATTTGTTTTCAAGATCATATAACCTAAATTACGATTCCAATAACTGGGCATGTATTACAATGAACAGCTAATAGAAAACTAAATACATTCGTAATATTAAGTAATGCATCTTTAATAATTAGTTTATTTGTCAGAAGTACACGTTATGTACAGTGAACAAAAATTGTGTAATCGGATTTAAATACTGTAACTACAACACTGCAATTTTTGTGTCGTTAATGGAAGCATTAATTTTTATATAGGAAATTTATAATGCAGATATTTTATTTCAGTATGTATGTTGCGGGTGAAAAACAGTACTTTCTTGTATACTTAATTTTAAATATAGCAATTAAAAATGTGTTTGCACCGTGAGTGACTTGGGTGTTGTTTAAAAAATAACTCTTCATATAATTTAATACGTAGGGTCTTTTTTTTACTTCAGTGAGTAATAACAAAACATGCATATATCCAGTTATATATAATATAACTGGAGTTATTCGCATGCATTCAGTTTTATTTTAGTATGGACAAAGAGCGTACTGGGCTCAAAAACTAACATCACCTTCAAACTGCTACCACGGGAGAACTATCATGTATACGACCAAAATGCTTTCTACCTTTTTTGGAGTAAATTTTTTTCTCTTCATATTTTGTGAAATACATTTTATTGTAAAAACAAAATATATATATATCAAAAAATAATATATATATATATATATATATTTTTTTTTTTTTTTTTTTTTNCAGTATGACATTTGAGATATTATTCCTTTCATTAAAATGAATATATGTGCCAAAAACCATATCTCTGCAATTTTTTCCCGAAGTTTAGTCGATTTTTATTCTAAAATGCCTGGACTACTAGGAACCACTTCGATAAAGGAATGACAGAAACAGTGTTACCAATATACGTACAAGAATTTTTTAAATTACATAAACATATCTAATTACAACACGCCAATTCGTGATTTTACGGATTTCATTGCGCTCATAAGATGTTTAAAAGTATTTAAGAAATAATGTAAATGAAATATAAGAAGTTCTTTTAAGCAAACGCTTACATAACGAGAAAAAAAATACTATATAGCGTTTCTGTGAACTAGTCAAAATTATGAATACTGTATCATTTTTCAACAATCTCTCCCTAAGTAATAGCAATAATATCGGTCTTTGAAAAAGGACGGACCGACGACGTCTGGAACTTATGGATTTCCACCAGAAACCGGCAGCGAAATTGTAGTATTTTAAATCTCAAACGAGCACAGAGTAATGCAGCGAATTTTCTGTAGTCAGTACTGTTTGACTGCTTCTGCAGCCGCCCGCTCAAAATATGTCTTCCACATGTCATTATCGCAAGTGAATAAGTAACTTTGAACATTAAAATTAAAATTCTTGTTGATTCGTTACATTACTGAACTCGAGGTGGTGAGTTCCAAAACTTGACAAGTGCGTGTGACATTATTTTTTTCAGAAAACACAAAAAACTTGGATCTCTTAATCAAAACTGAATGCATTGAATTGCATACCTTCGAATGTAAAAGTTAGTCAATATAAGCAAGTCCAAACAAAATGATCTATGGTTTTGTCATATTTGTTGAAATTCTAACACATTAAAATTTTTATGTATTAGGTTTTGTTACTAAAGAGCCCGGTGTATAAAGTTTTGATTAAAAACCGTGAGCAAGTAAGTTGTTCTGTTGCAGCATAAAAATCATAGAAGAATGAGACAGCAGTATGTACGATATGAATGTACGATGCTTTAAAATAAACTAAGAATTTGTTTCACGCAGTGGCATTACTATGTATAAAGATTTTATTCCACGTGGCAATTTTTCATGTATGGAGACTTGGAACAAAATGACCGCCTAACATAAAATTTTGAAACAAAAACAAGATTTTAAAACTGAAACAAGACATGAAATAAAGAGATTAGGTGCAAATACTTTGTGTAATATGGCGCGGGGTTACCATCTGAACCCAATCAAATAGATAAATAATTATTTTTAATTTCTACGTTTTGGAACTCACTGCTTCATTTATTTTAATATACCACAGACGTGACTGAACATTGTCAGAAAAATACGATTGGCTTTTAATGAGAAAAGTAAATAAACATTTTACAACACCAAAAAATATTTCTGTACTATGAATTACGTTTAAAATTCATTTAATTAATAAAAAATATAATTTTTTTTTATCACTATTGAGGTGCATTTCTCTTTTTGATGCTCCAGAAAGCACATTGTGTGTAAATACATTCGTCGAGCAGCGCACTCAAGGTGTTTATTTTGCTGAAATGTTTAAAAAAAAAGTTTCCATTTTGTATAACGTACTCATTTTCATAACTTTACTTCATGACTAATTTTTACAATTGAACTGAAGTAAACGTTTTCTTATATGGCATTAAAGTAATTAATTATATCGCTTTATGTGTTATTTTTCAGAAGATAAATACCCTGAAACTATAATAAGAAAACAATTTCGAAAAATTAACTTAATGCATTCAATCTTAACATAAATATATTGTAGCGAAATATTGACTAGTTTTACGAATAATACAGTTTATAATATCATGTACACATTAAAAAAAATTTACAATTATTTTTAATGTTTTTGGAGTAATTAATAACAAGTATCGCATTTGCTGTACTGATGAGCTCTTTGGCTGCAATTACGTAAGGGAACCACACTCAAGTGTCCGGGAACAAAGACAATTTCATAACGATTGTTTTCTGGGGTGGGTGAGGGTAAATCTGAGATTGAGTGCGAATATCGGCACTATTCGTACAAAAAAAAATATGGATTTACAAACAGTATTATTACTGAGACAGGCATTAATGTGTGCGTAAATGCGTTATATTTTAATAATATCTTCGAAAGAACACTGACATTGCAAAAAGGGGGTGGGGGATACAGTCCCCTCGAACCCCACTGTCATGCAAAACATTCCGATAAACCCTCTGGAATTAAATATGTCGCGATAAAAAAACTTATATATTTCAAAAGTTAAGGATTAGTTCCATAAACATGGTGAGATCAAGGAGGCTGAAGAACAGGACCAACATCGTTATAATAATATTTTAATCTTACACAATTATTGAAACATTATGCATTTTCACACATATCAATGTCTGTCCCAGTATTAACACTAGTATGTCCATAATTAATTTAGTACAAAACGGGGCAACTGTTTGGCTTTGGGACAAGGAAGCGCGTTGTTCAAATTTTGTAAAAATGTAGTTGTTTAATTGGTTTTATATGATATTATTTTTAAAAATGGAAAGATGATAACTAAATAAATAAAACACACTTTTAAACATTCTACTTAGACTTTTCTCATTATTTTAATAAAATATCATACATACACCTAACTAACAATTTAAATGTGTATATTGTGATTAAATTGCAGAGCATGAGCAGTAGCTAGAAATCACTGCAAAATGCCTAGGAATTATAATGTAGCTGTAAACTCGCATTTCATTTGTACGTGTCTAAATAATTACAAACCTTTCGTTATAAAATTTTATTTACGCCCTTTATTACGTAGCACTAAAAAAAACTGAAAGCTTATAATAGTCTAAAAAAACGACGGAACTGCCTAGTTCAAAAATGGGACGAATGTCTAGCAGAATGAATACTGTATATCAACCCGTCCCCATTCATTTTTTCAACTTTTAAACGAAGAGTTCTAGAAAAACCACTAACGTCAATATTCATGCTCAAGATCTAAGATCAGCCCTCCTTTCAATGAAAATACATTCAGGATACGCCCCTGCTGCTAACCGAAACTAACAGTGGCACTAGACAGAGAATGGCGTTTTGAGTTCCTCCCTCTGCCCTCATTGGTGCAACGAGGTTGGTATCGATTTCTCGCACGTACTTACACCCACACTTGCTTCCTAGTCGATTGTTGACGGTTCACCCGACCTGCGCCCAAAAAAACAGAAGTTACTGATATAACCAATGAGTCTACTTTCTTCTACATGAGTGCAAATTATTATTAAATAAGTTTCCAAAAGCTTAGATAGTAGGTAGGCCTTGATGTATAATTGACAGTAAAATCATTAGAGATGAAACCAGAAACATATGTAACAGTAGGCATCGAGACAATTACATATACACACGTGTCTTACCCGGGACTCGAAACCAGGAAACCTCTTAAAAATAAGATAGAGTGCAATCAACTGCATCACGGAGGTAGGATTCGGAGCAAAAACTTCGAATGTTTTGAATGATAGGGTTCACTAGCCTAAACATTTGCATTGTTGTCATTTGGAAAATATATGTGTGAAGCACTTAAAACACGTAAGTTTACATGACCTACCATAGCGCAACTTGTGTTACGAATCTGGTGGAAATAGGTTGATTGGTCTCCGAGATAAGGCATCAAATATTATTTTCTTAATCGGTGCTGTCTTACAAAATTGCCTTAAAAAAATATATATTTGTATGCAATGCTTCTAATAGATACTGTCAGCATAAAAAGTTCGGTTGATTTTGGTTAAATTGTTAAATATATATGCCAAACTTATCAAAATATTCATATGGCCGACGTTTTTAAAATCAATGCCTAATACCACTTAAATCATGTAACTTTACATCGCCTTCTGTAAAACTAATAGTGTGCAAAATTTGGTGGAATTTAGTTGAATTTTTCCGGAAATATGGAAAAATGTTCAATTTTCTCACCTGGTACTATTTTGCAAAAAGGCCAGCAAAAATGGTATCTCTGTATGCATAGTTGGTGCTTCTAATGAATACTGTTAGCGTACAAAATTTGGTTGGATTTAGTAGAATTGCTTTACAGATATAACATATTATTCTAAATTATTTATATTAACGCCATAAGAAAAAGGCTTGCCGTACTTAAAGCGCGTTACTTTAAATACCCTACTGCAGCACTATATGCGTGAAAAATTTGGTGGGAATCGGGTGATTGAACCTCGAGCTATGGCGTAAAAGCCCTCCTTTTTTTTTATTTTTATTTTATTTATTTTTTTTTTTAATTAACGATCTTCATAAATGGAGGACAAAAAGGTTATGTATTAGCACATTCGTTGACGGTCGTAAATACTGTCAGTATATGGCCTACAAAGTTAAGTTAAAATCGGTTACATAGTTTTATTAATATTGCACACTAAGCTAGAATGTTTTTATAGACATCATTCTGAAAATAAGGGTATTGTACACTTAAAACATATAAATTAATATAACATACCTTAGTACATCTTCTTTTCTCAATTTGAAAGTAATCGTTTGATTGTTTCTCGAGATATAACATAATTTTTTTTTCATGTGGGGTTATCTTACAAAATGACGGAGAAATGAGGCTCTGTATAGACAAATTTGATGTATGTAATAGGTACTGCCAACATGCAAAGATAAGTGGAAATTTGTTTCGTAGTTTTGTAGACATAAAATACCTAGCTAAAATCTTTATATGGCCACCATTTTAAAAATACGTGTTTCACCCACTCAAAATATATCATTTTACATGGCCTGGCGTAGTGCTACTTGTTTACCAAATTTGTTAGAAATCTGTTGGTTTTTTCAGAGATATGGCATACAAATTGTAATTTGTGAAGTGATTCTTTCTTACAAAATGGTAAACAAAAGAGACTTCGTGTCGGCACATTTGATTGTTCTAATATATACGGCAAACATACAAAGTTATGTAAGATTTTATTACAAGTTATAGACGAAGTAGTGTACAAAGCTAAAATAGCTATATGGCCGCCATTTTTAAAATAAGTATCTGACCTACTTAAAACCGGCTAGTTTACTTCACCTGCCACCGTACTGCTTTTTTGTCATATTTGGATGAATCGGTAAATTGTTTCCCGAGATTTGACATTAAAATTTTACTTTTCCGTGTGAAGCTTTCTTACAAAATGGCGGATAAAATATGCCTATTGTATACTCATTTTATGCTTGTAATATATACTCCCAGCATACAAAGTAAAGATGGAATTGGTTTCACGCTGCAGAACTACTTCTTTGCCAAGTTTGGTAGGGAACTGCCAATTTGTTTACCGAAATATGACATAAAAACATTCTAAATACATGTAGCGCTATCTTACAAAATGGCATACAAATGTTACATTATGTTGGCATATATGATGCTTGTAATATATGTTGTCAGCATACATAATTTGGTCTGAACGTATGGTAGCTACACCAAATTAACCTAAAATACTTGTGGAACCACCATTTTTTAAATAAGTGCCTCATTAATTTGAATTCCATACGTTTATATAACCTACCGTGATATTACTTACTTGCCAAATTTGGTGAGAATTAGTTCAGTAGTTTTCGAGATATAACGTAAAATTCTTTATTTTTTATGTAGTACTATCTTTCAAAATGGCTGGCCAACAACATCCATCTCTAAATTAGATGCTTACAAGATACGCTGTCAACTTGCAAAATTTGGTTTGAATCTGTTTGAATAGTTCCCAAAAGATGGCATACCACTATATATTTTTATGGCCACCATTTTTTAAGTAAGTGACCGGTGTTGTCGATAACTATATAATTCAAATGTCCTTACTAAGTACTATATGTGTACCGAGTTTGGTGGAATTCTTTTCACGCATTCAAAAAATGAAAAGGGGGGACGCCACACATACGCACACACAAACACACACACACACATACCGTTAAGTGATCGCATGAGCCTTTCTTTCCTTCGGAAAGTAGTCCACAAAGAAAACATCACCTTCTGAACTGTTTCAGTGGGCGGTCCTAGCAGACGTTGAGATGCCGCAATGGAGAAAATATTATAACTTGTTCGCTTGTTCGCAGTTACATAAGGTTTTTAAAATCAATTTTAAAAAATAATTCCTGCCCGGAACTCTTTAGACCCTAAAGTTTCGTAAGAACTGTGAATTGTACCGTCAACCAGGGTTACTTGGGACACATGGGGTAATTTAAACACTAACAGGAATTTTTTTTTCACATGTAACAACTCTCAGTAAAATAAAATATTATGCATGATTCAGTACTGCTAGCAACCAACCAGCTTAACGAAACAGCATAATTTTACTTTGGGGCTGCCATATATATTTGTTTTATGAGCACAAGAGTAATTATTATCACATTAGTAACAGATTAATGGCCATAACAGTTTCACAGTTATTCTGTATACGAATAAATGAAGTCATCGGGCCCTTGGTGATGTCAATTTTACATGAAGTGCAGAGAAGTAGATCTTAAGCAAGACTTTCAGAAATACTCAATTAACCACGAACAATCCTATACCAACTACAGACACCGGCACCTTACATACTGTTTTTTCGATACCTATAATACGTAACTAATAGCAAAGGAATTCACAGTATTTAAGGGGGATTTCCTGCAGATAAGATAGTAAGCCGCCGTAATCCGCACTTTTTTTCTTCACTTCACTTACTGTCAATCTGCAAACAAGGTTATTTAAGTATTTCGAAATAAACACGACCACCAGTCATGCTTATGTTTAATGTTGGGTTAGCATGTGTTCCCGCAACAGATTTGTTCACGTGAAAAGTCACCGTTTTCAAGCTCTCGCAAAAAATTATATTTGCAAAATATGGAAACTAGCTGCCAAAAATTGGTGTTTTATAAATGTTCCAGTGTCATAAATACGATATTATTATGGAGTCGGAGTCTATGGCACGAAGAGTCTTGGGATTTTTGCAAACACGTAAAGAGGAGTTCATATGAACTAGTCCTCGTAATCTGTTAAGGTAAGTGGTATTGCAGTGTGAGGCTGTACTTACGCAATGAAGTTCACGAATGAGGAAAAACTGGACGCTCTACTTATTTACTGTGAGTGTGGCAGAAATGCCAAGCAAGCCCGTCCAAATGTATGGTGAAAGGTATCCTAATCGGACGCCCATCTCATTTCAAACGATACGAAGAATTTTCACACGTCTTTTATCCCGACGTGATTGGAATTCCACAACATGAATGCGGCGAAAGACTGCTACGGGCGAGACGCATCAACACTATGTGTTGGCATGTGTCGATGCAAACCCCCATATGGGTACGTGAGAACTTTCCAGGTTTGTAATTGTAAGAATAAGTAAAACATGTGTTACGGATACTGTGCCAACGGAAATCCATCTATATCACGCGGCTCTTCATCAGTCATTACATGAAGGTAATGTCCAGCAGCGTGCTCAGTTTTGTATGTTTGTTCTGATGTATATAAGGGATGACATAAATTTTCTGAAGAACGTGCTATTTACCGATGAAGCGACCTTCAAAAACCATGGGTGCGTAAATGTACGAAATATGCACTACTGGGTGACGGAGAATCCTTGGTGGGTCCGGCACGTGGAGCACCAGCGATACTGGAAAGTGAACGTGTGATATGGAATCGTTGGAGACTAAGTCATAGGGCCATACTTCAATAATGGGACAATGACCGGCTGTACGTACACCCATTTCCTCAGAGAGACCTTACCGGCACTTCTGGGAGACATGCCGCTCGACATACGTCGTGATATGTGGTTTCAGCATGATGATTGTCCTGCGCATTTTGCTTTGGTGGTGAGGCAAGTGTTAAATGAAACGTTTCCAAACCGGTGGTTAGGGCGTGGTGGTGTAGTAAGATGGCCAGCTCGCTCCCCTGATATCACACCTCTAATTTTTTCCTGTGGGGAACACTGAAAGATGGGGTGTACAAAACGGTTCCTACGACGACAGAATATATACAGGAACGCATTGTGGCAGCTTGCAGAGGCACTACGTCAGAAACACTTCAGGCCGCTCGTCGCTCGTTACATGTGCGTTTACAGATGTGCATTGTTGTCGATGGTAAACATTTCAAGAACATGCTGTGAAAAGACCTAATGTGAAGCGTTTCAAATATAATTGTGCTCTTTGGTACTATGCATGCGGATGCGATTGCATTTCACCTTAGGTTGGTTTGTTCTATTTTTGTTGTGTATCTGTACGCAATCGTTACTCAGAACAGTTAATAAATGATAAGGAAACAAATCTCCTGAACTACATTGGTTTCTTAATACAATTTAATGTATTGAGATCAGACTTGCACTCTCATTGCCCGTCTTCCCTCTGCTGCGGTGGTATCCTTTGTCAAATATCGCATACCATTAAGGTAAGCGCTACGCTGCTTTAAGGAAGCGGTCCCGCCAGGATGAGTCGCGGCGCGTGTTACTTGCTTACAGCTGTGAGTACAGGTACAGGTCCACTGCCCCCATGCTACCGGCCCACTTAACTTAATCATTTTTACAGATTATTTCTTGGCGTTTCTGTGTTGCTTTCAATTGCATATGCCATATCACTGAATTTCTCGTTGCACGTACTTTCAGATGCCGTTGAAATAGATGTTGTTTCCAGAGGAAAATTCATATGTTGTTTAATAATTTCTGCCCCATACACGTGTTACGAATAGTCACTTTGCGACAAATTACTTGCCCCCGTGCGCAATTTCATTTAGCGAAAACAGCATTTCGTGATCTGCAACCGTTCCGGAAATTTTGGGGGTATCGTCGTTAGGAGGACCGTCATGTGTGTGTATGTGTGTGTGTGTGATATATATACTCACACACACACACATATATATATATTAAGAGAGAGGGGGAAGGAGAGAGGGACAGAGAGAGAGAGAGAGACGAACAGTATAACTGACTAACTTAACCTTTAAAAGTATATAAATATTAAGAATTTAAAAGGCATATAACACAACAGTCCTTCCAAATTACGTCAAAATGGAGTTCAAAATTTCGTAGCAGGTCGCAAGCAATCACTCGTACTAGTTCGAATTAACGGTATAGCTTACGTTTGCAAGGTGACATCAGCATTCTATTAAACTGTGGTATTTCCCTTAACGATACAAGTGCTACTTTTGTAGCCGCACAAACGTAAAAGGTTCTAAAAAAAACATTTTTGCCATGTTACTTGTTATTGCAAATCTACTGGAACGCACATAATAACGAATTTGCCAAAATGCTAAATTATAGCCAAATTGGCTTCAAACACCAAAATATACATGCTAGTTCGCAATTAACTGACTCTTAAGTAAATAGTTGTACGTAGTAATTTCAATTAATGTTACCAATCACAATATTTCTATGAAATGACAAGAGCTACGATATTATTTTTTAATACACAACTTTTACGACATTTCCAAGAAAATCGTGTACAATATTTCGTGGTATTTAAAAGAATTATCTTTATTAAGATTCATACTTGAATACTTTGATTACGATCTCAACGTAATGTTTTCACGAGTATAGAATATGACTGAGAGCTGTCTCTAACAACTTACATCAAACATGTACAAAAACGATCGATGGTTTGTTTCATAACTATAAGAGTCTTAGTTAACTGAACACTGTTTAAAACTAGAATAATTTTTTTCTTTTTCCTCGTTGTGTATACTTCCACCAGATACAACATTTAGGATTGCAATGGATTCGAAGACTACACTAGAATCCACACGTATGTCAGGTGACGCTGATAAACTACTAGAAGCATAAATGTGTTAGTATTACCACATAATACTTAACGAGAAGCTACTGATATTACTAATGAACCTACTGACTACATGGGTGCAGGTAGGTTTTAACAGCTCATTGGTAGCAATATTATTAAAGATCGGACTAGAAGCATATGCAAAAATCGTGAGACAATTACAGATACACGCGTGCCTTACCCGGGACTCGAGCCCAGAAAACCTCGTACCATAAGATAGCGTGCAATCAACTGCATTACGGAGGTAGGATACGGAGCATCAACTTTGGATGTAATCAGTCTAATGTTTTGAACGATAGTGTTTACTTACCGGAAATATTTACATGACCATCATTTTGAAAATAGTAGTCTAAGCAACTTAAAACACTTAATATTACATGGCCTACCATAGCACTACTTGCTCGAAGAATTATGTGGAAATCGGTTGATTGGTTCCCGAGATATGGCATAAAAATTCTATTTTCTTGTTTGGTGCTATCGTACGAAATTGCCTAAAAAAAAAAAAGTTCTGTGTGCGATGCTTCTAATAAATACTGTCTGCTTACAAACGTTGGTCGAATTTGGTTAAATTGTTTAATATATGTGATAACTTTATCTAAATTGTTTACATTGCCGTCATTTTTTTTTAATCAGTGTCTGACCCCACTTAAACGCACTACTGGTATGAACAATTTGGTGGAAATTAGATTAATGGTTCCGAAAATATGGCAACATTTTCCATTTTCTCACCAGGCAACAAATAGGCCAGCCAAATAAGTTCACTGTACGCATAATTAATGCTTCTAATGAATACTGTTAGCGTAAAAATGTTGTTTGAGTTTTGTT
This sequence comes from Clitarchus hookeri, assembly GCA_002778355.1. NCBI lineage: Eukaryota > Metazoa > Arthropoda > Insecta > Phasmatodea > Phasmatidae > Clitarchus > Clitarchus hookeri. The sequence continues at coordinate 640,576 of NQII01000054.1, read as the reverse complement.
TAATTGTTTAATGAATAATATACTATTATAAATTATTTTTATTAACGTCATTAAAAGAACTGGTTGCCCCGCCCAGAACATATAAGATTACATTTACTAATTTAGTGAGAATCTGTTTATTGGTCCCCGAGATATAGCATAAAAGAGACATTTTTTTCATGTGACGATCTTCATAAATGGCTAAGAAAAAAGTTATGTATTAGCACATTTGATTATTTTCATAGACACCGTCAGCGTATAAAATTTGGTTTAAATTGCTTGGGACATGTGGCATACTAAATAAAAATATTTACATAGCTGTTATTCTAAAAGCACAAAGTGTCACTGAAAATCACCGACAAACTCCTGGAGGTGATTCCTCACAAAAATCAGGAGGAAAATATATACACGATTAAGAGCTTAAGGCCTTTCCTTACGGGTGTACACGCCTTTATAAGTGGAAGTAAAACCCATGTTTATTGCAAATAAAACATGCAGTATCTGACCTTACTCTCGGAGTCTCAATATATGATAATCAAATAAAGATATACAATCCATGATAAATTGGTTTGAGGTTATCAACCACATCCAAGAGAATATAAGAGAAGCATAGCACATTCACTGTTAGGATTAAACATCCATTTCTCGAAAACCGTGAGGTGAAGCGTTATAACACAAGGCAACTTTTTTTCCGCTAAATTAACCATACTGCGTACATCAGAAGATAAATCATTACCTATTCTGGACGGTCGCATTTTTTGATGCACAAATGAGGCGCCACTCACTCAAAACTTATCGATTTACATGGCCGGCCATAGTGCTACCAAATTTTGTAGTAATCTGTTGTTTTTTTTTCCGGAGGTGTGACATAAAACATTATTTTTAATAATATGTTTATGTTATTTTACAAAATGGTGGACAAATAGACTTTGTGTAGACAGATTTGATAGTTGTAATATACCTGTACTGCCTGCATACAACATTAAGTTGGAAATTGTTAGGTGGTTTCGAAAATAAAATACACAAATACTAAAATAATTGCATAGCCGTCATTTTAAAAATAAGTGTCTGACCTACTCAAAACATGCCAGTTTACATCACCCACCACAATACTACTCGTCTAACAAATTCGGTAGGAATCGGTCAATTGTTTTCTGATAGATACTGTGAAGATACTAAGATGAATTAAAATTTCTAATATGGTATCGTAAATTAAGCAAACTAAGCTAAGATGTTTATATGGTCGCCATTTTGAAAATATGTGTCTGATCCACTGATAACATATCAATTTAAATGGTCTACCGTAGCCATACTACTTTTCTGCCAAACTTGGTAAGAATCAGTAGATTGCTACCCCAGATATGACATGAAAACTTAATTTATTCATATGGTTGCTATATTACAAAATGGCGGACAAAAGTGTATATTTGTTATAATATATTATGCTTGCAAAAAGTATTTCCAGTATACAAAATTTAGTTGAGTTGACCGAACGGTATGTTAGATATATATAATAAACCTAAAATATTGGTTCGATTGCCATTTTGAAAATAAACACCGTATCGATTTAAATCGCTTCGTTTTGAGAAAATAGGTCTAGTAGTTTTCAAGATATACCGTAAAAGCTTTATTTTCTCGTGTAGTGCTATCCTACAAAATGGCTAACCAACATAAATATCCATTATGCAATGCTGGCAAGAAAAACGGTACCCGACTTCGTTTGCCATCATTATTTTCCCAGTTCCCGTAAAGCACGCAATTCTCTAGTGCAAGGGAATTCCACTATGGCCAGTATACAGAGAATCTAGTCTGTTGACGAATGAATGGACCCGCAAAATTTCCGGGTCTCTAACAATTGAACAAAAATCCTTTTCCAGAGCACCCACATGAAAGGAACCACCGCGTTTTTTCGCATGTGTACTTACCTGCCTTGTGACTAAGTGCACCTCATATTCACGAAATGTTAAGACAGAAGCATTCTACCCGCAAACCTGCAGTTTTCGTTTGATTGTTAGCTGCGTGTTTTTTTACTTAAATGAGCCAGCCACGACTTGCCTTGGAATTGTTTAGCTAAAAACTGGCGTCTCTAGTTATAACGCTAAAAGGTTGGGTCTCTTTTAATCATATGCAGCCCAAATGCAGACATAAGTGACACGTGCACTTGTTTGAAGTATTGGCCTCTTGTTACAGAAGTTGAGGTCGGTTTTTGTTTACACGTGATGATTAATGTGGTTAACTTTGTTAAACACGTGTCAAACCAAATTTGTTGTGCTTGAGAAGAGGGAGAAGAGCTAGAAGGAAAAGGAAGCAATAGTAGCCAATGATTGTAGACGACCCCTCGGTGAGATGAAATAATCGTTTCTCTTAGTGCCTTACTACTTGCGAGAAATAAAACTGATGTTCGTAGAAAATGCGATAAAACACTCGGCGTTTATGGTCACACTATGTTTTCTGGGAGAGGAAGTTACAAAGAAGCTGCCTTCGCATATAAAACTTTACTGTAGGCTGCTCTCGATAAAGTGCGCACTTTTTAAAGCCGTCGCATTTGGAATACTAGTTAATATATATACATTTTATTTTAGCCTTAGACGTTAACTTCCAAGAGCTGAAAGTAAAAAGTAACTAGACCCTCAAAAGTGCTTACTTTACCACGAACAGCATATATATATATGCTGTTCATTATAGTATGGAAAGTATATAAGTATATTTACCGTCATCGAAGACAACATAAGTAAGGACGTGGCAGGATAGACTTCGAACACTCGAGAGTTTGCAATGAATGCTATTCCGATTGGACCATAATTTATTTTACACGCCTTACAGCAATCCGAGCATATTGATAAAACTTATCAAGGATGAGACCTAATCAAATGCCACCTAGACAAAAGACAGAATTGTCTTCTCGGTGTGACAGCAATCGCTGAGTAAATGGCACAAATTCCAGTAATAATAGTATTATATATGCACCACTGAAGAAATACCATTTCTGTTGGTCACTGTATTCCGATCTACCACAGTTCTAGTGCTGGTCAACACTACGCTGTACATGATTTCTGTTGTGTTCAATGTTCGTCACCTACTAACCATCTCCAAAAAGGAGCAAAATAACTGTTTACCAATGGAACTGCCTTTATTCATGTGTTCATTTATTACATCTATTATTTGGTTTTGTCAATGAAATTTGTTGATGACTTTGCTGTGGTATTTTTTTACGATACTGATAAACGTAAAGGAAACAATGTTAAACAATTTAACTGTATCCTTGCATCTATCTTCCAGAGCAAATACATTTACATAGACCTAATACAAAACTAAACTAAACGCGAGATTAGTCTTCAAAGAATTAAGATTATTTTTCACATGCAGACAATATCTACTTGCGCTCGGCGACGGACTCACATTAGCTTGATTCCTCAGCGTTCATTTCTTATTTAAAGTCACCAACACTACAATAGCCATTGGTCTGTCTCTACATTCTTCCTGTGTCTCGCTTCATGTTCCCCCAACATCGCAGGCATGTCATGTTACTCGTCCAGCATGATTTGAACAACTTTTATAGTAGTTTCAGCAACAACCAACATTGCAAAAATTTATAATTTCTTTTATTCAAATTACAATATGCTTATATTGAACAATATTAAAAAAACGTAAACCCTAAACAAGTAAAAATAATAGCGATTTTACACTAAAACAAAAGTAATTTTCACTACAAATCAAACATTATTAAAACATGAAAACAACCCTATTTATATCATTGTAGTCGTTAACTAAAGATCGGTTACAAAAATGTTCACACCATCACACTAACCAGAAGATTCCAAACAATATAAATTTCCAGTAACAGTGGAGTATTCTATAAATGTAGGACATTCAAAAGTTAAAAAAATTTGCGAAAAACCTTCCGCGCCAATGCACAAACAAAAGAAATTGTAACATCTTGTTGCTTTTATTAGATATTATTTTTTACGCAGCTTAGTATAAGTGCAGTGAAACTAAATGACGTAGCTGTTCCTGTGCTGTAGGCGTACACATTCTCTGATTGGCTGCGCGAGGCTCTGAAATTGGTCCTTTAGTCTAAATAGCTACTGTGAACTGCGAAAGTTCCCTATTGGTTGGGTTACGGCCCGGCAAGTAAGTTACCAGGCACTGATTGGCGAACAGCTGGCGCATATTGCTGGCCAGTGACACCATTTTGCTTGCATTTACGGATGGGTTGTTTCACTTATGCATTTTTAACTATAGGCTAATCACTGTAAAGTGAGCACTTTTGAAAGCCCTCTCATTTGGAATAGTAGTCAATAAATATATTTTATTTTAGCCTTAGACGTTATCTTCCGAGTGCGGTGGAATATACACACCGTGTATACTTACATGGCAATATTTATTTTAAAAGGTGGTTAAAGGATAAAAAATGGCTGAAAGGAAAAACTAGGCTCTCAAAATTGCTCACTTTACCGTGAACAACCTGTACTCTGTAGTATTAGTCTAGCATAAGTGTCACCGGCTCAGACATATGGGGAAACATGTTAACTCATTGCAGACTACCAAACAAATAAATAAAAATAAAATAACACAGTGAATAATTCCCGCGACAGTTCGCTGCATGCCTCTATTTATACATATTGTCTTTATTTTCGTGTTAATTCGTAACTACTTTATTTTAAAGTTAATATTTAAAAATCAAATATTGTTATGTACGACAAATGTACTAAAAAATTAGCTGTATTTTAAGTCTGTAAATGCTGTCTTCCCACCCTTCTTCACACGAGTGTCCCAATTAATATAATACCCGATGTTTCAGGGGGAAACGGAAATACGTAAAGAGGTGATAGTTTGGACTATTCTGAAAGGAAAACATCAATAAACATATGCTGTATTCGCAAAGGTGTCTGAGATACAGCTATGTAAAACTGATAGGAATGGGAACGGTGCAGGTGATACTTGGGTTTTATTGTGTACATTCCCTTTACAACACATGTTCCAAAATGCCACCACCAACTTCAGCTCGTGTCGTCGGATACTTGGTTGTTCATCGGAACTGGTGTAATGCCTCAAATAACCAACCTCTACTTATTCCTGTCACAGTTATCTAAGTTTACTTTTGCAACGTGTATTCTAACGTAATATTTATTCTTTTTATTTATTATTTGTTTGTGGAAGATATATTTTATTTACTACAGCTCTAATTCATTTTATTAACTACAAGTTGTTTTGAAATCAGAAAACGTATTTTTATGCATAATGTTTGTAAGTCTTTCTGTTTTCGTTCACAAAGTTATTTTTATGTGGGCCGCTTTGAATAGAGGATTTTATTCGTTTGCTGCTATGGTAACGCAAGACGTATGTGTAAAATGTGACGTAGGCGTGTCGTGATTGACGCGATTTTTAAAGGCGTAGTTTAAGTATGCAGTTTTTAAGGCTTTTAGCTATCTCGATTTTTCCATCAGGCAGGCGATGGCCTGAGAGATATTTTATTTTGCTCGTTAATTGGCCGAGTTTCGTACAGAAATACAGACTGCCGATAGGACGAAGACGCGCGGTATCTGAAGAGGAATATTTTAAGTATGTACGTGCTACCTCCGCGGATTATTTTTAAAGCCAAGTTTGAGCTACCACGATTGCGTGTGGTACGGCAAAGACTATAGTGACGTACCTAAGGCTCGAAAACCTAGTGATGGAAGACTAAGGCCCGCGACCAGCCAAACCAGCTACAGAATATCTCGAGAGTTGCTGCAGTAATCAAGATTTATTTTAAGTTGAGTATGATGAATTTTCGACCGAGAGACTACGTCCGTAAATAATTAATGATTTTTTGGGCAATCAATCTGGCTTACGTTACGCCATCTTGGATCATCATTGTTGTTAAAGTTGCTCTACCTATATGCCTACGGAGCCCTTCAACTGAGTTCTCATGTTCTCCTAAATGAGTAGGTGTAAGAAAATTATTTATTAATTTAATTTAGAGGTCTTGAAATAATTTAAAGATACTGAAAAGACTTGATTTTGAATTGCAAATAAGAGATACGTACGAGAGGGCTACACGCATAAATACGGTCACACGAAGGAAAGTAAATTTTTGAAAATAAAAAAGAGCTGCTACACAATACTTAGTATTTGCACATATATTCCTTTTAGTCATGATGTTTCAACCAAAATATTTATTTTTCAATTAAATCACATTTATTTCCACTCAAGTCTCTATGAGTATTCTTTTCATCAGTAGTTAGTGGTAGTTTTGATTTGTATCTACCTGGTGTCTCTTGTATGTTGTTGGTAGCCTACTGAGATTGGCTGCTGCAAGTGTTCCTGAGCTACAAATATTTTTGGTAAGATACATATTGTGGTAAAATTCAATCAATCTGTGGTGTCCTTGTGTGCGTTGTTTTCCATCTACTAAAATATACACTTCACTGGTGTCCACATTCTTCTTTAACGTGCGCACAAGCATTTAACACGCGAGTAAGCAATTCCTCCCTTGTTTGCGCTTTTTGCCTGTAGACGTTGGTCTTCAACCAACGCCACGTCGGTATATTGGAGTAAGGTTGGGTGACCGTGGTGGCCAAGCAACAGCACCGTCGCGACAGATCCAACGGCCAGGATAGGTTTCATTAAGGTAATATACCACTGGTCGTGTGGAATATGCAGGGGCTCCATCCCATTGCAAGTACATTCCAACCCTTGTTGCCAATGGAACTTCCTCCAACTACTCCGGCAACAAATTATGCAAGAAGTGCAGATACCGTTCTCCGTTAAGACGGTTGTCTACAATAACTGGACCAATGTGCTGGTTATCAATGATACCGCACCACACGTTCACTGAGAAACGATGCCGTGAGTGTCACATAGCTGTATCTCGGACACCATTGCGAATAGAGCCTATGTTTAATGACGTTTTCCCTTCAGAATGGTCCGTACTATCACCTCTTAACGTATGTCTATTTTTCCCTGTAACATCTTGAATTTACGGATATCGCAGAGAAAACCAGCAGCTGAGCTATATGGGTTTCAGAATAATTGTTTAGATATGCCCTGTGTTCCATAATGAGCATGATTTACAAATAATCGATAAGAAAAATATAAACCTGATTTACGAATTGTCGATCAGAAAAATATGTTATGGAAGAATACAAATAATTTATAGGTGCTAACTTCTTGTTTCTAGAAGAGAGGCAAGTCTCAATCTTTCTATGACAGTACCCATGTTCATTTAAGTCGTATGTCTCCCCTCTCCTCACTCTCTCTCTATCTCTATATCTATCTATCTCATACTGTGCATTGTATGTGTATGCATGGTGTTCTGCATGCACGTTACACTTATTACATGTAGGCCACGGTTTTTTATATTTAAATAAAATAAATTCTACTAAAAAATTACAAAAAAGGCATATTTTGAAATGAATGAGGCAAGCAGTTTATCATCGATATATTCTACACGTAAAAGAAAAGCTGACTGACTGACATATAAAACATGAAATTTGGAATAAATATTCGTTATGTAAAGTAGACATCCACTAAGGACGGGGGGTTTTTTTCCCCCCAAAATTCAGCACCTAGAGGGGTGAAATGGGGGTTCAAAGTTGGTATGGAGAAAAAATATTAGATCGTCCTATTAACTTGAAACTTCATGAAATTACTGTATAAAATAAATAATTTAACACATTTTGAACAGTGTCTTAGAAATAAACCCACAGTAAACTTCGTAAGCGTATTCTAAGTAATAAATTAATAACTTTAGAAAGCTATATCCTATAATCTAAGGAACTACTCATACGTAACACAAAATTATAATAATAATTAATAATTATTACAATTGTTAGTTATAATAATAGTAAATTATAAATATTGAATGTATTGTTTCTAGATGGAGTTGGTTTATTTTAAATCGCGCCATCTTTTAATTTACATTTACTTAATCGAGATATAACTAAAAATTTATCTATACGCCATTGTTGTTTGGATTGATTTTGCTGTTTATTGATCTGATTCGTTTTCGTTTGTACTTACATATATCTTCTTATTTAAAAATAAATAGTTTTTGAAATAATAAATATTAACGGGCAAATAGTGAGACAAAAAAATTGTAACAATTATTGACAACGGAGCTTGCCTGTACGGCACACAAGAAACAGCAATGAGCGTACTTAAACAAATGGTCAATTTTGTGATAAATAAAACTGGGATGAATTTTCAGTTATGTCACACGATAGTAGAGGTGATAACTAAAGCACACCAAATGAGTACTAAGCCGATATTATTCAGCCTTCAACATACAGCGAATTGTGTGAGTTGGTCGCAGCAATATATATATAAATAAATATATATATATTACGTAGCGCTCTTAGCCGTTAGGCTATCCCACGCTACGACCGCCCAATCGGTGGGGAAGAGGGGTCACGCCCTCTTATCACAGCCATGCACCTGAGGTAACCAGATCCAAAGCCCCAACCTGATTCATAAGTACGACTAATAACACCCTACCACAAGGTTCTGAGACCCTCACCCTCAGATACCAAGCGTATGGTCTGGCCGGGGTTCTATCCATAACCCTAGTGTCTGTCCAGGACACAAACGGAGCAGGTTGCCGCTCACCGCCCGGTCTTTTTTTGAGAGAGGGAATCTCTCCAGACTTTCTAGCAACGGAGTTAACCACTGCCAGCACGAGTCCAACCTCTAGTGATCGGAACACCAGAGAGAACCTCTGGTGGGGTCAACCCGATCAGCCCGTGCTCCCACTTATTTGCCATGGCACTAGTGGGTTTTCCATGTCCAACCGCCCCACCAATGATCCACATGCCCACCAGAAGGGCGGAATGCGATTGACTCGGAGCAGCATACCTCCTCGATTCCTCGGGGAATAGCGAAATCGGGAAAAGCAGCCCTCGCTCTGAATGGAAGATTTTCGTCCTTGTAAAACTCCGTCTGGACTCGTAGGTTCCAGAGTTCTTCCATACTATCATTACCGCCTCCAAGCCGTCACCACCACATCCTACCACCAGCAGTGCAGTTGGAGGAGCTGTCATTGGACACTAACATTTACCATACTATAGAATTTCTTCACCATGAAATTCCAGTATTGGGCCCCATCGGCCTGAATGCCAAGTGGTCCAACACCCCACCAAGTGGTTGGGCCTAGGTACCAACTGTCGGCCCAAGCCATCACGGCAGATACCCCTTACCAGCCACGAGGAAACTGTTTCCCATAGGGATATGGGCGGCGGAGCCCAATTTGTAAAACCAGGGGTGGCACGAGGAGCCTTGGGTCGCCATGAGTGGAGAAAGGCTATAAGATACGTATCATCCACCCTTTCTAGGGTTAAATGCGGCAACCAGGCTTGGCTACTATAGCACGGTACTGCCACACCACCTCAAGCACCCGGAAACCTTCCTCCCAAGGTAGTCAGAGACCCATATCCCCAGCAGGAAGAATACACAATTTGGTTTTTGTAGTTTACAGAAACGGTAACCTTTATGTTAAAGAAGGTAATGAAAGTTGTCCGGTAAAGCGCCTTCGCTTTATAAAGAATCTATCAAATTATAATTTTCATACTTAACTGAATCATGAGGTATAACGACATCGCTCCTTGAATAAAAGACTATCGTAACTCAGAATTTCACATGTACGGCTAATTTGAATAAATAATTGCGTTATTTTAACAAGTTTTTAAAGTACTACGTCATCAATAGAATGTAAAGCTTTATAAATGTGTTACTATATAACAATGTGACCTTCAGTATATACTTTCAAAACACATGCAAATATTTACTTACAAAATTTATTTTTAAGAATTGCAGTACCAATTTATATGCTGTACATTAATTAAAAGTAAATATAATGTTAAAATAATATTTCAGTGTCTAGCGATAAATATTGTTCACCTTCCGGCACTAATATTGCAAAAACTCAATTTTTTGAGTTGCGTTTGTCTTGCTTTTAGGATGCGATATGAAGTAACAATCCATTCTACAACAAAACCTAATCCTGATTTAGCTAAGAAAATAACCACCCGACGTATTGAAGTACCTGATTCTATATCTTCTTTTTTTCCCCGATTCAGATTCATTATCTTTTACTGACTCTTCTTCCAGGCTCTCTAATTTTCATACACCTATTCCACAGTCGACGTGATCAACGGTATGTCAGAAGAGAAAGAAGAAGCGTAAGGCTAGATACACTGATAAAAAAAAAAAGGAGAACAAACTTTGATAGGCTCAGAAAAAAATATTCACAAATTAACCCTATTCGACACCGGAAAGCTGCACCTAAATATCAAAAAAGGAACCCAGAAATGCACAGAAAAGCAGCTGCTTATTACCAGCAGGCACATCCTGAAGCGCACAGGGTAACTCTTGTCTCGATAAACATACACGCAGCAGCACGACCATGGGAAAACTAAGCATCTTTCAGGAAGTCATAGGATCCTGAAATAACATATGAAAGTGAATGTATTGTGACTATTGGCGATATGAGTCATAAGTGTCAATAATGTAATGCACTTAAGTGGAAGGATGAACTCCTGGAATGTGTTGTAGTGGAAAGGTGCAACTCGAACCATTACATAGTCCTTCTAAATCTCTTTACAGTTGGTTAATGGATATGCACCCCGATCACAGGCATTTCATGGGTAATATCCGTAAATATAACAATAACTTCCAAATGACGTCATTTGGTGCAAAGCAAGTAACAGAAGATGGGTTCATGCTGACCTTCAAAGTTCAGGGGCACATCTATCAATTAGTTGGAATTTTATTACCAGAACCTGGACAGAAAGCCCAATTTCTACAGATCTATTTCGGCGGTGAAGATAAAAGAGATTTAGGATGAAACTATTACCTAGACTTGAAACCAGGCTTAGTGAAAGAAATACGGAAAATGCTACACAACGTCAATCCCAACATAAAAGGGCCTGAAGAGTACCATTGCATTGATAATATTCCTTCCACATGCGAAACGTTTAAAGTTATCATCCGTGCCGGAAAAAAAACCGCCTGAAGGTCAAAGAGGCCGTTTTAATACCACGACGACAAATGAAGTTGTTTTGGTGATGGAATTAAGTTTTTCTAATACTCGCCGTCCGTGAATCGCGAGCAGACAGATAAGACGCGTAACAATTCAAATGATCCAATCATCAAAGTGGTTTTGAACTAAAGTGTTTTGGAACACAACTTGTCCTGAAATCTTTTCGCGAAAAACAGATGCCCTATGCTTAAGTATAGTGTGCTGAGATTCTGAGGCTGTGCGGCTGCCAACCTTCATAATTAGGCAAGTGATATTTCGCGAAAAGATATTGTACCTAGCGGTGGTGGAGTGTGGATGCGTTCCAAGAGCGGCAATGTTTGGCACTGGACCAATAGACTGCAAGTGGCAGTGCGTTGTGAAGTTTTCTCCCCCAAGTAGCATGCAAAAGACGAGGGAAGGATGTTCCAGTTATTTGTCTTCGAACATCGATATTTCTTCCAACTAGAAACCTACGCTTCGCAGCTGTTTTAAAACACGGCAGCTCGGTTTTACTTTTGCAACTGGCTGGTGGGTTGTCTAATATGTCTTAACTGCATGCATACCAATACTCGGACTAATTGCATACCAATACCAGGACAAATGTGGTAGCAGCTTTTCACTCAGCAGTGGCGGTCAAGAAAAAGAAGGCAAAATGGATTCCATTCTAATAGAGCCAATGAATAATCGATTGTGGCCCTTACATGTAAAGGACTGAGAATTCCAAAATGGTATCAAATGAAATCGCTTAATTCACGATTGATGCAAGAAGTGAACGCTGTGAGAACTTTATAGCCGGTGATCTCTAACTATAATCTATTCGCTGTTTCATCACACTTTTTAAATAGAACATTTGAAAAATCGCCCCATGTATGACGTGTTTGATTGTTTCTGTTAACGTAAATGCATCTTATTTTTGGTTAAATTGAACATTCCGTTCACCAGTCAGCGTCTGTATACTGACTTGCCATTCGGTAGCGCAAGCAGTATGGAGTACTGTGCACCGTACAATAGCCAATCGGACACAACGCCCGTGTCCAGAGCATCGAGCAGCTAACTAAGCGAATAAGCCCCCGTCAAAGAAACCGCCTCGCCCCCCTGTTTCTGTGTACTTGACTGTAATTTTCTGGAGCCGTAATCTCTGAAAGGACAAGAACGGACACGTTAGTAGCCGTCTAAAATACGAAAATTGAAGCTGGAATATGAGGGGAAAAAATTGGGAGCACGACAGCTGCGTGGTAACCAATTTTCGTATCCCAACAGTGAACAGGGTATTACCAACACATCTGCCAAAATCAACGTGACTTGAGCCCGTGGTCACCGCATTGTTTACACAAATACGTACCTTGGAATTTTACTACACCTTCTTTGGCCAAGATTTAATGCAGGTAAGTTACATTCAAATTGCGAAAATTGTTTGTGACAAAACATGTGTCTTGGATAGTCAAAAGTAAACAAACTTCCTTGTCACTGTTTGAACAATGTGATTTTGACAGTTATGCTAACTATTCAATCAATGTATAACATGCAAAAAATATAGAAATCAGTCTATGCTCATTGCTAACATTTTCTCTTGGCTAAATTATATGTATTTTCCTATTCCAATGACGAAAGGATATTTTTATGCAATTCGAACAACTGTGAGAATTTCGTAATGAAGGTATTTTCAACTATATTATGATTAATACGCACTTTTAAGCTTGATGGGAAACTTTTTTAAATAATACAAGCAACTTTGAAAGTTTCTTAGTAAATATATTTTCATCTCCATTATGATTAATACAAATCCAAATATTTAGAGATTTTATTCGATTCGACACTAGTCTTCAAACACTTGAAAATATGCCCTACTTTTGTGATTAGACCACACTGCCTTTGCCACGCCATGAAGGACAGTGAGCTCTACAATAATGTGAGCGCATCATGTATAACCCAGCAAAAAGGAACAAAATGTTTCTCACTGTAGCAGGGCCGTAGCTAGACTTGAATTTAAGGTAGGGCAGCTGTGGTTACAGGTAGGGCGGAAGTATGAATGTTACTTGATCTGTTCTGGTCAATCATAAAAAACGGAATTTATTCCGATTTCTATGTGGTCAATCGATTTTTGGCTTTCTTGACTTGTAACATATTGTGTGAGTCAGGTTAATACTTAAGTAATCGTCGTGGTTTTATACAGGGTGTAACAAAATTCCCTTAAATTGCGATTTCGAAGTTGGTCCCATTATAAAAGTTGTTCGTATTGATGGGTGGAATGACCCCCATTCGGCATTTAATGGAATTTTGTTACATCCTGTATAAATATATAAAAAAGTTATTTACTCCGATTTATATTATTATTTCTCCAATCATATTCAAACAAATTCAATATAACAATAAAAAGCCCTTCCTTAAAACAGCTGAATTCTTCGATTTGCCATATTATTAAAAATGCGAAGGACTTCATTCAGGTCAACTGACTTGGTTCTTTTCTTTTCAAAGGCCAGGAATACCATGCCTGCCATTCTTTCGTGACCCATTGATAGCCTCTGAGGCCTATTGATTGCAGTCAAATTTGAAAATGTAGATTCGCACACAGTAGTGCTACATCCTATGGTCGCCACAGATGCAAAAAGTTCATATGTATCTTTGAAAGCCTCTCGCTGCCTGTATAAAACT
>NQII01000054.1:571578-615573 GCA_002778355.1 Clitarchus hookeri | reverse complement strand
AGCCATTATCAACCTTCGGTTGATTAACTTTTCATAAACTTTGCCTAGCGCCGGAAGCAGTGTTAAGGGCCTGTACCATTTAGGGTCATCCAAGTCCTTCTTGTTTTCCTTTTTAAGTATTCTCAAAAGGCCCATTTTCCAGGGAGAGGGAANATTTAGGGTCATCCAAGTCCTTCTTGTTTTCCTTTTTAAGTATTCTCAAAAGGCCCATTTTCCAGGGAGAGGGAAAGACTCCAGTTTGGAAGCAGTCGTTTATTATGTCCAATAGAATGTCCTTTATACGAGAGTAGCATCTTTTCAAGATCTCTGTAGTTATTCTGTCGATCCCAGGAGCTTTACCATTCTTCATCTTGTACATGACAGTGGTAAGCTCATCCAAGCTGAAATCAGGAGCATCTTGTTCCACAGGTGGAATTTCCAAGACTTGCCTCTTAGTGGAGTGTGCCTCTCCCTCATCATCCAGGGAGTCATCAGGAAGGAGCGCGTGGAGCAGAACCTCCATAGATTCTTTCTGATCCAAGATCAGATTTCCATTTATCTTCATACAAGGAGGTGGTATCGTTCTCTTTAACTTGTTCGCCGCAAGTTTATAAACCATGCCGAATGGATCCTCGTTTCCCATTTTTGTAACGAATTGTTCCCATGATTTTGACTTCTTTTTCCTGACCCTACTGAAGTAAGCTCGCTCTTTGTTCTTATAGCTGCTTGAGAACTGCGTCCTTTCTTCTCCTCTTAATCTGTGGAGATGCCTTCTGTCCCGTCTAAGCGCCTTACGTTCACGTTCCAATTCTTCATCCCACCAGGACAAGTTAGGTAGACCCTTGGTTGTTTTCCGCAAGTTCTCTTCACATGTTTCCTGGATTATCCGGGTCAATTGCTCAACCCGGTCATCCAGGGATCCCATGATGTTATACGTTTTTAACTTACTCAGCAGGGCCCGGTCAAAGGTCGGCCAGTCCGCCATATTATGAATATAGCGGACCTCCCTTTCTATAGGTTCCAGTTCCCGATATCCACCTCCATGTATTTCGAACATGATCAGTCTGTGATCACTCGAGCTTTCATCCACAACAGTCCATTTTCTAATGTTGTTATACACTTTTCTGTTAGCCACAGTGATGTCCAGGTATGATTCTGTTTCGTGGGCCTGCGAAACGAATGTCGGGAGCTCGCCTTCCTGGTTCACAATATCCATATCATTGGTAAGGATAAATTGGCTAATCATCTCCCCTGCCTCATCAGTGACAGGGGAGAACCACATTTCTGATTTGCCGTTTACGTCTCCTCCCATAATTAATGGCTTCTCCCTTAATGTATTAACAATGATCTCCCATCTATCAATGTGTGTCTGTGTGTCATCCCCGAACTCAAGGTGAAGGGCAGAGTTAATTTTATACGTGGCGAAAGTATATGACAAAAGAGGTAGAAGTGTAGATCCTAGGCAGGTCTTTCTAAAGTTTTTATTTGGCCGCGAGCAACTTGTGTTCATAGGCACTGTGATCGGACCGCGGTTCTTTAAACACGCCACAGAACAGGTAATTATACAGAAGTGAATTGGCGAGGCTATCTTTGATTGTCCGTGCGAGGATCTGGAAAGTTGCCTCTTGTCTAATTGACTATTGCGTACTGCGTGAGATTTCTTGTTGATCGGGCGGCCTCTTTCAAGTTCGTCTCCAGGTACTGGTTGGGTAACGACGTTCCGCCACATTGATGGCCAGTGAGGCAATTTAACTGGAGCGTGTGGCTGGAGTTAACTCTATACGCCACCGTTTCGCTTATTTGTTCTTAACCCTTTCATTCCCACATTAATTTACAGTTTCTGGTGTTGCAAAAAAAATTGTTGATGCTTGCTGTACTTAAGATGGCAAAGAACTTGTTTCGTTGTTGATGATCAGTGATAGGAACCCGTCATATCGTAAACCAGTAGCGCTGTTTACGAATCAGTTACCCACAGGGAAGGTCACAAAGCATTGAGACTAGTAGTGTACAGGACAGGTCAAATATAACCTTCCTGTATAGCACTTAGACAATAGTCGACAATTGGAATGAAAGTGTTAAATATTCTACGGACTCGGCCTGTGTGATTATGACCCATTTACCAAAAGGAAGCAACAGTGCTGCAAAGTCATAAATACTAGACGAAGGTTTCGCACGGTGGTAACAGAAAATTGTGGCTTGAGTACACGGGTCACCGTGATGTCTAGACCTGGCTGGCAGATCAGTTAGCGAGCTACTTGAGGCTCTATTCATATGGACTGGAAACTCGCTTGTTTGGTTATATGGTAGCATGCTACTTCGTGGGTTCGATCTCACGCGGCTGATATACGCGTAGTTTCAGCCAAGCGGTTCCCCGTCACTGTTCCTGGAGAAGTCAGTTAAATTCCTTAACACTTTAAGCACAATGCCCAAGTGTAGTTTGAGCTCACGCAAACAAAATTCTTACGGATATAGATAGATCGTTTCGATATTCTTTATCAAGATCTTACAAAAGACGTTCAAGTCCATCAATAATAAGTTTGGTAAACAGAAAATAAAAACATCTTTATTAGTATTTAAATGTACACGATGAGATGTATAATGTGTTACATACGCAGGTGTTATTTCATTGGGAAAAACTGAACTTGGCGCTTAACTGTTTGGCAGAAAGCTACAGCAAAGGCCCAACATACTTAATAATTCAGGTTAAACAGCCGCAAAATGTCGAAAACACCGTTTGCCAACCAATGCCTAGTAGTTAACTTGTCTGTCGACAGCCCAGCCAATAGGGTATCTCGCAGCACGCAACAACCGATGACACAAGACCAGGACCAATCAACGAATGAATACGCCAGCATCAGAGGAATGTAAATGAGTAAATAGTGCAAAGTATTAATACGGGAATTTTCAGTCCTCGCGTATTAACAAAGACCTGAAGATTCGCGTATTCAGTTGGAGGCAAGTTAAGAGTGTGAGTAAAGAGATTTGGGCGGCTCTTAACATCGGGGGTCTTGAGAGCCGATGAGGATAAAGTGAGGTGAGAATGGAGCAGCGCCAGAATGGAAAGGTGGGGGAAATGGGAGATCCCCTAGAAAACCCACCGACCACTGGCATCGTCCAACACGATTCCCACTTGAGACCAGGCCGGGGATCAAACCCGGTTCGCCTTGGTGGAAGGCGAGCAGGCTAACCGCTCAGCCACCGCGGTCCCCGGCAAGCTAAGACTTCAAACACTCGTACATTAGAGTTATAGTCTATTCGCGGTTTCTTCACACTTAATGAAACCTTTGAAAAATCTCGCCATTTATGACGTGTTTGGTTGTTTTCTAATAATGTTATGTATCACAGTCGTTTTGTACATCTTTTAACATAAAAGTATCTTACGTCTGGTTAAATTTAAATTGTATTTATATTTTATATACAAACTATAGTATTTAATTTATAATTAGTATGAATAGAAGCAGTGAGAAAATAGGTGTGTCGGTAATATGTAGTAAGGAACAGTTCTTATGCAAAATATTACTACACTGAGTGCGCGCGAATGCGGTGAGTTGTCCCTTTGATGTAATTTTATACTCTGTAAAGCTTTGCTTGCATGAGGCGGGAGAATATCCTGGAAGTAGAACTTAAGCAGGTCATCAAAAAAGTTGGTAGTAACAGTGAATATACTATAGTTTCGTATTTGGTCCGAGAATGGTTTGACACGTCTTTGAAGACCCTGAGCCAATAGTAATTATGCAACGAATTACATGCTCAAATATAGCCTTCCCTCTTCTCCTGTGGTAGCAAGTAGCGAATCAGCATTTGGCATCTGGTTGAAAATACAAACGCTCTGTGAAGTCTAACCAACCAGTCACTGAACTAGCAAGTTTTTTCGGTAACTACAAACCAGAGTAAGCTCCTTATTAGACGTGTCAAAAAAAATTATTCAAAGGGGCTGGCAAACTTCGCGAGTCCAAAAGGCTGTAGACTAACTTGTATCTGGTCTTCCATACGCTATAGTCTCGCGTGTTTGTCCATTGGCTGCAGACCCAATAAGCTAGAACATATTTCCGTCTCCATATATCGGCCACTTTGCTGGATGCTGGAAACAGCAAATCTCCAAAAGTCTCGAGCTCACTAAAAAAATTCAACCTCCTCTCCCCTCGGGGGCCACGGTGGCTGAGCGGTTACACTGCTTGCCTCCCACCAAAGGGAAGGTTCAATCCCCGGCTAGCCCACTTCCGGATATTCGCAAGTGGGAATCGTGCCGGAAATGCCACTGGTCGACAGGTTTCCTCAGGAATCTCCCGTTTCCCCCGCCTTCACGTTCCGGCGCTGGTACATACTCTTCTCGCTTCACCCTTATCGGCTCTAAAAACCTCGATGTTAAGAGCTGTCCAAATATCTCCTGGCTGAAAATGTCCCGCCCGCTAGAGTCTGGGTTCTAACAGGGGACCCACAGCGATTGGAGGCTACCGTCACAGAGTAAATGAGTACGAAGTGAAATGGCGTGGCTGTTCCTTTGATGTGGGCGTACACGTTCCCTAATTGGTTACGCGGGGCTCCGGAAACCGGCCTTATGTCTGATTGGCTACTGCGTGCTGTAAAAGATTCCCTATTGGCTGCATGGGCTGTCTCCTGGCGAGTAGGATACAAGGCGCTGATTGGCGAACGGCGTCCCGACGTACTGCTGCATAGACAAAATATTAGATAGATCGAACTCACTTGTTGCGCACAACCAATCTCCGTGTCCCAAAATCGAACTGTTTTTCTGCCAACACTAGCAAAACCGGCGTGAATTATTTTTGAGGTTAGAACACTTATTAGTAAACAAAAGTGATATGAGATGCATGTATACTTCCTCTAATCAATTTGTAATATATAATTATGATTAGATTCAAATTGGTAACAATATTTTATTGACACAAAAACGTGCTCATATTTTAAAAATTAAAATATAGACAGACATGTTCACAGTTAGTATTAGGCAGTTGTGTTGCTTTGGGGTAGGTCAATGTTGGGTATATGCGCAGAAGACGAATAATTCGGCGTACCTCATCTTTAGAGACCCGGAAATTTTGCGGATTCATTCGGCAGCAAGCTAGACTCCACAATATTTTGTGTACTCGTGAGTCGTTGGTTCAATTCAACTCCAGAGCAGGTATCATGGTATTCGGTTCTTGATTCTTTTTCAAGTTCGTTATTGGTCGAAAGCGGTCCGGGGCGTGCCTAACAAACCATGGTCCAATAGAGAAACGAACTCAAATATTCGTGTTGTTGTAGGTTAACTTGTCCTCAAATGAAATCGCGAGATTTCCGGGTCTCTACTCATCTTTATGCTGTGCCTCAATTCCTTCCAAGTATATACATGTCCATACCACGCCCCACCTGTGACACCCTTAAGTATATACTAGAGCCATCCCAATTCCTAGTATAGTACACACAGCTTCTGTACTTGCCAAGTACACGAAATTGTTTACTTGCTGAGTGAATTTGCGTACTTGCGGCGGTCGCCATGTTTGTTTTCAAACATCACGTACATAACCTATGATGGGAACGTTTTGTGTTTCTACTTACCCGCCGTCTTATTGCTCTACGAAGCAGCCAATGTGCAACATTATTCCTGCATTATTCCTGTGCCACAGTTTGAACCACTGAGACAGCCGTGGATCCTATTATTTCGGCAAATAATAATAATAATAATACAGACTTGAACAATTCGTGAATTATTAAATTACCATTAGTCTATTCTTCATAGTATCGTGGACATTCTAGCAGAATACTTCAGAACACGTAAGAAAAAAAGTCGCACACCACGAACTCCAGCCACACACACACAAATAAAGCAGCAGCAAAATGGCGTCACTGGCAAACAACATGTTGGAACGCCGTTTGCCAATCAGCGCCTGGTTAACGTACTTGTCAGCTTGCAGCTCAGCATGGAAATAATCTTCCGCAGCGCGCAGTAGTCAATCAGACACACATGAGACCTGATACACACCACA
This sequence comes from Clitarchus hookeri, assembly GCA_002778355.1. Lineage (NCBI taxonomy): Eukaryota > Metazoa > Arthropoda > Insecta > Phasmatodea > Phasmatidae > Clitarchus > Clitarchus hookeri. Next base: position 609,610 of record NQII01000054.1, on the reverse strand, counting down.
GCTTCGCGCAGTATATCAGCGCGCGTACACCTATATAACAGAAGTCGCCGCGTCATTTATACTAACCTGCACCGTGCTGGTGATTTTCTGTCTCAGCTGGAGGTCCGATGACTCGGAATACATTTTGTTGATTATTTTATCACTAGGACCATCTGTTTTTCGTAAAAATATTAACGCGGAGGCTAGACTTCAATATTCTATGTGCACATTTGCAATCTTCATCCGGTTATTGACCGCTTGACTTTGTGTGAAGAAAGTCTCTTAGATGAGTGAGCCAATCAGAATTAAGGTTTTTGTTGTTATGATGGTTTGATTGGGTTGTGTCCACTGCCGACCATGCGATTAAATAAAAATCTCGCACACACACAGAACTCAGCAAGACAAAAAACGAAAAAACATTTTTACAACACCACAGACAGATATACAGAAAAAGCTGTTTCCTCGTCAAAGAAAAATAAATATATATTATTAAAATGACAAAAACAACGGAAGAACAACTTATTATTACAAATCAGGACAGACAATAAAAACAAACCAAAAGAAAAGACAACACGATGACGAAAATGAAAACACCACACGAGTGAACAAAAAGTGCAAAAAACAATATCAGTGGACACAGCTGAACAATAAAACTCTAAGCACACACAAAAATAGGACAAAAGCCACAATGAAACACAAGTCAGGAAAAGTATTCCGTGTCAGATAATAAAACCAAATAAATCAAGACTACGAACAACACCGGAACAACAAAAATAACCAGATAAAAGAATAGATAAACCAATATCCTTGGATGTTCTTGCATTTTGCTTCTAACCACACCCACAGCTCAAAAACTGGCATCATCCCTACAATGGTAAACAGAACCGAGAGCTTATGCTCTGATGAGGAACGTAAACAAAAATAACTAGAATACATAAATAAAGAACTACTTAGCAATGGCTATTCACACAAATTAATTAAAAATATAATATATCCAAATAATTCAATAATCACAAAACCAGAAGCTCCTGCAGTTACTCTAGTTTTCTCCATTTGTTAAAGGACTATCAGAAAAAATACGGAGACTGGCTAAGAAATACAACATACGTACTGCACTGCCTTCAGACCAACTACTTCAGTAAAAGCAATATTAACAAAAGTAAAACTAGCCAGTGATCAACAACACACACAGGAATGTATTTACCAAATTCCTTGTCAGCGCGGCAGTGTGTGCATAGGGGAAACAGGCCGGCCACTGTCCAGCCGTGTCAATGAACATAAAAAGAACACTAAACAGGGGGAAACCGAAAAATCAAAACTAGCTGAACACGCCTGGTCAAATAATCATAAGATTCTGTGGGAGAATTCTGTACCCATAGCTAAAGAGCAAAATGAAATTTAAAAAATCAAATAATCGGCTTTCATCAACTGCAATAGTAATTTCATAAGTCAACAGAGCATAGAATTAAAGGGAATATGGCTACCAATAACTAAAAACAAAGTTTTGTTGTCCGAAATTAATAATTACGCTTCAAATTAGACCTGCATTTCCACTCAACACAACCTACACCCCATAGGCTGCCTCTCGACCCAATCAGCAAGCACTCTTCCAAGCACCATCAATCAGAGACTACCTGCCCTCCTATTGGTGCGCTCGGAAGAGTGCCATTATATACTTCTCAATTTCCTCCTCAGTTTAGTCTACAATCAATGACCATTTTTCTCATCAAAACAGGAAAGAACTATCTGGGACTCTGACAATTTTTCAGTAAGTAATCTCATATGTAACAACAGCGCGATATTTAGGAGTCATACTAGACAAATCCCTTACTTGGGGACCACACATAAAAAAAGTAATAGGTATAGCAACGGAGAAACAGCGCCTACTCTACCCAATATTAAAAGTCCCTAATTTCCCACAGAGGAAAAAATTACAAATATACATAGAAGTAATCAGACCACTACTCTTATATGCATGCGAAATCTGGGAACAAGCAGCACGAACACTTATACATAAAATTTAAATTGTCAAAAAAAATATCTCAGGGCTATCGCTGACAGTACCTGGAATACTAGAAATGCTGAAATACACGAAGCATTAAAAATAAACCCTGTCTTAGACAGGATTAGAGAATTAAACAAAACACTATACGAAGCTATCCCACAACACATCAACGACAAGATTAGATCTATGCCGCTCTACGACCCAGCCATCAAACGGAAATATAAGAAACCACGATTGGCATAGATCACTCCACCATCAACACCCCATTAAATCTTGCTTCACATCGTGCGTACCCAAGTGAAAGCCACGCGGAATACAGCTGGCGCACTGGTTTGGTGTATGTATGGCCTATACGTTGGCTCTTTAACCACTACCAATTTGTAAACCACCTGGAAGTTAAACAGCGGCAAGCAAAATTCGGTTAGATAGTCAACTACGTGCGCTTCCGAGTGTCAGCAACGCAGTATCCACCCTGGTGTAGGCCTGTGCATTGGCTCTTATACACCTACCAGTTTTAGCCAGGGTGGCGTTATCCAAGATTCCACACCTCGAGGGTCGAAGAGTTACTAATTACGTACAGCATTATTTTCCCCGGACACTATACAAGTCGAGCACACACCTGAAACCGCCTGCGGAGGAAGTCAGGCCTGATCCACAGCTTCACCTCTGGTCACGTTTCGGTGAAAGCCGGAGGGTGTCTTTTGGTGATGGGGTGGATTGTTTGGAGCGGCTTCGCAGCTTTAAAAAGCACCAATACAAAACATCCAGATTAACGAGCCATTTGAAATGCACTACACGCCACAATACATTACAACACGACTCTTACAACACGCCAGTTAGCCGTCGCTGCCTGGCGGGGAGCTTCCCTCCNTACATCAACATGTAAATTAATTAAATGCCACAGAGCAATACAGCTTCAACACGGGTCCGTGCGCCCAGAAAGAGACATAGAACACATGCCCCGCCGCTGGTCCGATGATTCGAACAAAGTGTCGGGGTGTTGATTTATTTGACATCCCCAATGTGAGTAATGGGAGCCGTATGGTTCCTGGTCACACAGACACAATGACCACCGGATGGTAGCCTGAGGACACGGCGGCGGCGGCTCAGCCTACCGCTATTGTTCTTCCAGTGTCTCATCTGAAGAATGGGACAGATTTCAGGCCCCAAACGTCGTGAAGACTAATTATTATTTATTATAACTTTTCGTCACTCTGTGTCCTCTCTGTTGGATTATCTATTCTTTTCTCTGGTTATTTTTGTGATTCCTGTGTTGTTAGCAGTGTTGATTTATTTGGTTTTATTATCTAACAAGGAATACTTTTCCCGACTTGTGTTTCATCGTGGTTTTTGTCCTGTTTTTGTGTGTGTTTAGAGTCTTATTTTTCAGCTGTGTCCACTGATCTTGTTTTTTTTTTTGCACTTTTTCTTCTTTCGTGTGGTGTTTTCATTTTTGTCATCATATTGTCTTTTATTTTCGTTTGCTTTTGTTGTCTGTCCAGTTTTGTAATAATAAGATGAACTCACCATTGCCATTAAACTTCAAAAATGGAATTAAGTTTCTATGCTACCGACCATCCGTGATTCGCAGGCAGAAAGATAAGGCGCGTAACAATTCAAATGATCCAATCACCAAAATTGTTCTGAACTAAAGCATTTTGGAATACAATTGTCCTCAAATCTTTTCGCGAAAAACAGGTTTCCATATTTATTATATCTTCAAGAGTTCTCTAGGAGTTGCCAAATAAATCGTAATTGAAATAGCTAGGGAAATATAAACGTAGCAGATTTAGAATTCTATCTTGTTCTGAAATGAATAAGCAAATTTTCCATGTTTCTAATATAAAATAAAAGTTTTGCAGGTCCCTGAATCATAAGTACGGAACCCCGATTTTCGCGAAAAGAGTTCCAAAACACTGTAGCTCAGACCCACTTTCGTAATTGGATGGTTTTAATTGCTACTCGTCTTTGCTACCGCCCGCGAATCACAGACGTTTAGTATACTGGGTGAACCTATCTGTGATTGGATCAGTCAAGTATCAAAATGTTTCCTCACAAAGACACGCGTCTAATTACAAAAAAATTATACGTGTGCACGAAGAAAATTTAAGTATAACATGCGTGGAACCCTTTTTCCCCCAATATCAGGGGAAACCACCGCGATGCCTAATGCCAAGCAGTCACTTATGCTTAAAAAAAACTCACTGTGCTCCGAACAACATAGTTCTTATCTCCGGCAAACATTCACACGTCACCACATTTTTCCCGGTGACGTCTTCCTTCCGGAATGGAACATCGTACTTGGCGGGAACTAAAGCACGCCGAACTCGCTCCTGTTTCAATATGCGTGACGCAGTTTACGCACTTTAAATTCTCCTCATGATTCCAGGATTATTTCCATACATATTTGGCCATTTAAGAGCATGCGTCACCCGGCACATTGCATTTTAAATTAATTTCTTCTAATTCAAATTAGGAAGATTTATTGAAAAATGTGACAATAGAAGCGTAGCTATTTGCTTAACCCATCATTACGGACACAATTTATGAACTTAACACATATTTATGCAACAATTAACTTAAGACAAAATTTTATATCATAATTCATTCTCATCTTTTTATGACAACCAGGGAACACCTATGAACAATCAGGTACAAAAATTTGCACAGAACCATTAATGCTTCTATAATGAAACATTTTCAGTAACGACCCTGAATCTTCTGTAATCACTAGAAACCTGAAAAATTCGCGGGTTCAATGACCTGAAGGCTAGACTCTACTGACTTTTGTACAAATGTGCTGATATCAACAGCACATTGGTTGTCTGCTGTCACATTGGAAAGCGACAATTGGACACCGTTCTCCAGGAGTTGTCAAACACCGTGTGGACCAATAGCTAAAGTTATATAAACGCATGTGTTTTGAATTCTAGCTTGTCCCAAAATGAATCCGCGAATTCTTCAGGTCTCTAGTAATGACACTAAAACGAATAATTTCTGTATATGGGGTGATACAACCTCTTAAGCCGGTTGCCGATCTTGCTCTCGAACTGTGTTTCAGCATGTTTGAAATACGGGTTTTGTGAAGAAACTATTAAAAGTGCCCTTAATATGTTTATATACGAAAATAAAACATACCCCAGAGGGGAACAGAATGGTATTTTTAAGATATAACGAATGCAAACAATATTATTTTGGAACCTTCCAACATCGTTAAAAACTGCTTTTTCTGACCTCAAAACATACTGCCTGTTGGACACAAGCGAAACTTCGATAGGAGACTGTACTGAACTTTGCGACACACATTCCACCAATAAAATGATAGTCACCTCTTAAAGTATAGCTAGGGACAGGTTTTTTTCGCGAAACTATTTCAAAACCAGTTGTACTCCAAAACACTTTTGTTCATATGCACTTTCGTGGTTGGATAATTTTAAATGTCGTTATCTCAAGTGTCTATTCACGAATCATGTACGTTCAGTGTCGGAGTACTTTATTGCGATTGGCCCAGTCAAATAAGAACATGTCTTCTCACGGGCCTTGAGCCTGATTTGCTATTGCGTGTTGTGTAATATTCCTTATTGGTCGGACTGCCGTCTAGCAAGTTAGTCTACAGGAACTGATTGGTGTACCACGTTTTGCCATCTTGCTGGCCGGTGAGGCCATTATGCTGGCGTGTGTGGATGTAGTTCGCAGTCAATAATTTCACATTTTACTTTACTGGTGCGTGAATAAACTTATTAGGCCCATAATAATGCAAGGTTTTCATACGGGGCAATAATAAAAAATTAGGAGAAAAGAAAATCTTAAGGCTCCCGCCTACCTAGCCTTTATTTTTTGCGTTTGAGGCGGAGAAGCGCGGGAGCGATAAGGGCGAAACTATCACGCGCATCAAGTGAGCCATCGCCGCTAAGCGGAAGGCTCTCAGCTGGCGTGCCGTGTTCTAGTCGCTTTGCGTGTATCTATGGGACTTTTAGCGGTGACTCTATTATTTTATTGGTGGAAATATGGTACTACGGTTCAATGCCAGGCCCTTGAGTAGTTTTGTATGTATCTGGCATGTATATTTTGAACTACGGCGCTTTGCAATAGCCGGTTTTTAGCCATTTTTGAGTACTCTGAAATAGTGTTGGTAACGTGCGTGACTTCTTCAAAGCACTCAACAACCCTCATCTGAAGTGTGTGTTCCTTCGTAGATCAGCACATTGGACGCACGTTTTTTGTGGGAAAACGTGTATTTCAAACAAACTGCAACGCAGTTCCAACGCCAGGCAGGCAGGAGTCTTAAGCTGGGTTTTAAAAAGCATCAGTTGAATCGCAGTATTATGTTTGTGGAGGAGGAGGGGGAGGATGCTATTCCCTCCACGGTGACCGCGAGCGTGGACGGGAATACGGGCTACCTTCCGTTGTCGCCACTCGGCCCAGATCACGCCGTATCTGCGGTATTAACCCGCACGGAGATTAACGGGACCGGCCTTGATAATGCACGCATTTTTTATGAAACGCCTATCTTTAAAATTAACGCTCTGAGGCTAACATTTTCTAATCATGTGATTTCCTATTAAAATGTTTCAGCTGCCAGCCGGTAGGCAGTGCCCTTAAGATGTGGAACTACTTTCCCTCCGTCGTTGACAACTTTACTGAGCGTATGCCAGTCAGTGTGCTCGTTGAAATACGCGCAGGTAGGGGTAGTGGAATTTTTTTAAGGTTTATTTGAAAAGTGCTTACTGTACCGTGAACAACCTTTACACATATGTGCTATTGCTTTGCGGATCCTGCAACGTGAACTGAATGACCACATGGGGCTCTGTAAACGGGAGTTGTGTCTGATTGGCTACTGCGCTCTACGGAAGATTGCCTGTTGCCGGCTGCCATCTGACAGTTAGTTTCCATGCGAAATAACAGGGAAACGAACACGAACCAGGAATTATGCAGACATAGTAAATGTAATCGGAATATGATCTAGACAAGATCCATGACTGAAGGACTGGCTACAGAGGCCGTAAAGATGCCCGGAAGCACAACCTCTCCGCTGGATGTCGACACAGAGGGATTGAATCGAAAGTAGAGTTTTTTTTTAATTGGTCAAATAGTTAGTGCCGCTTTGTAATGGTATATTTATAAAGTAGAACATATTCCAGGATGTGTGGGGAACTGGGTGGATGGTAGGTTAACCGCGCCACACCACTACTGGATGTAGATGTAATAGAATACAATCAAAGAGTTCGAAAACTGCTCGAAAACTGCGTGGTCCCGATAGCAAGCCAAAAACTGAACGAAAGAAATGGGAAATATACAGGAAAGGAATCTCTTATATCCCTGCATTACCCAGAAAGGACTCAGGTGCAGGGATGATAAGAAAGCGTATCCCACCTTTAATTGGCAACGTAAAAAACCAAACAAGTTTTCAGGCCCCAATTGGCCAAAGACGTTCCGCCATACTGCTGGCCAGGGAAGCCATTTTTTTTACGTGTGCGGTTGTAAATCGTGATATAACTAACCGTTTCGCCCATGTACGCTTAAATATTACGCGAGTGTGCACAGCAAGAAATATGTATCCAGTGCATTGAGTGTCTTCCTAGCGGGAAATACGATTTGTGGATGTTTATACTCATCATGTTTAGTAATGATTATACTACCTAATAAGCATCACGGTGTTCACTAGTCGCAAGAAGCACGCTCGAAGGGTGCAAATACAGCACACACACGAATATTTAATTATAGCAACACTTGAGCTCATAAATGAATTAATTTGTTGTGTGGGTCTCATTGTAAGCAGCTGTGTCTATTCTAATTTTTAAAAACACTATGGATAGAGACGGGAAAAATTCACGAGTTCAATAACCTTTACTACACAGTCTTGCGTACAATAATGCAAATAAAAATACTCATTGGTTGCATTCTGTCACAGGGGAAGGCGATGGTTCGGTCTACATTTAGTCTCGTGTTTTTTTTTTGTTGAGGGTTCTTCAGGAGGTGTTAAATAACGCGTGGCTTAATCACAATAGTTACCTATACCAAAGAGTTTTTGGATTCTAACTTGACCCAAAATGAATCCGCGAATTCTTGAGGTATATAACTATGGAATACGTGCATTTCGAAGCAAATCTTCTTTAGGACAGAAATTAAATTCGTTATTTTGTTGCTCATTCTAAAATTTGATTACTGAAACATAAATGTGGTCGTTGAAAAGTGACGGATTCAGCAAAAATAGCTGTAAGTAGCTCTGTGTTGACGATATTTACTGTTCTGTAAAACGGCGTTTTAAACTATAGCGGCAATGCTGTACCTTTTCTGAACAGATTGCTGTATTAAAACCTATGGTCACCACTTAAAATTCTAAGCAAACAGAACACACGTGAAGTTTGTTTATGATATTTTCCATTGCCGTCGCAATGCTTCCTTTTACCGGTTGCGACCCTGAGGCCTTCTATATAGTTTATTTTGGTATTTTCCGTAACATCAGCGTTTAAAATACGCATGTGACACAACCTAACCCCGTAAAGTGCGGCAACGTCGCTAAAGCCAGTTATATTTAATCCTATTTTAAAGTCAGCCAATAAGAAAGTATAACACCATACAAAAAAATTGTTATGACATTAAGTCTGCAGGTGTAAAATAACTGGGTATGTAGACCCAAAAATTGGTTATTGCCACCACATTCAAGTTCATTGTTTACTGTTTAATATTCCATACATTTCCCGCTCGATGTGCTGTTGTATTTTTATGCCTACTTTGGCAAAATAGGTTTCAACAAAATAATTTGGAAACAATTATGAATTATAAAAATTTTTACTGAATATCAGAATGGCCACCATATGGGTGTAAAAACTGTCGTGGGTGGAAACATAATTTCCCATTTAACCCGTTCAGTTAACGTGTCCACGATCGTGGACATGTTGCACGTTAGTTATATTTATGACCGGTACTGTACACGGAAAGGTGTCATTGCCCAAGACTTCGTTGTGGCTATTTTGATTTTTGGACTTTTCAACACCTCTTTGGGTTAGACGTGGATGACAGACTGAAGGTCGAAGGGGGGACAAGGGTGTAATACGGGCACCGAGCTCGCTCTCTCACCTTACCGCGAAGACACTAATAGGGTGTTCACGGTAAAGTGAGCACTTTTGAAATCAACCGTCGACAAATGTCACTGCCCCTGCCTGCGTTTGTTATAACGGGCACACTGACTGGCATGCGCCTAGTAAATTTGGTAAGGACGGAGGTGAAATATTTCAGTGCTTTAACATTGAATTAAAAGTGTCGGGTAAACATTTAGGATTACTGAAATAATTTATTTGGACTTCTGTTTTTTAATAAACATAAGTGCAAGAATTAGAGCATTTGTAAAATATTTACTTTTCTAATAATTACACAGTTTCACTTGACCGATGCATGAATAGTGACCAGGCACATGGCAATGGTAATGTTATACATTGTGGAAGAATATAAAATCTGCATGCGTACAGTAAGGGCTTCTCAGTCTTTGTTCTTTTGTATTTTTACGTAGCGCTCTTAGCCACGACTAATCGGTGGGGGTGAGGGATCACGCCCTCTCATCGCAGGTGTTCCAGCTTAGCATCTGAGTTGACCATATGCAAAGACCCAACCTGATTCACAAGTACAGCACGAGAACACCCTACCACGAGGTTCTGAGACCCTCGTACTCAGATACCAAGCGCGTGTTGAATTTAATTGGAAAGGGCTTATTAACGTCTCCCTAGTGCTATGCCTGAATGCTTATCAGGGGTCGGCTTACAAACTAACTTACGACCAAACTTAAACTAACACCCATGCCTTACCTAGTATACGAACCTAGAAGTCACCATAAATGTTTTCCTCGAATGAAGAAGAAGTTGAGCATGTATCAAATATTATTATGTATTCTTATCGTGTCAAGTCTGTAAAATAAATGTAAAGTACGTAAATTATTTCTATGTTATTTATTTATCTAAATCCACGGTAATATTAAGTTCACCTCCATCACTAGGAAAAAAATACCATATTTTGTCTAAGTCTGAAAGAGATTTAATATGTTTTGTATAGCGTCAAGTCTCGAACTCAGTTCCTGACTGTGGCTGCTTAAGTAATAAACAGATGCTCTCGCCATATTTGTTTCTCCAATCGACCACTAGAGTTCACAAGCACCATCTGGTAGGGTCGCTGTGGTTTCGGTTATCTTAGTTTCCCCTGTCACCTGTCNGACGCCAACCTCGTTTGCGTTACCGATGTTGGTCGCTAGGAGCACACGTCTCGACACACATGGCCAAATTCCGACATACAGCATGCAGAACACTCACCCATGCAAGCAGTACTCGGCGCAAGTAGCTCAAAAAATGTCAGGCACACGAGGTGTCGATCCAACCAATGAGGGTTGCAGCTCGACGGTACCGATATCACAGGGAGACTACAGCGGCGTGGATCGTATGTGAGGGCTAAAGGTCGCAATAAACAGTGTCAGCCTAACATGTCGGTTGGGGAAACCTCGTGCAACACATTAAACCACACCATATATGAAAAAATTAAATCAAATAATAATAAAGACTCAACATAGATGCAAGTACGCAGCGAGCACGATGTATCAAACCTCTACTATAAAAAAAATACCTTATAGTTCCACAGTCCGCAATAGCGATATCGGTGTTGCTATTACGACGAGAACTGTAGTAGAGAGCTGGGTTGCCCGTTAACGGGTAAAATAACTTATGTTCAAAACGACCAACCTCAAAAAAATCAATATGTCAAGTGCAATACACTATTCAACAGCAGTAATGATTTAAAGATGCATTACATGACTTGTAAAGGCTGTGTTCCTTTGCTGTCAGTAAACATCTTGCATTTAAACCAGTGGTTATGCAAGAGACGACGACACTACTTCATATTGATGATTAGATGTTAAAAAAAGTGCAAAGGAAACTAGTTATAAAAACCTACCAACCGACGCATATTGCGCGGAAAACGAACGGTGTACATAATGTTAGACAAACAAAAATTACCGTCACGAAGCATTGATGCCAGTAGACATAAAAAGGAAAATATTTATAAACACCTACCAATCAACATGTATTGAACAAACGACGAGCACTGTACATAACATCAGTCGTTGCTAGACAAGACCATGCGTCTGAAAACTGACGTGGTAGCCTTGGTTAGTACAGCAGAATAGCAAACTATTTCCTTACGAACCGATTGTAATGAAACCGTCAAATTCAGATTACAGACAACACTCACAACCCGCATCTATAACGGTGGAATGTACCCAACCTGTCCGACATTGTGTGACCAACTAAAATCTCGACCACTTGGCTACCAGGTGGTTGACCGATGGTGTAGGCACTGTGCAGGTCTTAACGAGTAGAACGGATGGTACATACACTAGTCGTGAACCGAGTCATACTCCAGGGTGGCAGACCATCTGAGTCACTCATGTACTTCCCTTTATGAGAGGAATTTAATTATACATGGCACAGTAAAAACGTTATTTGGTTTTAAATACTATATACACATATATATTTTTATGGGAAAGAAAAATATGCAAACACTTTGAGAAAATCCATTTCTCCCCACTCACAATTAGCAAGGAGGAGCTGTGCAATAACGGTTCATGTGAGGATAACGGCAACAGCCACCGCTGCCACTGCCAGGACAGCTACACTGGCACCTACTGCCAGGAGATCAACAAGTGCGAGAGTGCACTCTGCCGGTACTTTTAAGGATGAAGAAAAACCAACGCAGAAAAAATGATAAGACCTTGGCAACTGAAGACGGGGGGCATGCTTCCGTCTTCAGCTTCGTAGAAGATGAAGACGCCAAGGTCTTATGACTTTTTCTACGATTTACAAAATTTTTTAAAAAAATTGCGATCCTTTTTTTGTTTTAAGCTGTAGATTTTTTTCAAGATGGTTTCCATAGGTTAAGGTTGCATGAAGTCATCCAAGGTCAGGTTAAGGACAAGATCACATGATGTCCAAGGTGAAGGTCTAGGTCATGGATACTTGTCATGATTCCTTCTGTTGTGAGTGTGGCAAATGGATTTTCTCAATGTTCCCATAATTGTTTTATTAAAAAATATAGGTTTGTTTCCTTTCATCCCTAGTGTAAAGGTCGTCCGCAATAATGACCAAAGGTCAAGGTCGTGAGACATTAGGGTTCCTGCTATTCCGAGCGGGAGCAAATGAGTTTTCTCAAAGTGTTCACGTGTTTTTTTCTTAATCCTTAAAAGTACCAACAGGGTGTGCTCTCGCACTTGTTGATCTCCTGGCAGTAGGTGCCATTGTAGCCGTCCTATCAGTGGCAACGGAGGCTGTTGCCGATGTCCTTACATGTACTGTTGTTGCACAGCTCCTCCTTGCTGATTGTGAGAGGGGTCTAATGAATTTTCTCATAGTGTTTGCATGTTTTTATTCATCCTTAAAAATACATACGTGTATTAGTATTTAAAAAGATATAACTTTTTTACCTTGCCTTGTATAACGAATTCCTCTTGTAAAGGGAAGTGCATGAGTGACTCGGCTTGTCTGCCACCCTGGAGCCTGACTCAACTCCCGACTAGTGTATGTGCCATCCCTTTGACTCGTTGAGACCTGCCTCTATCATTTATTATTGTGTGATTTAATTTTTTTATGTATGGGGCAGTTTTATGTTTTACATGAGATCACCTTAACCTACGTGTTAGGCTGATGCAGTTTATTGCGACCTTTAGCCCTCACAATCGAACCATGCCTCTGTAGTCCCCTTGTGCTATCGGTACCATCGAGTTGCAACCCTCATAGGCGGTTGGATCGACACATCATGTGTCTGGCATTCATCTAGCTACTTGCGCCGAGTACTGCTTGCATGGGTGAGTGTTCTGCATGCTACATGTCGAAATTAGGTAATGTGTGTCAAGACGAGTGCTCCTAGCGACCAACATCGGTAACGCAAACGATGTTGGCGTCCCCCTGACCGGTGATAGGGGAAACAAAGATGGCTGAAGACAACATCAATCCTAGCTGACGATGGCCATGCACTCTAGCGGTCGACTGCAGAAACGAAGATGACTAGAGTATCTGTGTTTGCCTCAAACAGTTTTTGATAGAAACCTGAGTTCGAGATTTGACATTATACAAAATAAAATGAATTCTCTTTCAGACTTAGACAAAATCTGGTAATTTTTTTTCTAGTGATGGAGGTGAAACAAATATTATCGTGGGTTAAGATAAATGAATAACACAGAAATAAATTATACATTTTATCTTTATTTACAGCCTAGACATAATAATATTTTATACACGCCCAACTTATTCTTCATTAGAGCAAAACATTTATGGTGACTGTTTTTTGCACAACAATTCCCGCTGTGTGCATTCAAGACACACTTATTCGCATATACTGCTGATCAGTTATCACATGGGTAAATATTGTAGTCGATGGCAAATTAACAGTTACTATCTTCATGACATTTCAGACTGGAGCTGTTAGCGAATGTCTTGCCGCAATACTTGCCTCGCTTCCCGATGAACGACAAACATTGCCTTTGCACATATTGTTATGCCTATACAGGTTATCACTGCGGGTAAACACAGCATCGCAGTTATCACAGTGGAACGCCTTGTATGCTGGGCTGAACATGCAATGGCCACTTTCATGTCAGCATGCATTACAACTTTTACTAAAAGTATTTCCAAAATAGTAACACTGATGCCATAATGCTTGCAGCGACTCTTCAGGGACTCTTGCTGTTGTCGATGCTGATAGTGTTACATATGGCATTAATCCCATCTTCACATTGTAGCAGAGTACGTGATCGCTGTAGTAACATTGTTACCGGAATGCTTGTAGCAACTTTTCAGGGCCCCTTGCTGTTGACGATGTCGATGGTGATACAGATGGTAAGTCTTCAACCATCGATTACGCCTTAATATTGTAGCAGAGTACACGATCGTAGTGCATGTGTGTAGTCATAACTATCTGCTTTCCACCACCACGTTCGCCAACGAAATGACATCCGTTTTTACATAATGGTCGCTTGTATACTGTTCACACTGCATGCTAGTTTGCATTGCCTGTCTCTGGTTGCCTCAGTAGATGACTGCTGGCTTGTGGTGCAAACGTCAGCATGGTTGCTGAACTGAAATATGTTACCTTATCAGGTCGATTACTGTCTAGCCTGCGAAGATGTCAATTCGACCTCTCAACTTCTTTACACTCGTACATCTTTCAGTGCTGGAGGTTGCCTTGTTTCTCTTTTTTCTGCTGCTGCTGCTGCTGCTGCTGCTCGCTCCTGTTGTATCTTACACCAGCTCCTGGAATGTGGTGTGTCTGTAACGGTAGCACTACCTTGAAAACATTCTAGGCATGGGAGACAGCCAATAATCTCTTCGCCATGTTGCGGATAGACAGGCTGGATTTTATTTCGTATCGTGCATATGCGAGAAGGAATTCTTTAGGCAGGTATACAAGCTCGGTATCTTTGTCGAGTGCTGCAAGTGATTGCATGGTTGGTAAGTGCTTATAACAATTTTCCTTTACATTTTATTTTTATATCAGATTGCATCATTGTGTTTTGTCCTTAACGCACCTGTGCTTCTCGGCTTCGCAAACGTTTTTTTTTTAGACTAATGTAACGTTCGCGTTCAATGCTCGAGCAATAGACATAGGTTTTTTAAATGCTTATAACTTTTTGTTTTTATAATTATTTTTATATATTTTTTCATCAGTGCATAGCAGTGACGCCCCTCTTGCGCGATAATGTTTTAAATGTATATTGTTTTGTGGCAAGCAAAGGAACACAGTCCTTACAAGTTGCATAATGTGTATTGCACTTGACGCATTGTAGTCATATTTGCAATTGGCGCTTGTGATCATTCGTTCTTTCTTATGTCGTTGTACATTCTAGTTTTTTCTAAACTTCTTGGTATGATAGCAACAATGATATCACTATTATGGACTATGGCTCCATCGAGTATTTTTTATATATTTTGCCTTATCATGACATAATGCTCGTGATGTACTTGCATATATGCCAGTCCTTTATTGTTTGCTACGTGACTGTTTTTTCATGTACAGAGCAATTTAATATATTTTACACTCGGTTTCCCCGACCCTTGCGCTAGTCTGATGGTGTGTATTTATATTAAAGCGTACATGTTTTAGTGTAACCTGAGACTACGCATGTCTTGATATCGGTACAATTTATACCACTTTATTTTTCAATATATGACTGGGTGTTAAGGGTTACCCAAGCTAACGATGACACTGGCCGCAAGCCCTTGTGTTGGACTGATGACGTTAGTCGTACACATCATAGTCGATTTCGCAGTGCTTATCCCACACTGCTGATCGCTCAGTGCTGACCACTTACTGCTGACCCGTCAGTTATGACCCGTCAGTGCTGACCCGTCAGTGCTGACCCCTCACTAATGATCCCTCAGTACCGACTCTTCAGTGCTGAATTCTCACTGCCAACCCCTTACTGCCGACTTCTCAAAGCTGACTTCTCAGTGCCGATCCCTCAGTGCTGACCTCTCAATACTGACCCTTCACTGCCGACCCCTCAGTGCTAACCCCTCACTGCTGTCCCCTCACTGCTGACCCTTCACTGCTGACCCCTCGCTGCTGACCTCTCAGTGCCGACCTTTCAGTGCTGACCTCCCAGTGCTGCCTTCATGCAGTACCGACACCGAGCAGTTATGTTTAACAACCGGTCAGTTTTCTATAGTTGCAATAATTTATATCACTATTCACTCGGACGAAAACGAAGATGTGTTGTAATTCTCTCTGTAGTGGTGTAGAGGGAAATCAGCATGCACCTATTTGCTAGACGAGTGTGTGCACGCCGATGGGTGTGTGCTATTTCAGACCCTACACTCCTTTATGCAATGGTAAGTTGGCGACGTGCCTGTATGCATAACTTAATTTTCTTTTCATGCGTGGAAGGTCGTTACATGTTCCTGATTTTCAAAAGTTTGGAAATGCTGACCAACTATGCTTTTACAGGGCTTAAGGCCTACTTGCCCTCGTCTAATTTATTGTAATAGGAAGTTATGAATGAGATATGAATTTGGCGGTCGTACCTTTGGTGGGTGTAAAACATCCTGCAACTCTGCTTATAAGTGGATTTAAGGTGAACTTGTAACTACCATTATGTATTTCATCGAAGATGAGGCCTTTGATATGAATTTGGTGACTATAACTTTTTTTTGGGTGGTAAATTGCAGCCAATTATGCTTATACGAAGGCCTAAGGTGTACTTGTCCCTGCGATCCTTTTAGTTATCGGAAGTGATGCCTATGTTATGAATTTGGTGACTATAGCCATATTGGGTGGGAAATGATAACCAACTATGCTTATACGAGGGCTTAGGGCGTACTTAACACTAGAATCCTATTCGTTGTCGGTGGCGATTTCTATGTTATGAATTTGACGACTATAGATTCCATGGATGGGAAATGGTGGTCGACTATGCTTATAAGACACCTTAAAATTTACTTGACCATACCACCCTGTTCTTCATCAGAAGAGATGTTTAAGAAATAAATTTGATGCCTATAGATGAGGTGGGTGGGAAATGTTGGGCAACTATGCTAATAAGTGGGTTTAGGATGTGCTTGACCTTGCGGCCCTATTCATCGTCGGGGACGATATCTATGTTATGAATTTGTTGACTATATTTTAAACAACTAGGAAATTACAACAACTGTGCTTAAAAGTAGGTGTAAGGCCTGCTTGACCCTGCGGTCCTCTTCGTCGTGGGGGATGATGCCTATGTTATGAATTGGGTTGTAATTTAAATGGTTCGGAAATTACAGCTTACTATGTGTATGATTAAGCTTAGGGCATACTTAACCCTGCGGACCTTTTCGTTGTCGGGGTAGATGCCTATGTTATGAATTTAGTGACTGTATCTTCAATGGTTCGAAAATTACAGCCAACTATGCTTACAAGTGGGCTTAGGACATACTTGGCCTGCAGTCCTTTTCGTAGTTGGGGAAATGCCTATGTTATGATTTTGGTGACTGTATCTTCAACAGTTCGTAAATTATAGTAATCTATGCTTACAAGTGTACTTAATGTATACTTGACCCTGCTGTCCTTTTTGTTGGTGGGGGTGAAGTTTATTTTATAAATTTGGTAACTATATCATAAATGGTTCAGAAATTAAATCCAACTATACTTATAAGTAGACTTAGAGCATACTTGACCCTGCGGTAATTTTCGTTGTCGGGGGTGATGCCTATGTTATGAATTTAGTGACTGTATCTTCAATGGTTCGAAAATTATAGTAATCTATGCTTACAAGTGTACTTAATGTATACTTGACCCTGCTGTCCTTTTTGTTGGTGGGGGTGAAGTCTATTTTATAAATTTGGTAACTATATCATAAATGGTTCAGAAATTAAATCCAACTATACTTATAAGTAGACTTAGAGCATACTTGACCCTGCGGTAATTTTCGTTGTCGGGGGTGATGCCTATGTTTTGTAGTTGTTGACTATATTTCGGAAATTACAGCAAACTATGCTTATAGATAGTCTTAGGGCAAACTTGACCCTGCGGTCCTTTTAGTTGTGGGGGTTGATGCCTATGTTATGAATTTGTGTTGTATCTTAAACGCTTCGGAATTTACTGTCAACTGAACTTATAGATGAGCTTGGGTCGTAATTGGCGCATGCGCGGTGCGACTCTAGGCTAGCGTACGTGGGTATGCTTCGCTCCGTGTTGCGCAGGTGGAATTACAGAGCATGGACTCGCCCTGCCAGGACGTCAGGTGAAAGTAGCCCAGAAGGTATATGAGAAAACCAATTTGCAATGACATCATGGGTCTCGTCCCCACCAGGACATCAGGTGAAAGGAACCCAGAAGGAATATGAGAAAACCAATGTGGAATGGTAGAGCATTCAACTCGTCCTCGCCAGTACACCAGGTGATAAGGGACCAGAAGTAATATGAGAAAACCCCCGAGGGATAGAACATGGGTGACGGGAGAGACTGGGTGACTCTGAGAAAAAACCCTACACGGAATGCAAGAGCGTGAAGTGGGGACATCCGGTAGGAAGGAATGAGAGAGCGTGAGAAAATAAAGGAGATCGAGAGGACTCTGAGAAAACTCCACACTCGGAATGCAAGAGCGTGGAGTGGGGACATATAATATGGCCACCATTGGCCTGGAATGACAGAGCGAGAGGGAAAATCCATGATGGCCAACGTTGACGAATGACAGAGCAGGAGGTTACCTCGTGACATCATCCAAGATGGCGGTCGTGGTTCCGCAGCACCGCATCTCCAATCCCCTGCAGCAGAATCGACATTTTCCTACTCTTAATAACTACACCAAAACCGAACTTTTAGAAGCAGTTTTATCATCGCTGAAGCACAGCACAAATAACTTATTTATTCTGTGGCTGAAGTCGACGCCAAACCAAATCGGTACTACAGCAATCATCGGATGTGCTCGGATGCTCTCGCCAGAAGTGCAATAAATGTGGTACAACCATAAAAATGTTGTCTTGGCGAGAATTACAGTACGTTAGTTCGCAAAACTACGGTGTAGTCAGATTAAGCTTGGTAACATATGAAAGCATAAAAGTAATAACAGAACATAGGTCGTGTGCACAATGATTGACCGCCATGTTTTCGAACCTATTGAATCAGAACTGCGCATAACATGTCGTGTGCATGGCAGTTCCCGACATTGTGCACAAAGGAAATGATTCTATTTCATGTCTGGTGTAGGTGAATGGGACAACAACCAATCAGAGCAGAGTATAGAATTTTCAACGAAGTTGTTTATTTTGAATGGAGGAACAGTTATGTTGCAGAAACGAAGAAAAATCAGAAATATAACAAGTAATAGTTTAGGAGGAGAAATCTATTAAGGTTATTCACATCTTAATGGTCACGAAAACAATGATTTTAAAGAAAAGCAAAAACGCTAAATATTTTTCATAACTGTCAGTTTTCACACAATATCACAATCTGGTATGAAAATATATTATTTACCAACACTGCCAACTGACGTCAGATTCGTCACGAAACTTCATTGACTAAAAATAATATATAAGTATTCATTTATGAATCAATTTCGCACGAGAATCATGGTCGTGTGGATGTTCTGTGTCTATGTTTTTGATTATGAACCAACCCTTAATTCATTACATGGTATACAATACTGTGTCAAAATGTATAGTATTCATACCATATATATGGTATTTATAGCCATCATTTCAATACGCACGAGTAACGTAGCGGCAAATTGTAAAATTTTGAAACGACAGAAATCTGTAAGATTTGAGCAGCGCTCGTGCATGTTTTCCGTACAACTTACGGGAGAATCGTAAAAGTTGGCAGCACACACAGACGTAAATTTGTTTCATTGTTAAAATTTTCTCGTTTATATTACTGGATTTTTGGCAACTAGTTTTTAAATCTAAGAAGAAAATAATATTTTTTTTTTTTACTGTGCACGTCTTCCTGGATAGAAGTTGAGGCGAGAAGCTGAAGATGTTAGAAACCGATACCATTTCAGGGGAGCTATTGGCAGCAGATTCACGTACCGAGCATGTTCGATTGTGAGGTTTACAAGCGTGATTATATTCTCGGGTTCGATTCAAACTGGCTGTTTTGAGGGTGTCTTCTACTCACGAGGTTTTCCATAGTCATTCTGCACGAATGACAGTTCAGTTCTTCGACATACGTTTTCCTGATATTCAACCAAGAAGGTAAACATGGTTAAATCCCATCTTCATTTTATTTCAATATTTTCCTCCGCGACTTAGCTTTTAGATTCAATATTTAAAAACCGAGCCTTTAAGGACTTATGAAGTAGCTTACCAATTATTTTTAAATACTTCATTTTTAGTTGTTGTTATAGTCATGCCTGTAAGCGTAATCAAAAGAAGCTAATTGTTTACTGCCTTTTAATCACGCTTGACGGAAAAAAAAGTTACTGAAGTCAAGCTACGCCATATTCAGGACTTATAAAATTATGACTGTATGCGAGAACATAATTCTATGAAATTCAATTAAACCCAAGAATGAAGGTATTTTATACTGAATCATTCTGGTAACACAGGAGAATATATGTGTGTGTATATATATATATATATATATATATATATATACACACACACACACACACACGCACACTTTCACAAAGTTTGAAAACAAGTCGTCAATTTTTTTTTGCTGATACATAAAGTAAAGGTTTTTTTTAAATTTTTATAACATGTTTTAACATTTGTATTCGATAACTTGCAAATGTGCAATAACGGTGTTAATGAAATATGTGCATCGAGAGCACTGTGGTTCGTAAAAAATTAATACTTTGGAAATAAAAAACTCTGGTAACACCGTTTTTCCAAACCTATCAATATGTATTTGACATGCCGTTGCCAACCTCAAACGATATCTCAGTTGAGAGGAATTACGACTAGTGAGATCCATCACATAAATTAATTGTAGAAATCTTGACTGGGCTGTTATTGTAGTTATTCTATAATGTTATCATTGGTTTACTGAAGTCCAGAATTAACATGAATTGTTACTCTTGTGCGGATACTAAACGTTACAGAGTTACCAAAAATAATTTTGTAAGTTCGCTAATATGTGTATTATTACAAATAAAATATTTAATGCATTCACAATTTGTGTGTGATCGTACTATCTACGAGTGAAATTAAAGTTATATTATAGAGCTTTGCAGGGCTTACGTAAAGATACTGAATGGAGTAGACTCTGTTGCAAGACTACAATAAGATGGGCTGGTCTATTCTCGAATACTTCGTGTGCGTTGAAAAAAAATGTCGGGTTTGAGGTATTTGATAAAGCGCCACGGGTCCATAACTTACAACATT
Organism: Clitarchus hookeri; assembly: GCA_002778355.1. Taxonomy (NCBI): domain Eukaryota; kingdom Metazoa; phylum Arthropoda; class Insecta; order Phasmatodea; family Phasmatidae; genus Clitarchus; species Clitarchus hookeri. Next base: position 588,793 of record NQII01000054.1, on the reverse strand, counting down.
AAAGTTTCATCATCATCTGTCTCATTAACATTTATCTTGCTGGGCTGTAAACACGCACTGATACATGCGCTATCGCGGTAAGCTAGAGAATATAGTTTTCCTTCCACTAAGTACGCATCATGATTGTGTGACAGCTCTTATCTCGTTGTGTTTCACGGTTCATAATTTATCGGTGTGTCCAAACTACGCTCGTGATTAGACAGCGACAATTCAGGTCGTTCGCGTACACTTACGGAGCATTTAAGAAAAGTCACACGTGCATGTAAATATAAACTTTCTAGACTGTTGTGTTACTAGACGCCAGGGGCGTATCCGAGTCCGTGAGGGATGGAGATCTTAATACAAATAAAATAACTTAATTTAGTTTTTGTTTCACTTACAATGCTATCAAAATAAACACAGCTATTATTTACATTATTAAACTACATATATATTATATTAACCATTGTTATTGTCAGTGAGCGGAATATTAAATGTCTATATCAATTCTAATTAAAGTCCTTATCACTGTCTCTATATTGGTTACAGTCACTTAATTCACACATATTCAATCTGTCTATTGCCATAATTCCAAATGCCTGTCACTCACGCATCTGGTTCAATAGTCCAGCCCGTTAGTCTCACCCTCGACTGGACCGATGCCCGCGGTCCGCTGACTTCACTCCCGCTGGCCACTCTCGTCGCCACTCGTCACTTCGCTGTTTTCGTACATCGCGCTAAGGCTGCACAATGCTCCAAACTCTAGACTGTCGACGTAGCCCGGCTGGTCCGATACAGAGGGTTCCCCGCACCACAAGTGTCGGTGAGTGAGACTAGGGTGATCACCAGAACATATTGCAACGACGACCCTAGAAATGCAATCCGCTCAAGGATGGAGAAGCGCATGAGTCCCGAGAGCCTTATCGGGTACGCGTGGCGGTACAATACTGTAAATCTCCACGCTCTCCTCGGGTTTCTAGTAATGCCCTTGATACACTGCAACGCACCTTTGAGCGGGACGAGACAAGTGAAGCTATGCACAGCGGCAACATATAACAAAACTATTCTTCCAAGCTGAAATCTTTGAGGTTAAAACTGGCTAAAAATTTTGTGTTAAGTACTATTTTTAAATACGAAAAAACCTGCAGAAAATAGCAATGAGACAAACATTTATAAATTTATAAATGTTAATTATTATGTCATAAAATTGAAGGGTCTTCGCGTAAAGTCCCATGGTTGTATGTTGTACGAATTCAATGTCTTCCGCATAAAGGCGTGGCCACATGTTCATATGACCTTAATGTGCCCGAATACTTTTCCCGTGAACGGCGTTGCAGTGCGTCGGAAATACGCATTTTAAACAGCAATTACTGCAAACATTCGCTGTCTCTTTCCGTACAAATTATAATTAGGCCTACACTTAATCATAGTAGGCCATACCAACTTTCAAAGCACGTGGCAATTATTTTAAAGCCCTTCAACGTGGCCAAAATCGCCATTTTCGCACTTCTGTGCCTTTGAATGCAGTGTGGGAAAATCTAAAAAATTTGTGTAGAGGCCTGCATTAGAATATGCTACGAATTTTCACCAACAAATGACAGAACCATTGCTTAAGAGAGTCCAAGTGTCGGTACTTATTTTCTACACTTTTACCGCATTACCTCAATTTTCTTTGTTGTATGAAATCATAACCTGAAAAAAATATATCAATAGTGAAAAATAACTTTTAAAAAACGAATAAAAAACTGTAGTATTTATATTGTTTTATTTTTTTCGTACGAATATCCAAATAAAAATAAGTTAGTCTGCAGTTAAAAATAAATCTTCATGTCATGAACAGACACAAAAAGTCATTCTTAAAAAAATTGGAAAATTTAGAAGAAAAAAAAACTTTTTCCTATTGAAAAGTTTTTAATTCCCGCGGTTACCTGCAAAGCAACAAAAAGATTGCACGCATATGTTTAAGCATAGAGTCTGAGAAGTATGTGATATTTGATGAAGTTGCCAGAGTCGCCCTTATCACTCCCTTGCTACCGTTTCTCAGACGAGAAAAATATGTCCAGGTAGGAGGGGTCTGTATGTAAGCTATGGTAGGTTACATACAGAAAACATCAGTTCGGGATGATTTGAAACAGCGCGGCATTAAACACAGAGTTACCTTAGCGTAAAGAAAGCGCCCGCTTCCCATCTCATTAACCCGCTTACGCGTACCATTGTTTGAATTTTAAAGAGGGGCCTGAGGGGAGGGCAGACTCCTGTTACGGACGTGATCGATGCGCGACCCAGATGCGCTGTCCGCCCGTATCGACTACGACCGGCGACCTGAGAAACGCCGGAGTAGGACACGTTGCATATGCGCCTTGACGCGGCACTCTGCGTGTTGAGGGGTGTACTAATGCACATCCAGAGTGTATCTTACCAGTGATCTGAGGTCTTCAGCGAGGTGGAGATAGAGCAGCGAAGGAAAGTAATTGGGGGGGGNTTTGTCAGACGTACGTCGAGCAAAACCTACAGGCCAACGGCAAAGTTCACATTTCCCACAAACGGAAATAGGTACTGAACCCGCCGAGAATCGTACCCGGTTCGCCGTGGTGTTGAACACTATAATAATCCGACTTCATCCTTCACCAGGAAACGTCTTGATCTATGCGGCTATACCGATTCAAACCAGTTGTTTGTGAGATGTCAGCAAAGTGCACGTCGCATTTATGTCTCGGTGTGACGTTCGCTATGAGGAAAGTTGTACTGCACATGTAGAGTATCACTCTCTACGGAACGTGTTGACTTACCACGCTATATAAAGTGAAAATGGCAGCCAGCAAAATTATCGCGATTTACGTACGCTCCTTGGAGTGGCATTTACTATGATGGAAGTAGATACTGCTCGTGCTGGATAACTCTCATCAGAAAACATCTTGTCCTACCCGACAGTACTGTCTGCAGCCGGCTGGCTGTAATAGCTAGGAGTTATGCTTCTGCATATTCACCTCCGTGTAATATTTGTGGTTCTTAAGTATGGTTATACTGTCCACCCGTACATCGGTCATTTGAGGTGAGAGGTGTGGTGGGCTCTTTTGATAAGAATTCGTCTTTAAAATCAGACCGACACACGGGGTACCAGTACGGTAACGGCGATGTAACGTTTATAGGGTCATCCATCTCGACACAATAACTTCGTTCACACATTAATTTCAGTTTTCAAATGTTGCAATCGCATGATTTTTTGGTGCATGATGTACTTGTGTTCTACGTTTTTCTTGCAACCAGCAAACAACGTGCTGCATATTCAGCGGCACTGGCATTATCCATTAATGTCAAAGGGGTGTAGCAAATTCCACAAGTCAGACTTTAAAAGTACTGGACGTCATCACCTTGTTTTGTACAGTGCAAGTCATAAGTACAATCCATGAGCAATGTGTCCACGATCATGGACGCTGTGACTGTAAAGGCTAATAACACAAATGGAATGAATATAAATGTGGTCTCTTCCGTTCAGGTATACGACTACGATACGAGCATGACCAGGAGTTGGCATTGCACATGCTCACGGCGTGGGTGGGGGGTCCGCGGTGACTGACGGCAATTTTGGAAATGGACGAAAAATTCTGGACAGTATAACTCGCAACTCCGATGTCCTAGCGCGCTGATTTCTGTACCAAACTAAATATATCGCCTAGATCTGTCGATTTATGCAACAAAAGCCAAGTATCAGTTTCGTAACTTTCATTTTTTCCCCAAATCCCGTAAAAATATTGCCCGATTATACAGACATATTCATCAAAAACTCACAGCCGTGTCTCCAAAACAATGACACCCCGATTTTTTTTTAACAGCGAGGGCTTTTAGCGTCCACATAAATGAAGTGGAGTGTAGAGCCTATGGGGGTGAAGTGAGGTGAGTATGGAGCAGCGCCGGAATGCATCCTCGTGAAAGTGTTACGGTGGAATAAATTTATTTACAATAAATCTAATTGTATAGTAGGTAGGACGAATTGGGTGTATATTCAGGTTTTCAGTTGAGGTTGTGCAGGTATGCAGCGATTTACTACTGACAGCAACCCCTATCACAAACAAGGGATGCCACTATGTGTGGTAAAATATGTGTTCGTAAGGAATTACCGCAGATGTGTACAGTGATAATTCTGCATACCAAAGGCAAAAAAAAAAAAACGTTTCATTTGTCGTAACACATAATACAGACCCACATCATCCCACCTACAATAGATTTTTATTTATTGTAAATAAAATTATTCCACCGTAACACTTTCACCAGGGTGTGCTGCCTTCGGGTTTAGTGTTAAGGTATAAGTAGTATATATGTTTTAGACATGTCTTGTCGCTGGAAAAACCTTCCAAAGTTCTTCGGTATAATTGAAAATCGCCGTGTCTATTCACGCAGGTATGTACATATATACACATGCTATTTACCTTGTTGAATTTATGTTATTCGGTGTGCTACGACAACTGAATGAATAATCAAAGAGACTCGCTATATTTTTAATAAAAATAAGTAAATTACATCTTAATCTTAATTAAAACTCAGTAGATTATCCTCACGTCGACACGAGACATTTTATCAGCATTACTCCGGTAATCGTTACTTCATGTTAAAAGGATTGATACGACCTTAGAAATTTCGCGGATAGATTTGGTAACGGGCAAAATTTAAAACGCTATATATGATTGTGCTGATTTGACGACTCGATCACAGTATATACGATATTACCTGGATGGTCCCTAGCCAATAACAAGCCCGTTACAATAGACTGAGCGAATGATGTGCAGCCCAGATTGAAATGTAATTGGCTTCTCCTGTGGAAACAGGCAACGAGCAAATTTCACCGGCACGAGCATCCAAAAGACTGTCAAGTCCGCGTAGTTTACAGGCCGACGAACTCACCAAATTTAGTCGCTGTATGCTCTTACCTAAGTAAAATATAGCCTGGGCTCTCTTATTCTCTAAGTCTTCTTTGCTGCCACAGAAGCTCAGCACAACAGCTAAAATATTTCTAAACAAATAAGAAAAGAAACTTAATTCTCTTTCGCCAGATAGGCGTATCACGCACGGATTTCAATGACGAAGAATGGCTTGAAGAGGTTTTATAAAGAAACGCCACAGAAAAACATGTTAAAAAAATATAACTGGCTTGGCAGAACAGGGTGAACGATTTCAAGACAGTTACCGTAATTGGGTCACCAATAAAATATTTTTATGCAAACGTGTATCGCATTTTTTCACGGAGTAGTTGGTGATTAAAATAAAGTTACTAAAACTAAAAATAAACCATGGTTAACTATGGACTTATCTGTTATGTTACGACAAGAGCGTTATAAATTATTCGCAGGATCTTCAAAAATTTTTTAAAACAAACCTTTGAAAATCACCCTATGTAATGACGTGTTTGGTTGTTTCTTAAACATGCCATGCATCACAAGCGTTTTACACATTTCTTATCACAAACGTACCTTACATTTTTATTACTTTTACTTACATTTTAACTATACATTATATAATTTAATTTATAAATAGTATTAATAAAACAGAGGGAAATACGTGGTAATAAATAGTTCTCATGCAAAATATTATTAAACTGAGTGCGTATGAATGTGGTGCGATGTGCTTTTGGAGTAATTTTCTAGATTTCGTTGGAATGAGATGGAGGCACATCCTGAACTACTTGATTACATACTCAACACGGTACTAATACAAGTTTTGTAGGAACTGGAAACATTCCCTGTAGGTTTTTTACTGACCCGCAGTCATTCTCAAAATGTTTAATTTATTGTGATTGAACTTCAAAATAATGGTAAACTATTTTTTTTTTATTTTTTTTTAACATTTTGCAAATTAACTCGCAACAATTTTCCAATACCTGGAGTTTGGGATATAGCCATCGCAGGATCAGCCTCTTCGTCACATGAAAATCAATCACGACTTACGGATTACGATTACTTAATAGACTGAGAAAACGAGGATGATCATTAAGCCAAGCTAAATTCTACACTTAAAAATTGTTTCCTTAATTTACTTTTGCGCTTGACTCGGGAAGTATTATAATTCGGTAGCGTTGTATGCGTTACAAAAAAAAAATACACGTTAACTTTGCGTGAGAAACTAAATTCCGCTCGTCAGTCCCACCATAAGGCTCTAAACCAACTGCAAACATTTCCTCTTGCGAGGTTGAACTACGTTGCGCAGAATCTAAGGGGATAACTCGTCACTATTGTGACAGCAGTTGATAGACAAACACCTTACTCGAGTGTACAGAATTTTATATAGCTGAGCCAGCCTGGTACCGCACATAACTCGAAGCTGTAGGATATACAGGTTGTTTATGAAATGCCACTCAGAGTACAACAGTCCGTTGTGCGTTGCATGTAGCTGTGCAACCAGGTCAACGGCCATCACTTTGAACAATGGTTGTAATACTCTACTTGCGGTTTCGATGTCACCTCGCTTTGAGTGATTGTGCTACATGTTCCTTGCATAATAATTACGGCTTACAGCATATGCGTCTTGCTTTTTATTCTATTTGCAGCATAAGGATGCATTTCCGACACCATATTCATTGCATAAAATAAACTCGTCTTGACACCCCCTTGCATTCCCCAAAAATATCTGCACTCATTTCAAAATATCCTGTATATAACAGAGCTCTCGCGAGCAGGCGTGTGCTATTCGTTTGCTGGAATTTCCACAAGGGTGGGCGTCATCGGAAAAAAAAAGAGTCGTTGGAGGGGGAAAGGGGAAGTGCAGTCGTGACTGGCCACCGTGTTGTTTATCAGATCGTCGCGGTGGGCAAAATTGGTTTTCCTGATCACCTGACCCACCCTTTGGCCCTCACGAAAATGACCATTGCATGTTGTCGCTACTGCGCTCATTATACAACCGCCCCCTCCTCTGCCACCCACTGAACAGTGGTGAGTTGTGACTTCCTCAGCACAGGCGGAGAAAAACAAGGGAGTGGGGGGACTCGCGATCACTGCAATCTATGTGGCAGGATGCATTTTAACAAAATATTATAATAATGACTAATACGTTTTCACTTGAATCCAAGGAAATAACAGAGTGAAATGAGCTTTCTTTGCCACCACACAGTTCTTCTAGTTTCTAGGACGTCCCAGTTGAAGAAGTGGATGAGATACGTGAGTCACTGTTCCGGAAGTAATTCCTTTGCATCTGGTTATGCGTCGGACAGCTCCAATAACATTTTTTACTTACTAACTGTTCTCCAGTCTCAACTAATGTACATCACTACGTCATGAGATTTTGTTGAGAAAATCTTGTAACTACTGATGTGCTAAATCTATCGTCTATACGTTTACCACCAGGGTTGGTTTTTTGTTGTTAACTTTAATAGTTTTTTTTGTCAACATTTGTTTGTTACAAACTGATTATCAGTAGCTCAATTTTCACTGTTTTCAATTATTTGGCTCAATTCTCACTGTTTACTGTTTAAAGTGACATAACTTTAACACACGCGAAGAGCAATCTGTATAAAAAGTATTCAACAAAATCGTTAATAAATGTCACATTTAATGTTAAAGTTTTAGGACATTGTTTCATATTTTTAATTGTCTTTGATGCTGTGTGTAACTGATGCTAATGTGACCTAAATTGTAGGCTTACTTCAGAAGAACTGATTTTAATGGGTGGGTGTATCTATGAATGACAAACGCTTATTCTTAGTGATCAAAGCGGAAAACTGCCAAGCAAACGTTCAGAAACGTTATTCACCCAAACTACATTATTCGAGTTTACGTATACACACCAGTATTGCAATAAATGGCAGTGATAATATGATTTGATTCACTTATATTTCTGCTTATACTGTTTTTTTTTATATTTTGGTTCTATAACGAATAACAATATTTCATTATGATTGCGTATGCAATATATTATGTTACTATTTATTTCTTACCTAAGTGTTACTACTAATATTTCCTCCATTAAAAAACATAGACATTTCACTACTTTAGGTCTTGTTGCCATACATACACTGTTTAACTTTCACGGCTTGTTCATCAATTGATGCCATCGACATTCTTGAGTATTTGTAAAATAGGTCACCGTCCTCTCTTAGTTTTCCATGCAGATTTCGAAATGCACCGTTCATGTATCTTGCACGGCTCATGGGATGCACATCCCATCGCCTTTCCCTTAATTTTTTAGAAGTATTTAATAATGCGTAGTGACACAACAGCACGCGCGGATTCACTGAGGCTGAAGAAGACAGGCTGGCAGCATTGCTCGACCCGCCAACTGAACGCGGCTGTGGCGGTTGCGAAGCGCGTGCATAAACAGACGGCTGAGATCCACCAGGACTCTCGGAGATGGAATAGCAGCGGTTGAAATCGCGTGCATAAACGTAGCCTTAAGCCTATGTGCCACGATGGAAGATTACATGCAAGCCTGCATGGCCGCTCGTCCGGATGGTTCTATGGCAGATTTGGCCGACTGCTGGCGGTTTTCATGGGCGTTTTTATTATTCGTCGTGTGCAATGTCCGATTGAAGGTTTCCTGCCAGGTTGGAATTTCAGCCAATCAGAGAGAGGGTGATAGAGTCATTTTGTTTATTTTATTTTGAGAAAGGTCGTAAAACTATTAAACACGAATAAATAGTAAATAAAAACCACGAATATGTGTACTGAGTCTATTTTGTGGAAATCAAGGTAAACATTCGTATTTATTTAACATACAATTTCCAGTAATAACAACAAAACTCTGTGCATAAACAAATAATGCTGAAGTTTTGAGTAAAAATTGTTCCTGAACCACACTTGCAGAAGTAAAATAATACAAAATGCACTTATCTTTACTTGTGCTGCAACAAGTATCATTGGATAGATTATTCCAAAGAACCCTCCATAACTGCTTGCATGCAGGCTCGGGTACCACATCCTGTGGAAGTTTCCTCCTGAGCTTGTAAGGAAAATTTTATCGAGGCATAAAGGCTTTAGATAAGAGCCGCAGTCACACGAGTGGTCTAAACGTGTTTGTTATGAATTCGTTCGGCAGCCATGTTAGAACACGTTTGCAAACGGAACTAGTTTCAGTGGTTACACCTCAATAACTGCATGCAAACACAAAGAAATCCCATCCTCGAAAACATGCTACCATATTTATTTTAATCGTTTCAATTAATCAACAAGGTTGAGTATTTTATTAATTTTATTTATATTGCAACAGTTCATTATAGCGAACACTGTTTTTCGACCTTGCGTATTATTTATTTCCTCGAATGCAGAAATTCTCACGATTTCAGTCATTTTAATTATATTGTCTATTTAGTTCATAGCAGCCAGTGAGAGAGAAAAGTTGTTCCAATGTTTCTTACACAACTTGTTTACTTCGAACCAGAAGTGACCGCGATCAAAGTTAGTTCGGAGCCAGTGTAACCGTATGGAATGCTGAACATGCTTGAAGTAAAGTAGTTCTGTGTCTCGTATGACCGCGACCTAAAATCAGCAGTTTCTTATACACTGTCTTCTGCTCCTGTCGTCAGATTTTCTTCCTGTGCTCTGCTTTATGCTTCATTACTTCATTTTATTAACAAGAAGGGCCTACGTGTTGCAGAATCAGCAATCCTACAGAATGTGTAGAAAACTCCGTATCCGAACCAGAAACGTAACGAACGTGTGCTAAAAACTTGCGAGTCTATCCTATCACGGGAAATCAACAATGGGTGAGGGATAAAATACTCTCTGTCTAACAGAAAATTAACCAACTGAAGTCTTCAAATGGACTACCACACAGGAAAAATAAAAATATTTAAAATTCACACACCTAAAATATTTTATGGCGAATACAAGCGTGTGTTGTGGCTACCCTTCGTTAGCAACTATAAATAAGGGTGGAGTGGAGAGATTGGGCGGCTCTTAACATCGAGGTCTTGAGAGCCGATGATAGTGAAGAGAGGTGAGTATGGAGCAGCGATGGAATGCAAGGGCGGGAGAAGCGGGAGATCCCCGAGAAAACGCGCAAACTAGTGGCATCGTCCGGCACGATTCCCACGTGCGGAAATCCGGGAGCGACCCCACCTGGAATCGCACCCGGTTCGCCTTTGTGGAATGTGAGTAGTCTGATCACTACGTTGCCGCGGCCCTCCTACAAATAAGCACTTCGTTTTCTAAAAACTAACTGTAACTTAAAAAAAAAATTTATTGTTGCTTTAGTTTGTTATTTACCTTCTACTTCGTCCACTTCATGTAGGCAGTACCCTACGGCCACCGAGCGAGGTAGAATTCGGGAGAACCCGGGTTTGATCCCGGGTACAGCATCAGAATTCCGGCTTTCCATGATTTTCGATAACATTTGAGGTGAATGATTGGTTCCTTGATAGAGGTCATCGCCAACCGTTCTTTCCGGTTCGGGAAACTTGGCCATCTTTTGATAACTCGGCTGTCGACGAGTTGTTTAAGCGCTTCCTACCTGTCTTCCCCGCTACCCGCTGACACGTACATTCGCTTACTTGTTTCTGCGTGGAGAGGAAGACGGAACAGGAAGCCAGAGAAACGTGTCCTCCCCGGACTTGGGCGCCGACGCACATCGCAAGGGCGGCAAGACGCCCACGCAGGACGCATGGACTAAGATGCTCATTGTCTGAAATACAAATTAAAAGACTACCCTGCGTGTTCGCATGGAATCACATTTTAGACCAGTCGACAATGCAACTTCCAAGGCAACTTTTATATTACAAACATAATTTCGCAACACCTCACTATCGTCAAAAACGGCATTTTCATACATCTATGCCTTGAAATGTAAACTAGAATACCTGCCAATATGGTAAAAAGCCTTGCACTGCACACTGCTGCAAACTTCCCGGAAAATAAAATGATAGAGTCACTGCGGGAAGACCCAAAGCTAAACGAAACCACGACGTGAAAACGGCACGCCAGCTCAGTGCATAGTACGTAAGAGACGATGTAATGCTTGGGATGCGTTTCTGTGTCGCCCTTAACGCTACCCTTCTTCCCTAGGACGTGCGTATGCGTGCATGTGCGTACGGGCGTGCACGCATGTGCCAGAGCGCGTTTTGCGTGTGTGTTGTCTGTGTGCGTTGCCTATACGAAATTGCGCGTGTATGTGCGTGAGATGTGAGCAGTTTTATTTTTTGTTTTCGCTGCCCATTTTTAACTTTTATTCCATGCAACCTGTTTTTCTGTTTGAATAATTTTCTACTTGTTTGTGTTTTGTCCACGTTTGTTTTCCTAATGGTGTATTTTGCGTTGTGTGCGTTTTTATGTACGAAGGTTTATCTAAATGAGAGATTAGTTGCAAGGTGTTTAGCAGAGGAAAAAGTTAACATGTCTCAATTGATCCTTAAAGATGTAATTACTTATAGAAAAAAATTTTCTCCGCTAATTAACCAAGAAATAGAAAAAATATCAGAGGATATGTTGGCATACCATGAAAATAGCTAAGCGATAGTCAAAACTATTGCTCGTAGAATACCCTCCTGCGATAAAAACTAACAGGTAGGAAGGGGGCTGGCTTGCCTGGCTTCTGGCAGGAAATCATCGCCTGCAGACGATTACCGAGTCAAAAGGTATCTGTTGTATCTTCCACTGCCAGGGAGAGGGGAGGGTTAATAACGGATCATCCCGGAAATTTTACAAAACTCTCCTTAAATTTGGTACTAGATATCTTTTGTATTCCAAGCCTATGAAGAATGGTTTTAAAAAATTGTTATGCGAGTGTTTACAAGTGTATAACGATAATACTTTAAAAAGAAAATAAATAATTTTCTTGAGCAGGACTTATCCCTTTGCTATCACATCATGATATCATAAAGTGGTGTTAACATAGTATAAATGTAAAAACATGCATTACGAACTTTTGGTTTAAAGTTATGTTTGAGTGTTTGAAGTGTTGCTAACTGTTGTAAAAAGCTCGCGCTATTTTTTTGTTGTATTAAATAATAGGTTTATAGTCTAAGCAGCAGAGGAAAAATAGGGGAAAGTTTTGTTGTAGGCGTGATTTTTGGTACATATATATTTTTTGGGTCGCTGAACACGAATCTGAGGTTTACCAACACTGATTTTTCCCGGAAACATGTTTTTTTTTGTTGCAAAAAATGTGTAAATTTTGGCCCCCCTTTTTTTTTTTCTCCTATATCTCACTAACTATACGTTTTTTTCGAAAACACCATTCTACACAAAATGAAAGTGGACAAAATTTGCTACATTTTATTTAAATAACATTTGTTTCTACGATCAACCATTTGGCCACTATAGCGCGCTGTAAAACGGCAAAAAAAAAAAACAAAAAAGTGGAAAACGTGATTTACAGCACTTTACGGAAAATACTGACCATTAAAGATGATGAAATGCACATAAAAATATGAAATACATGAAAATTACTTTTCATGTTTACATACATAGCGTGCACATAATGAAGTGGCCAACTTCCAATCGGTAATAAATAACGATGAAAATAATGAAGGCAAACGCAGGTAATATCTTGAAAAATTCATGTAATGTGACAATAAGTACTAATAAATCGTAAATTATATATAAGTGCATATAATAAATCGTGAAGTACATATAATATACGTCGTCAATTATTAAAAAAAAGAGAATGTAGGTACAAATAAAAAAAAATGCCGAAAGCGATTTCAATATTTAAAAACGTCGTCATGGGTCTAATCTCTTCTCCTTTCTCACTTTTTTCTCGAAGAGCCTTGCTCAGCGACATCTATAGAAAATACAGAACAAATCATGCAGTATTAAAAGGTGTGTTTATTGATACCTGATTAATGACACCCCAAACAAACTAGCGAAATTGTATAGTTAATTTTGTAATGGGGAGACGTTCTTCGTCATAATCCGCTGCTTCCATTGGATCATCCGGTTCTGGGCAGGGAAATTAAACGTCAATTCCTCTTCCAGGTCCACATCCTCTGGGCTGTCCTCGTCTCTCTCCACCAACACGTTTCCACATTTGCCTTCGCAGTTGCGGCACATGTTGGAGCAGTGAAGGCCTGCTGTTTTGCAGCCACAGTTCCGGGTGCAGTTCTTTGTACATTTACAGGTGATAAGTTTCAGCAAGGCAGGGGGAGTGGGGGGTAAAAGCATCGTCACTGGCTCAAGGCACAAACCACAACTTCAGCACTCGACTAGGTACTATAATCATTCACTGCTTACCATCTACTTCATAAAAAAAATTTAAACTACATTTAATTTACATTTACATTAAATGTACAGTACATTACAATAAAAAAAATTAAAATGCATTAAATATATTTTTCATGTATTTCATGTATTCTTATGTGCATTTCATCATCATTAATGTCATACATGGTCACTATCTGCGTAATATGGATAGTTTCCGCGTGAATTGGTCGTAAAGTGCTGTAAATCGCGTTTTTCCACTTTTTTTTTTATTGCCATTTTTCAGTGCGCTCTAGCGGCTAATCGGCTGATCCTAGAAAAAAAGTCATGCACATAAAATGTAGCAACTGTTGTCTTATTTCATTTAGTAAAGAGTGCTTTTTCGAAAAAAAAAAAAAAAAACGCATAGTTAGTGGGATATAGGCGAAAACCCAAAAAAGTGCCAAAATTTACACGTTTTTTGCAACAACAAAAAACATGTTTCCGGGCAAAATTAGTGTTGGCAAACCTCAGATTCGTGTTCAGCGACCCAAAAAACATATATGCCCCGAAAATCATGATTACAACAAATCTACCCTATATTTTCTCTTTCTGATGCTCTGTTGCTTAGACTATTAAGTAATGTGAATATCGTAAACCGCCGCAGGAACGATACTTTTCTGGTCACAATGGCGAAGACAACTTCGTGCATCCGCAGCACTGTTCGTTCCCGAATCTCGAACCAGTTAGAAATACTGTAAGGTTCCATAGTTTTTATGTGTGCAGCTCTGTTCCATTATATTTGTTATTATGGAGCGCGTTCCCGTACATTTGCTGTACATTTCCGCAACAATTTCCGTGGATACACGGAAGATTTAAACGCTGTACTGCTGATAATGGCATACATTACATCGTCAACACAGAGGTGCAATGTTTAACTTAAAAGCCGGGGCGCCGTGTGGAGCAGCGGCTGGAGCATCCCCCCCCCCTCTCACGAACCGAACCGGGCTCGAATCCCGGTGGGGTCGCGTCTAGATTTTCGCACCTGGGAATCGTGCCGGATGACGCCGTTGGTCAGCGAGTATTCTCTGGGATCTCCCATTTCCCCCCGCTCTTGCATTCCGGCGATGCTCCATACTCACCTCACTTCACTCTCATAACTCTCAAGACCTCGATGTTTATTTAGATCCGCCCAAACCTTTCCACTCTACTTAAAGTCAACTAAAATGTGCGTAAATTACATATTTTTGTTCGTAACAACAATTCATATGATCTAGTAACTAGTTATATAGTCAATTCATGATCATGTCTACTTTACACGAAGTTTCGCTAAATTTATACTTTAGGGCTATTCTCTGCGTATCCGCTACATGTAAATAAAACGTAAACAATTCTTGAAGAACACTCCTAGAAGTAACCAACACAGTGTATTTGTGCGCTTGACAGACAATCAAAAATAAATATTTTATACATAACGACACAAATAATACGAGGACTGATTCAGAAGTCATGGCAACTATTGTTTATCTCCCCAAAATGACTCAAGTCAGGTAATGTACTATGTACAGTTGAAAGTGTACAACATGTACGTTTTAAAGGTGACACCACGTGGGGTATGAATGCAAGAATGTCCGGCAAGGAACAAAGACAAACATGGCTGCATGAAATCACCGTTTAATTGACATATTCTCGTAAAACTGTTTACACTCATTTGAACGGGTACGTATCGAACGTGTACGAGCTGTTTAACATCCTTCAAAGTAGTCTCCGAGGTTGTCCACAGTTCGTTGCCAGCGATGAGGCAAACATTGTCACAGCATTTAGACGAGGGGTGGTGCACGTTGACTGATCTCTTGCAGCCGATGGTATTTCCCGTCTGCCTCATCGCTGGCAACGAACCGTGGACAATCTCGAAGACTACTTTGAAGGATGTTAAACAGCTCGTACAAGTACGATACGTGTCCGTTCACATGAGTGTATACAGTTTGAACGAGCTTATATCAATCAAACGGTGATTCCAAGCAACCGTGTTTGTCTATGTACCTTGCCGGACATTCCTGCATCCATGCCCCATGTGGTGTCACCTTTAAAACTAGCATGTACACTTTCAACTGTACATAGTACATTTACCTGAGTTAGGTCATGTTCTGGAGATAAACAATAGTTGCCATGACTTCTGAATCAACCGTCGTATAACAATAAGAAACGTAATTTTACAATTAGTGTAAAAAAGTTAATTTAATAGTATTTCATGTTAGAACTATTTCTCTCTAAATATTAGCAACATTCCTATTTTCTCATTGTTTATTTAATTCATATTAATTGTGAAATCTATGTAATAATTTATAGACAAAAAATAGGTTTTTATTTTTAAAAAAAGTAGCTTTTATGTTATTGGAAGCATAAAACGCTTGTGATATGTTTTATTTAGTAAACAACCAAACATGTCATACATAAGATGATTTTTCAAAGTTTTTAATCAGAAAGTGTGATGACACCGCTCACATACTACACTTATTGCTCCATAGTAAAATCTTGATAGAAATAGGGAATTAATGTAACTGGTATATCCGGGCCATATTGTTATTGTATAGGCTTTTATGTTGCAGCAGCTATAGTCCATTCATGGCCACTTCCAATTTTTCTGAAGCCCTGATAAAGGTCTACTTCCAGGATATTCCTCTGCCTCATGCAAACAAAGCTTAACCAAATCCAGAAAATTACAATAAAGGGACTACACACCGCATCCGTGCGCACTCAGTGTAATAATATTTTGCATAGGAACTATTTATTATTAGGCATTACCAACGTTTTCTCACTGTTTTATTGAAATTATTTATAAATTAAATATTATAATGTATATGTAAAATGCAAGAAGAAATTCATATCAACAAATTAAGTGTGTATGTTTAGGTTAAGAGAAGTATAAAACTCTTGCGATGCATGAAATATTTAGGAAACGGCCAAGCACGTCATACATGGGGCAATTTCTCAAAGGTTATATTGAAAAAGTGTGAAGAAACCGCGAGTAGTGTGTAGACTGAGGAGTAGTCCTCAGAGTGTTGCTAACATCTTCAGGCCCCATGACCACGAGCGTGAATTGACTTCCACTTTCTCCTTCTTCGGGCCGGGAAGCGTGGAAGCTATGAGAGCAAGTGCACCATCGCCGCTACGCTACGTGCAGAGTTCTCGTCGTGCCGCGTATACCTATGGAACTTTAAGCGGCGACCCTATCATTTCATCGGTGGAAAGTCTGCAGCAAGGTTCAATGCAGATCCCTATAATAGTTTCGCGTATTTCCAACCAGTACAGCAATGCGGAAACGCAGTTTCTAGCTATGTTGGAGGGCTCTGGAATAGTACTTATAATGCACATGGCGTATTGATGGTGTTATACGTACCTCGCCTGANTTATAATGCACATGGCGTATTGATGGTGTTATACGTACCTCGCCTGAAGTGTGTTTTCTTTTCGTACATCGGTATAATGGGGACAAGTTTAATGGTTTGGTAAAAAAAAAAAATTATACGGGTTTTAAACACATTGCAACGCAGTTCAAGCGCCAGGTAGGCGGCGTCCTTAATGGCCGGCCGGCACCTGCATGCTAAGCAATCAATGGCCGTTTTTATGAGCGTGTTCCTACTGGTGAATATAATTCGAGAATATTTCTGCAACTGTCGTTTATAATGCTTAAGGGGCCTCCGTAGTAATTTTTTTTAAACGTTTTAAGGTCCAATTGCAAGGAAGCGCTGCGTCGGAGATGGGAAACAGCGCAAACAAGCTTCACGTGCGTTTGGTGATAATTGCACACTACGAATCTCAATTACCAATGATCTTACTTGTAGGTAAACGATTCGCAAACCGTCTTACAGTCCTAGGTCATTATTGGCTGATGTAGCCGAACAGCATACAGTTCATTGGCTGTGACAACGAAACAAGTGTTGTGTCGACTTATGGACAGCACGCATCCCAAAATATTTTCTGTTTGCAACACATGAAACCGTAAATTAAATTGGGTATGAAAGAGTTAAAAACTAATGGCGAATACATACAATGGTTGCGAGAAACACACTTGACATAACTACAGCGCTCCCGAGTTCATCAATGAATTCGGGTTGGGGAGGGGGTGAAACCCGAGTCGC
>NQII01000054.1:468399-554991 GCA_002778355.1 Clitarchus hookeri | reverse complement strand
GCCTTATAACTGCCAGACGGCAGCTCAAACAATTAGGAATCCTCCACAACACGTACAATAGCCAATCGGACTAAAGGGCCACTTCCAAACCTTACACATCCGGTGAATAGGTACACCCTCGTCATAGGAGCCACCACGCCGTTTCATTTCGTGTGCTTACCTATTCTGTTGCAATGTGAACCAGATGTAACCTAGAGCAGTAACATGGTTTACTAAGAAGTTACCCATGGAGAAGAACGTTGGGCACTGAATCTCGCTCTCTGTGTACATAGACTAATGATGAGGTAGACTGCTTATTCGTCTTCTGCGCATGTATATACACAATTGTCAAAGTCAGAGGGTCAACAGTGATGAAAGTGTTTTTTTATATCTTAATTTTCAAATGGCAAGCACTATTAAATGAGTAAAATACTTTTACCAATTTAGATTTAATCAAACTGCATTACAAATTGGTCGGAGGAAGTATACGTGCATCTCAAAGCATTTGTTTACAAATCAGTACTCTAACCTAANTACAAATTGGTCGGAGGAAGTATACGTGCATCTCAAAGCATTTGTTTACAAATCAGTACTCTAACCTAACATCCAAACCACGCCATTTTCGCTAGACGTGTTGGCAGAAAAGTAGTTCAGTTTTGGAACACGGAGATTGATTGTACGCAGCCAGCGAGGTCGGTCTACCTCATCTTTAGTCTATGGCTGCATACTGAAAACGCTCATGTGGAGCACGCCCACAATCGTGTGAGGCGCTTTAAAGTCAAATGAGTATGGCGACGGTGCATCGGCCGCTCGGTCGCCGTAACGAGAAGGCGAGCACGCGAGGGCCAATTAGCGACCTCNGAGTATGGCGACGGTGCATCGGCCGCTCGGTCGCCGTAACGAGAAGGCGAGCACGCGAGGGCCAATTAGCGACCTCGCCCAGCGCCGAGACGCGGTTATTTTGTAATTACGGGTTCCGCCGCCGCGCCGGTGGGAACGAGTGCGAATAACGATAGAAGAGAATGCTGGACAGCTCGCCGACGGTGCTGCACTCTCGCGGTCTGGTGTGACGGATGCCTTCGTAGATCCCGCGCAACCATATAAACAGATGTCACGACGCGTCGTTTTACAAGATAGAAAACGTAAGAATTAAAAGATGTTCGCCCATGTTTTAAAGAAAAAAGACGACAGGCGGAATACGTGGGATTTATAAATTTTNGTAAGAATTAAAAGATGTTCGCCCATGTTTTAAAGAAAAAAGACGACAGGCGGAATACGTGGGATTTATAAATTTTAACAACATGGTTATACTAACTTTTCGATATAATATTTAAGATCTCAAAAGGGCACATACGAGCAATCTAACGCTGTATTCAATTAATATACGTATAACTAGAAACTTGTCAAACTTTTTTCGTTTATAGCTTNTACGAGCAATCTAACGCTGTATTCAATTAATATACGTATAACTAGAAACTTGTCAAACTTTTTTCGTTTATAGCTTCTAACAATAGTGCCAGAAATGTCAGCTACACGGCTTGGATGAGCTGTTTAAAAAAGGTTTGTGATGTATATATAAATATGGTTTACAGTGTGTGCTCGGACCATTTTCCTACTGATTCCGCCAGAAGTCCGAACTTGCTGAGTCAAGGGTATGAATTAACGACTATAGTGGCAATACATTAATGTTTAACAATCACACAGTATTTGGTATAAAAAATTACACCAGGGGCCTATAACACGAGTCCTGCAAGTACTTCAATTATTTAAAACTACTCCAGTAACACGTCGCCAAAATACCATATTTGGCTAAACCGAGATATAGTAAACTATGTTTANTTATTTAAAACTACTCCAGTAACACGTCGCCAAAATACCATATTTGGCTAAACCGAGATATAGTAAACTATGTTTATTAATTAACCTGCAGGAAATACATTTTATAGGAAATATATATAGCTAAATTATACACCATGAAAACATTCTCACCAGTTTACCTATTAAAGTAAATTCGTTTTGTCTAAAGAATCTTATTATTTTCAGGATAAAACCTGTGACAGTGTAAAGTTCCTTCAACCTTATTACTATGTTCAGCTTTTGACATCAAGAATATACGAAATATGTAATTAATATTTTGTGCAATTTTTAAACGACTCTTACAATAAGATCTAAAATGGAACACTTAGTTTATAAAACCAACAATGTGAAAATGTGNGCAATTTTTAAACGACTCTTACAATAAGATCTAAAATGGAACACTTAGTTTATAAAACCAACAATGTGAAAATGTGCAATAAATGATTAAAAAATATTTATTAACAATTAGCTAAAAGTTTCGTAATAATTTTTTTTAAACTTACAAATGATGAACATAAAATCATATGAAAAAAAAATAAGTGAAAAAATTAGGAATATGTAACCTTAAAATACAAATTTATTGACGAAATTCAGTTATGTACATATTAAATTTTTACGAACGTAGTGGGTGTACAAATTATCTGCAACGATTATTTATAATCTCGTTAAATTGTGTGTTAGGGTTAATATGTTTTGAAATACTCACATACAAAATATTTATTTTAAATCTGCCTGTGTACTGTATTTTATGAAAACTTCTGTTAATAGTATAAAACAAAGTCGCTTATCCGCGTCTGTCTTTGTATTCGCTTAGTAATTCTAAACTACTTAATGAATTTTGATGCGGTTTTCATAATTCAGAGAATTTATTGAGGAAGGTTTTGGTGTATAATTAATTTATATTTAATGTAAGGATAGTAGAGAAATGTCGAACCGTTTGTAATNAGGAAGGTTTTGGTGTATAATTAATTTATATTTAATGTAAGGATAGTAGAGAAATGTCGAACCGTTTGTAATCAAGCCGTATAAAACAGCTTTTAGGGCGCATACATGGCTTGCGCCGACTAAACCATAAGAGAGATACATCAAATTAATGTACTACAGAATTGTAGCTCTCAAAAAGGTATACAAAAAAGTCTGCAATAGCATATGTTTATCTTTTAAGGATGAACTACAGTAACCATTTTTNCTCTCAAAAAGGTATACAAAAAAGTCTGCAATAGCATATGTTTATCTTTTAAGGATGAACTACAGTAACCATTTTTATCTTTCAAAGTACCTCTGTAAAAACTAAATTGTTACCAGGCGAAGCCAGGCCGGTTCGCTAGTTTTTAATAAAAGTCTGTTACTTGGCATTTTTAGTACATATATTTTTATTGTTGTGTATTTTCCGTCTCAATAAGACACATTTTATGTAGACTACATACTGCCTGTAACGATTTTTCATAATCCGGCGTGTTTATGTCAATATTAATCTGCTTTGAATCTAAATTAATTATCAATTAAAATGTAAAAATATGCGGCGTAGGTCTGACTGTATGTTGCGTTTTATAAGAACTTCTGTAAATTGTTAATACGAGGAAATTACTTAAGGTCCTTCCCCACGATCCAATTTTTCTTCAGTCTTTACTGAATTCAATTCATNCGAGGAAATTACTTAAGGTCCTTCCCCACGATCCAATTTTTCTTCAGTCTTTACTGAAATCTATATGACGTCATAATCGCGGTGATTTTCTCTTTCAGTTTATTGAATGTATCGTTTTCCTTCACGAATTTAGTTTTGAAAATGTTCTATAATTTCTTGAAACCCAAATTTCAATCACCGATCACAGCTTGTCTGACAAGATTAATTGAAGTAATCTCATAATAATAAGAGAGTTTTGTGCATATATTTTAAAGCTGTTACAAAAAAGGACGCATATTTTTTAAAAAGAAAATGCAAATTATACGAAGAAATTTTGTTGTGGTTTAACCAATTATTTTCGTGTCGCGCTGGAGTCGCAGATACTTCAAAAAATTTACTTTACTTTTTTCATTGGTTTTGTTAAGAAATTTGTAATAAATATCCATGTGGATACTTTGAGGATTATTGAATGCTATTCATTGAAAGGCAAATAAAGTGATTTATTTAGTTCAATAAATTGAATTCAAGTAATTGAATATTCAATAAATATTTGGTCGTGTGAAATGGCCTTTAGCTTTATATAACATATAAAATTATGTTATATAAATTGTTGAGTTTCTTTTGTTTTAATAAGTTTCAATTTTATTTCTCAGGTGTATATTTTTGTAGTTTGTTACAAATCCACTGCATTTGATTACTATTGGTTTTAAACTAGACTGCTGCGTTTTATAGCATCCAGTGTCACGTTCAGGATTCCGCTTTCATGATCAGATCTCTTTTTAGTATTAACCCCAAAATTATTAGACTTTATATGCGGTTATGTTTCGAGCAACAGTTAAGTTAGGTGGTTTTTTGATGTTCAGTATACACAATTATAATCGCAGTATTTTTGAATAGAAATAATTAAGCTAAGTACTTTCTCTGTTTTAACTCATGTTTGTAAATAATGTACGATATGTATTAAGTCCTGCAGACACTGTACACTGTCAGCAGTTAGTATGTGGGCGCGTAATTTCAGTCAAATAAAATACACGACTTTTACACTTTTTTGACGTGCACACGTGCTTTCGTTATAGCAGTCGCAGGCCTTCATCACACCGGGCCGCTAGATGCCACCACCGTCGTTCGTCGCGCACTTGCATGTGTTATTGGTATAGACCTGACCAGTAATTATTTAACGAGTGCGCTCGCGGGCGTCGCGGAAAAAAAGAAGGCGCTGTTCCTGCTTGCGAAACACAGAACACAGGCGCACCTCCGCGCACAACAGCCGCGCTTACAGGAGTGCAGCCATAGCGTAGACATAAGAGAGGAAATGGCGTCACGGTTCCTTTGATGTGGGCGCACCCAGAGAGAGCCTGAAGATGATGTAGACCGGCCTCACTGGCTGCGTACGATCAGTCTCCGAGTCCCGGCACTGAACTGCTTTTCTGCCGACACGACTAGCAAAAACGGCATTGATTGAATTTTTTTTGGATCCGAGGTTAGAACGCTGTTTAGTAAACAAGTGAAGTGGAGAGATTTGGGCGGCTCTTAAGGCTCCTGCCTACCTGGCGCTTGAACTGCGTTGCAGTGTCTTTGAAATACGTGTTTTTCAGCGAAACTATAGTCGTGCTGTCCTAAGAACGGACTTGGTTCCGCTTACCCAAGTGAAAGAGAGAGACATGTCATCTGTAATCATTCATACAGCGTGTGGGCAGTCGGTCCTCCTCTGCCTGATCCACTGGGTTTAACAGGAGAGAACTTCCAGACCAACATTCAGTGCTCACAGCGCCCAGGCTAGTAAATTATATATTCGGCCAAAATTTCTGCGACTTCAGTCATTGTGTTTGCCACATCAGTCTTTACAGTAATCCATGCTGTGCACACTTGCCAGATCCCTTTGTCTGATCTTAGACAACAATAGTAAAGCATCCACCATGCTTTAATAATTGGCTCAGTTGAATGCAATCCAATATGAAAAGATTACGCTCCTTCCAATCGCGGTGGTTGGGCGTGGTTACCACCTCACCTGTCAACAGCATCGTACAGAGTAGAATCTGCACGCGCCACCTTGATGGGGCCGAGGCCTATCCAACATCTACGAACGCGCTTCGTAAAACGAGTCCTCTACGGCGGACCAGACCAACGTCCCTTCATTAGCAGGCATCAACCTTTCGAAACTACCACCCGATACCGACGACACGCCGCTTACCAAAGGTAGCTATTGCCACCATCCCAAAGTGCTTCCCCCTAAAGGAGCAGCCCTCCAGACAAATACCCGCCTCCAGGCCTCCTCCCAGCGGGAGGTCAACCAATGCCACCCAGAGTCCGACCCGTGACCAGCGCGGCCAAAGGCCGGGGCTTCACACTGATCCCCTAGGTCCCCACGACTATTCCGTGCNTTTGTCTGATCTTAGACAACAATAGTAAAGCATCCACCATGCTTTAATAATTGGCTCAGTTGAATGCAATCCAATATAAAAAGATTACGCTCCTTCCAATCGCGGTGGTTGGGCGTGGTTACCACCTCACCTGTCAACAGCATCGTNTTTGTCTGATCTTAGACAACAATAGTAAAGCATCCACCATGCTTTAATAATTGGCTCAGTTGAATGCAATCCAATATGAAAAGATTACGCTCCTTCCAATCGCGGTGGTTGGGCGTGGTTACCACCTCACCTGTCAACAGCATCGTACAGAGTAGAATCTGCACGCGCCACCTTGATGGGGCCGAGGCCTATCCAACATCTACGAACGCGCTTCGTAAAACGAGTCCTCTACGGCGGACCAGACCAACGTCCCTTCATTAGCAGGCATCAACCTTTCGAAACTACCACCCGATACCGACGACACGCCGCTTANACACCGAGTTTTCACCCAGGAGAAGCCCAACTCCTCCAGGACGCCATATAGTCCCTTCTGCGGAGCTCCACCACCCCGTTATCTACCCGAAGGCATCAGTTGGGGGTGTGCACTCGGCTCGCGTGTCATCACCGCTGACGAGGAACATATGCAGCCTCTGGAAAATCGCACATGACCTCGCTGTAGTTGATCGTCAGTGCACTGGTGGGGCCGCCACTAGCCCATAATCGTCCTCACCCCGTCAGCCACGGCATGGCCACCGTGTTTCCAGCCCTGACCTATCGAGAAGGTTGAGAAGGACTTGAGTAGCGCCAGGCTATATATTCGCATCGTTGCCCCATTTCAGGGACCGTGTCTCGGTCCACGTGGCGGCAGGGGCAATCCCAATCAGCTATGAGAAGACCCCACCGGAGCTCGTTAGCCGGGCCGAACAGCCCCCTGCCGGAACCATCAGGAGACCAATCTGTGGTCCAGTAAGGGGGGCTACACCACTTCACGCCAATCTGATCTTACACGTTAAGCCGGTGAACCACAATGCGGGCCTGCACCAGGAGGATGGCTGAACTTGGATAGTCATTCCCGTAGTCACGACTACCCAACCAGGCACTCTGGGGAGCTGAATCTGTACACTCCTTACACATAGGGATCTGCTACCGGCTTTCACCCAAGTGCACTTTCAGCTCCTCCCCGTCGCCTTATACCCATGACAGGTTGGTTCGACCACCAGCCCAGCTCCAACCCGGCCCCCCCAGGGCTGAAAGAGAGAGGCAGAACGACTTGCAAAGCACCAACCACAGGTAGTTGGCAGGCGGGTAGACGAATCTGCAGGCACTCCATCCCAACTGCCGTACCACCGCCGTCCAATTGATACCATTCCCGGGGAGAAGTGGCCCGACATTGGCAGAACTCCCAAGTCCTAAGTTACAGCGGCGCTACTATAGTAAACATGCGTCCAATGTGCTTATCTACGAAAAGAACTCACACTTCAGACGAGGTCTGTTGAGTTGCTTTCAAGAGGTCACGTCCATTAGAAACTTTATTTCAGAGTACTCCAGAATTGTTAAAAATGGCTTTTTCAGAGCGCTGTATTTCAAAATATACCCGTCACATGCATACAAAACTACTCAAGGGCACTGCATTGAACCTTCCTACAGACTTTCCATCAATAAAATGATAGCTTCACCTCTGAAAATCTCATAGGTACACGCAGTACAACGAGAACACTGCAAACCAGTTCAGAGCCTTGTGCTTAGCGACGATGGCGCACTTGCTGCGTGTGACAGTGTCGCTTTTATCGCTCCCACGCTTCTGGTCTCAAACGTGCGAAATATCTCTAGGTAGGCGAAAGCCTTAACTTCGAGGCCTTGAGAGCCGATTTTAGTAAACAAGTGCTTTGAGATGTTTTTACCCCTGCTCTGATCAATCTGTAATGCAGTTTGATCAAATTTAAATTGGTAAAAGTATTCTATTGAAACAGAAGTGTTCGTCTTTTGAAAATTAAGATATAAACTAACACGTTCATCACTGTTGACCATATGTGACTTTGACAGTTGTATTGGCGTGGGGTAGGTTAGTGTTGGGTAGATGCGCAGAAGACAAAGAATCGGCCAACCTCATCTTTAGTCTACGAACCAGCTCAGCCGCCCCACACAGCTCCCAACCAAAGACCAGATAATTCCAAGAATAGATTTTAGGACAAACGGAATAGAAAGTTCAAGCAGCAGAAATGAAATTTATTATATCAACATTAGGGGTCAACCTGTTAGATAAGAAACACAATAATGATTTAAGGAAAGAACTTGAAGTAGAACCGTTGCTTGACAAGCTGAAGAAAAACAACAAGAAGTGGTGTGAACATCCAAGAAGAACGCCAGAAAGCAGACTACCAGCTTCAACAATGGGATAACGACAGAGAGGAAAACGAGATGTGGGAAGACCCCGAGCGAAATGGACGCACGCCGTAACAGGCTGAAGATGCCTAATCCATGGGAAAAAAAGAAGATAAACAGAGCTAGTGCTGTAATCGACTCACTATCTCATATGAATAAATATTTTATTAACTCTTTAAAACATTATAATCCCGTTTTAATTGTAATTAGGACCATGTATTTTTCGCGGAAAGTTACCACGAGCAGTTGCACGCCAAAACACTTTAGATCAGATCCACTTTCATTATTAGATGATTCTAATTGTCACATGTATTAGCAATCTACCCACAAATCACCGTCGTTCATTGTTGAAATATCTTAATTCTGGTTGGCCCAGTCAAGTGCGAAAATATATTTTCACAAAGACACGCCGCCAGTAACAAAAAAAAAAAAATGTGTGGACGTAGGATTGTGAAGCCTAGTCTACGCATAAACCTTTTCGCGTAAAACTGGTTGCCCTAATTGTAATTTGCGAATTCTGATGCCATTAACAGATGTAAAATCTGACAAAACCGAAAAGGTTTACTCAATCGCCAGCTACTAGAGCTGAGGAACTTAATACGAAACACATTAAGTTCGGCAATAACAAAATTAAGCTGAGAAAAAAAGAGGAATCTAGACACCGTATTTCTGCACTGTCCAGACAACAAAAATAAAATACTTTTTTATAAGTAACAATGAAATAAGTTTCCACCAGTGCTACCTCAAAATATAAACACTTCAATAGTAAATATGTACTTAACCAAATGCGTACGAAAACTCAAATATAATTTCACTTGTCGTTGCGAACACAGCGTTGTTGCCAACACAGCACTCCTTTTGCCGTCTTTAATTCATATTAATTACCATATATATTACAAAATATAGACAAATGTAAGTGAAATTTTCACATAATCAAAAAAACAGAATAATGTTGATGACGGCATATAGTTGTTGTGGCATATTATTTATTTATAAACAGAAAAAAAGCCAAGATGTTGCTCCTGGGATGAGTTTTCAAAAGTTGGTTTCAAAAAGTGTGGAGATACCGCGAACTGACTGCAGATAGTGGAGGTACGTAAGCCACCTTCGCAAACTCTCTCATTGAACCATCGAAACCATGTGACTTTGACTAAGAATAGCACTTATTTAGTGAGCCAAGTTGAAAGTCGTTGCCTGAAAATTAAATTTAAACAACGCAAATTTCAATACTTTGAAAACAAATGTACGTGCAAATATGAAATGTTAATCTTTTCTTGTTAAATCTCTTTCTCGAAGTGCAACACCCATTTATATGACTAACGCCCAGTAAACGTACATATAATGCTGCGATAGTATTTCACTTTATATAGCGATATATATTTCTCACTTTCCGGCATAAATATTGCAAAAACTCGATTTTATAAGTTACGATAGTCTTGCATTCTAGGTCTGATAGTAACCTTATGCGTTTAATAAGGTTACGAATAATACTGATATAGACTTACACCGTATCTCAGAAGCTACTTGACCGATTTATATCGAATCTGGTGGAAAATTCCATTTGTTTAACATTTTTTTAAAACACATGATCTTATTATATAAATATTTTAGAATATAGTGTAAATTACTAACATGTATGTGCATAGAAAAGTAGTTTTATTAGTAAGACCGTAAATTCTTCGATTCATTTCGGAGCAAGCTGGAATTAAAGTCTCGTAAATTATTTTGCAGTTAATCAACGCGCTATTGGCGCCTTCTGGAGAACCCTAAGCAAAAAGTAAGCATGAAACAAAACGCTGGGAACGATCATCGCCTTCCATTGTGACAAAAAGCATTCATTAAGTAGTTTACATCTACTTGACTGTACATACAGTTTTCAAGTCTAACCTAAAGCAGGTCACTGAACTAGTCAATAAGAAGTTCTTTTTTTTCCACTGTGACTGCGCCACTCATTATTAACAGATGGTGATTTATAGCAAAAATAGTTTACTGCTTGTTCGGCTTCAGTGTACTATGTGCAATTCTGAAGTTTTTATTACTGACTGTCGACTGAAATATTCGAACTGTGCAATAATAATTCCTGTACTCTATTACTGTATCATTATGATTTGTCTGCAAACGGGAAAATCCAATTACCAAGGACAAGAAAATTTTGCAAGTTCAGTTAATAGACTAAAGATGAGGTAAACCACTTATTCGTCTTCTGCTCATGCACCCAACATTGACCTACCCCCAAAGGAAAGCAACTGTCAAAGTCACACTCGGTCAACAGTGATGCACATGTTTGTCAATGTCTTCATTTTCAAAAGAAAACCCTTTTATACGAATAAAATACTTTCAAGAAATTGAATTAAAACTAACTGCATTCCAAATTGGATAGAGGAAGTATACAAACATCTCAAAGCACTTATTTACTAACTAGTATTATAACATAAAATCCAATCCACGCCGTTTTTGCTAGTCGTATTGGCAGAAAAGCAGTTCAATGTTGGAGCATGATGATTGGTTGTGCGCAGCCAGCGAGATTGGTCTGTATTCTATTGTTCAGTGACGCGTAGGCTGTGCTTCACAGTCCTATGCACACTTAAGCGTCAGCTTTTTGTTTATTGGTTACTGCCCGAGGAAGTTGGCCACTCTATCCCAGAATGGGTAGCATGATATTTGGTTTTTTTCTTGGAAGTTTGTTATTGGTTCAGAGTCCTTGAGGTAGTGTTTTATAAACTGTGATCCAATAGCAAATGTTGCTTAAATACAAAAGCGTTTGGAGTCTAGCTTGTCATAGAATTAATTCGCGAAATTTTCATATCCCTACCAGGTATGAACGTAGCAATCAAGACCCCATAGTGTTTTAAAGAATATATTGTACATAATAATTTTCAGAAATACAAATGTCTGTAATTATGTTAGGCAGCTTCTACAATTAGCGTCGGTTACTCGCGAATGTGCAACTAGATGGGAATTTAACTCTTTCAGATCCAGTGTACAATGTTGTGTACATAATTCAAAGGAAATTTATTTTTTGGTGGTACTGTACTCTACGAGGCTCAGTGCCCAATGGTTAGGGTTCTACAAAATTTGCGTTATTATTTGGCATCACGCTAGACTTCACAATCCTGTAGATACTCGATTCGGTGTCGTTAATTCATACACTGCTGTCTGGTTGTGAAGTTTTATCCCATCTGACAACACTGCACTTGATTCGGCCACACAATTATTGAGTGCATATTCATTGGCCGAAAGTTTTTCAGGGCGTGTCAAATGAAGCACGGTCCAATAAAAACGTTGTAAAAACTTACACGTGCTTATAATATAGCTTATCCCCAAAAGATAAAGCGAATTTTGCAGGTATCTGCCAATGGTCTTCCTCGGGGGCAACTGAATCGTGAACCGTGGTATTGATCTAGGTTCACATCACTATTGCTCAGCTGAAATCCCCAAACCTCACTGTTCGTGATAATGAAACAAGTGATACATACACACCCAAAATTTTCGCGGATTCATTCGACAAAAATATAGACTCCATATTCCTACGTGTACTCGAGTCTTAGTTGTTCATTGGTTATTTTTCCAGTTTTACCCCAGACCAGGCAGCACGGAATTCGGCCCTTGTTTTACCTGCAGGTAAGTTATTGTCTCTAATTCGCCCAGGGCGTGGTTTCCAAACTGCAATCTAACTAAAGAAGAAAGTCAATGTACACGTGTTTGAAGTCGAGCTTGTCTTCGTATGAATTAGCGAGATTTCCACGTGTCTACGTCTGCTTAACACTGCACGTACCAAACATGTATTATTTTAACCACCTTAAACCATAAATTAAACTGAGTTTGAAAGGGTTTTAATAAAACTCACCCAGTCGTGAAAAACAACAACGAACTTTTTTTTAACGTACATAGATTTTGGACGTTTTTTTTTTTTTATATTTCTACGCCCAGACATCACGTATTCTGCCGGACTTTGCGTACGGAAGCTAGGAGAGGAAATGGGGAAAGGACGTATGTACGCGAAAGGACGGAAAGGGAGAGAGAGAGAGAGAGAGAGAAAGGACGCAAACCGGTGGCATGCGGCACGCCTCCGTTGATTGGGCACGGTCGGAAAATGAAATTGGCACCAAACCATCTCCTGCCAACCTACCCCCTTTACCGTCCCTCCCTCCTATACCATTTCCCACTTCCCCCGTCGTGCCGATCTGTCGCGGTGAATACGGTATTGATTGGTCATATAAACGCTTTTCTGGTTGCCATGGCGACGTCGTTTTCAAGATTAACAGCGTGCGTGGAGGAAGTATCGAATCGAAGGGGGGAGGGGGTGTACAGCAAATTGAGCTACCACTACCCATCTTTCCCTATCCCCATCCCCATAACCCCAAAGGCGTGTGCATATGGTGTGCGTGTTCATGTGCATGGGCGTGTGCACCTGCCCCCCCCCCCATGGAATTAGTTCAGTAGTAAAATAAAAAATCTTGTCATTTTAATATTTTTACTTGGCAGTTTGAGTTTTTAAAACGTCCACTAAATTAAAAACAGGTTTAATGTAGTGTTAGACTAATTGCGATGATTATGTTTAAATATATTCATAATGTGTTTTTTAGTCTCGTGAAAGTGGATCTTCATTTTGAGGTTTGCACCGCCCATTACCCAAACCTGAGCACGCTTATGGGGCTATGGACAGAAGTCCATGAAGCACGTAAATACACACGTGTTTTCAGCACGCGTTAGCCTCTTTGCTTTACATCCGGAAGGTCGTGGCATCACTACCGACCAGCTGCATTGACGTCCCTATGTACCTGAAGCTGTTTTGCGCGTTCAAGGCCCAGAAACAAGGGAGCTATACGGGCGACACTTACACGCGCGCATAGCGCTCAATCGCCCCTACGCGAAAGACGCTGAACGGGCTTGCAGCGTTTCCGTCGTTGCGCGGTATTGTGCAAATTAGATTCTTAATGGTTGGAATTAATTCCACGCAATGAACACCACATATTTAACTAAATACGTATTGTTGTACTTTTCTCCTTGACTTTGAAGGAAACTGCGCAGGCGGGCTTTAAAAATGCATTTTTTGTTTACAATCTCACGATTTTTTTTTTTTACTCTTCAACTTCACGTAATGTGATAAAAAGAAACACTACAGTCAATTCACTGCTGCTTGCAACTTTTCTGAAGCCCTGCTAAAGTTCTACTTCCAGAATATTCCTCCGCCTCATGCGAACAAAGCTTAACCGAGTCTAGTAAATTACACCAAATGGACAACGCACCGCATTCGTGTGCACTCAAATATTTTTCATGAGAATTATCTCTCACTAGGCATTACCAAAGCAACTATTTTCTCCCTGTTTTTATTCATATTAATTATAATTGAAATGTAGGTAAAAGTTCGATTTAACGAAAAATAAGATAATTTTATGTTAATTAGAGCATAGAAAGCTGGTGATACATGGCATATTTATGAGAAAATGAAACACGTAACACACGGGATGAGAGTGCAAAGGTTTGATTCAAAAAGTGTAAAGTGCGACGAATAAAGAATCGGGCCGTCACGTCGAGTGACGGCGGCAAGCGAGGTCGTGGGAGGCTGCACCGGTCATGGANCTGTGTAGTATCGGATCGTTCGGGACACGCATGATTGTAAATATTGCAAACGTGAGAGATATAAATTGTACAGTTTTAATAGTAATTCAATAGATGTTAGTAAACTGTTTATAGGGACTGGTTTCTATTATTTTATTGTATTTAATGTATGTTATATGACGGACGATTATGTACATTTCAGCCGTAAAATACGATTGATAGCCATAATAGTCGACATATCAGTTTTTGAATATTTTTGGATCTTTATAAATAAATTAGGAAGGAAATATTATTAACTCTTTGATTTAGTTGCAATAATTAGTTAACTGTAAAAATATTAAAAACTAAGAGTGTGCCTGCGTGCTCTTGTAGAGACTTTGTTTTTTTTTTACTTCAATTATCTCTAATTCAAACATGGAGTCCTAAAAATTTAGTCTCGTATGGAAGTGTATTTCTGAGATATCACCTGAACAAGCAAAGAGTATTTGCCTGCAGCTATTTGGCGTGTTCGATGGGTAGGTAGGTAGGTATTAACGTCTCATCGACAGCGAGGTCATTGTTGCTCAGACATGCCGCAACGGGTAGGAATAGGCCATGGCCCACAGTAAGGAACCATCCCATCATTCGCCTCGTGTCATTTCGGGGAACCATGGAAAACCGAAATCAGGATGGCCGGGCCTGGATTTGAACCCGTGCCCTGACGAATGCGAGTCCACAGTTAAATCACTGCGCCACCTCGCTCGGTTTTGCGTGATCGAGGACTTGAAACACGTGAGCTCTAAGACCGACTGTTGGTCACTCACCACTTGTTTCATCGCCCCTACGCGCAAGGCGCTCAACTGGCGTGCAATATTTCCGTCCGCGTCTCGCATGAACGTGACTAAGTAGTGACCCTATATTTTTATTGCAGCGAATTAAGATAAGACTATGATGCGTTTCTAAAATACCACTCTGACATTTCTGTACAGAAAATTTAGCAGTTACGACTGATTCTGAAAACACTCGTTTTATCCATTTTCTCTCTCACAGAANTTAAATCACTGCGCCACCTCGCTCGGTTTTGCGTGATCGAGGACTTGAAACACGTGAGCTCTAAGACCGACTGTTGCTCACTCACCACTTGTTTCATCGCCCCTACGCGCAAGGCGCTCAACTGGCGTGCAATATTTCCGTCCGCGTCTCGCATGAACGTGACTAAGTAGTGACCCTATATTTTTATTGCAGCGAATTAAGATAAGACTATGATGCGTTTCTAAAATACCACTCTGAAATTTCTGTACAGAAAATTTAGCAGTTACGACTGATTCTGAAAACACTCGTTTTATCCATTTTCTCTCTCACAGAANAATTTCTGTACAGAAAATTTAGCAGTTACGACTGATTCTGAAAACACTCGTTTTATCCATTTTCTCTCTCACAGAAAATCATCCTTGGAGTTGAAACTAGAACATGAAACTGGTCTTTGGGTACAAACCGTTTCTTAAAGGCTTTTCCTGTGTAGACACCACTACAAATATCCAACGATTTTTGAATCACGTGTTTTCCAACAAACCTCTGCAACACACTTAATTCGCCAGCTAGACGGAGCTCTTAATAAATTTCTGGAAATAGTTCAGTTTGCATTTGTTTTTCATGGTAACATAAATGTATCCCTTCCCTACGTCACGTAAGATTTTTACAGACGCAAAGAACACTTGTCTGTTCAACCTGCTGATCATATTTGTATATTTAGCTTTGTGAGTAGAGTGCGCGGTGATCATGGAGCATATCACATTTCGTTAACTGATTATGAAGTAAATTGTAAATCAAATTACACAGATAGTAGTTAATCTTAAGACATAAAAAAATGCTACGTGATTCAGGCGATTACATAAACATTTTATAAAGTAATTAAAATCTACAATAAATTAGTTGGTTCCATGGCATTAGTTTTGTGTATATGCGCCAGTTTACAAAACACAGAAGTTCATTAAACATCTCATGGCCCTTCTTGCACTTGAAGGGACAGCGTTCATTATCATTTCCATAAATGATTTTGTCACACTTTTTCATTGTCAACACTAACAACGAGGAGTACACTCAAAAGCAAGACAGATTATTCTGTTGGGTTGTTGGCTTATTACAGACAGCGGATTTAGTTTTGATTTTTCATGAGACAATATTTACTGTTCTTTGCATGATGCAGTGGCAGTAAATATGTTAGTTTCATTTCGGATGTTTGAGAAAACCTTTACCGTGCGATAATATACTACACAGATGTATGAAAAATTCGGAAAACGAAATGTGACAAACATCAAGCATGGCTGTTTGTGCTGATGTGAGTACGCCAATTCTCTTAGGAAGGATAGTCTTGAACCTAGAAACAAATCGTGCTACTTAAATTATCGCTATACCAGACATATAANAATTCTCTTAGGAAGGATAGTCTTGAACCTAGAAACAAATCGTGCTACTTAAATTATCGCTATACCAGACATATAATTGGATTCTGCGTCACCGAACCGTAGAGCAGTTCTGTGTTCTCGTGCACCTTAAAAAAAAAATTTTCTTTCCTCAGCTTCTATTTTCCGTGTGCAACACATGTTAAACTTTCAAAGGAAGGGAACCAANAAAAAAAAAATTTTCTTTCCTCAGCTTCTATTTTCCGTGTGCAACACATGTTAAACTTTCAAAGGAAGGGAACCAAGTGGAAATTTTTATTCTATGTTTCAAAACACCTCACCTCAGATCTTCACTTATTCACTACATTAAATGAAAATACCCGCACGCGGCATGACCATGTTGTCATGACCATTTCACACAGCAGAAAAAAAAACGCCGGAAGAGTGGTATTACATTTTAAACACCATCATGTTAACCATTTTGGCAAAAATATATATCGTTACACTTACAACAGATGCTTTACAACCATGTAAACCAGATATGTATTACAATTAGTCTACGAAAGGTTCCTGTTTGCACGTATTTCCGTCGTATGTTGTGCGTCGGCAGGGATGCCAGAATTACCAATATACTTTTTCTCTTCACTCGCTCACCCATCAGCTGATGCAGGCTTTTGTATATAAAACGTTATTAGTTA
Source organism: Clitarchus hookeri (assembly GCA_002778355.1). Taxonomy (NCBI): domain Eukaryota; kingdom Metazoa; phylum Arthropoda; class Insecta; order Phasmatodea; family Phasmatidae; genus Clitarchus; species Clitarchus hookeri. The sequence goes on along the minus strand of NQII01000054.1, from coordinate 538,160 downwards.
CTTTTTTTTTGTTGCCACACACTGGCTGCCATAAAAGCGCACTCATTTTTGAGATAAGACTATACACGGCGTTGCACTCACAGTAAATGCATCAACGATAAAAAAAAATACAAAGCAGGAAACCCACGTCTAACATGTAGAGGCCAAGGAATATATTCCCTGAGGTCAACGACCTGCAAACTTGACTTCACAGTCTCTTTGTATAATCGAGCATTTGTCGCATGTTCCTCGTTGGCTCAGAATGCTTTCGAAGTGTCAGATAACATGTGAACCAACTGCAAAAACAAAATAAACGTACAAGTTTTTGAATTCTTGATTGTCCCTACACGAACACGCAAAATTTTAAAGTATCTTGTAATAAAGGAAAACCTTTAAATTTGGATATCCCNTTGATTGTCCCTACACGAACACGCAAAATTTTAAAGTATCTTGTAATAAAGGAAAACCTTTAAATTTGGATATCCCTTTTGTTGCTAAAACTACTCTTGAGGTGCATAAACTTATGACAATAACGTCAAACACATAACATACTGTATATTGCTACCAATATGTACGAATGGGGTCACAGTGGCGCAGCGGCTAGAGCACTCACCTCCCAAGGCGAACCGGGTTAAATTCCCGGAGGGGTCGCTCCCGGATTTTTGCAAGTGATAATAGTATAGTTGGCGTGTTTTCTCTGGGATCTCCCATTGCCCCTGCCCTTGCATTGCAGCGCTGCTCCATTCTCACCTNTTGATTGTCCCTACACGAACACGCAAAATTTTAAAGTATCTTGTAATAAAGGAAAACCTTTAAATTTGGATATCCCGTTTGTTGCTAAAACTACTCTTGAGGTGCATAAACTTATGCCAATAACGTCAAACACATAACATACTGTATATTGCTACCAATATGTACGAATGGGGTCACAGTGGCGCAGCGGCTAGAGCACTCACCTCCCAAGGCGAACCGGGTTAAATTCCCGGAGGGGTCGCTCCCGGATTTTTGCAAGTGATAATCGTATAGTTGGCGTGTTTTCTCTGGGATCTCCCATTGCCCCTGCCCTTGCATTGCAGCGCTGCTCCATTCTCACCTNCGTATAGTTGGCGTGTTTTCTCTGGGATCTCCCATTGCCCCTGCCCTTGCATTGCAGCGCTGCTCCATTCTCACCTCGCTTCACACTCATCGACTCTCGAGACACCAATGTTAAGAGACGCCCAAACCTCTCCACCCCGCCCCCTCCGTCATTATGTAGGAGAGTGTTGTACTGATACAAGATAAAAGTACAGTTCCAGACGGAACATTGATTTCTTACAGTGTTTATAATACAAAATTTTTATGACCGAAACTCTTGATACTTACCTTTAAAACTCTAATGTTATCAAAGTAAGTTCCTTTTTGGCTTCATTGGCTAGAAGTGAAAAGTACTATAATTTTTAAAACACGAACAGTGGACAATTGCTACTCCACCAGTGGTCAAATGAAGTCTGCTTTCAACTATTTAGAATATGCTTATGACATTTTCCCTTCTTGTGCATGACAACTAGAAAAACGTATTTTATATTTATGTTATAAATTAATTACACGGTGGTGGTACAGAACATATGGGCGTACAGATGCGAAACTGCATTCTCTAATTGGCTGCGCAACGCTCCGGTAGTATTCGTTGAGTCTGATTTGCCACTTCATACTACTAAGCTATACTCCCAAATTGTTCCTTTAGTTTGTTTTGAAGCTTTGGCACGTGCGGCTGGGGTCACATTTGTCTTTGATATAGTTTCATATAATTCAAGACATGCTGTTACAGTAGATCCCTCAATCTTCTAAGGCTGAAAACTAGTGCAGTTGCAAAAGTAACACAAGCTTACAAATGTTAGGAATCTAGCTAGTAACCATTTAAAAACGGAAGTTTTTTTTAGTTCTTAAATATCAATACACCGTATACCGTATATTTATGAATTTACGGTATGCATAAAGACCGTGTTCAGTGATCCTAAAATAATGTTTTCTTTCTTTGAGTATATCTATAAAAAAAAGTCGTGTGGGATGAGACCCGGACCAACCTAGTTTTGCTTAGTCAGGTTATTCCTGTTGCACTATAACATTTCACAAATGCATGTCGGTTTTTAGGAATTGGGTTGTTTGCTACTGGATACTTAATTTGCTGTTGATGCTCTATTCCTTCTACGAAGTCAAANGGTTTTTAGGAATTGGGTTGTTTGCTACTGGATACTTAATTTGCTGTTGATGCTCTATTCCTTCTACGAAGTCAAAAGAGGTGATTCGAAATTTGCGGCAACTTCGTTACACATCATGCATCTCCTGACATGTACTGCCAAACTCTTCGGAATATACATGGAGTTTTTCTGATGTACTCAGCTTCTGCGACTATTCTTCTCATAAAATATTCTATGCTACAGCCAATCAAGCACAAGGCCCAATTCCAGATCTTTGAACAGGCAATGAACGACCTAGTACGAAAAAATAAACGAAATATCTTGCCATGCCTGTTTTGAGTAACTCATCATTCTGAAATAAAAATATACGCCTTTACTTCGGTTCAAAATAAGTATTTATTTTTAAGATATTTTTTGTACAAAATGGTTGTAGAGAGCATAATTTATTAGACACGGATTAGTTTTTATAACCGTTTCGCTGAAAGCTCCAAAACATTTTTGGGTATGTTGCGTGTTGATAAAATGCATGGTTTAAGTAGAGATCCATAAATTTCGCAAATTCATTTACCTCCAGTTTAGAATTCTCAGTCTTTCAGACATAGTGGATTCACGGTTACTTTCAACTTTGCTGAAACCCTGCTATAAAGTTCTACTTCCAGGATATTCCACCGCCTCATGCAAACAAAGATTAATCTAGTCTAGAAGGTTACACTAAAGTGACAACTCACTGCATTCATGCGCCCTTAGTATAAAACTATTTTGCATAAATACTATTTCTTACTAGGTGTTACCAACATTCTCATTTTCTCACTGTTTTTATTCGTATTAATTATAAGTGAAGTTTTATAATTAATAAATAAAATGTAAATAACATTCAAATTTACGCAAAAGTAAGTTTTCCTATGCTATTTTATGTTAAAATGCTTGTGGCACATAACATAATTAAGAAACAACCATACACGTAATACATGAAATTATTTTTCAAATGTTCGATTCAAAAACCGCGAACAAACCGCGAATATTCTCCACAGTTTTTCTTTCATTGACTGGTTTCCGAGTCGAGAGGATTTTTTCTAATTTGAACTAGGCTGCGCATGATATGGTTACAAAATTTCCTCCTGTTTATTATTGACTCACAGACGAAATAATTACTAATAAGGCGGCATTCCTTAACTTTTCCATTTGTACAGACATATGCCTGTTTCATATATGTATTTTTGCAACTGGCTCTCATGGTAGTTTCACTATTTTAGTTTTGCAGAAGATAAACCGAAGATCTTTCAATATCGGCACAATGTCCACCAAGAACCAATGCCTGCGAATGACGGTCAATAAAGAGGATTTCTGTTAAGAAAAGTTAATTTTTCTTTTTCTGGTAATTTCTCGATAAAAATTAATTTTTAAATGAAGGAGAATCCATTAAGGCCATGAAATTATCACAGCAAAGATTTTTTTCCTGCTTTATGCGTGAATACGAAATAATTTGCAATTTTTTTAAATATAGAAAAGATTTTCGTGGACATATCTGCCACACAAAAATCAAAAGCTGTGAAAAAAAATGTAAATGCAAAATTAAACGTTATGAAAAAAAAATCCTGCCTCTAGAAGCCAACTAAAATATAATGCATGTTTCTTTGAAAGTTCAAAAACGGGGGAGGGAGGAAATTCGAGACTTTTAATGTTAGGCTGGTCTTCCCGTCAATTTTAGTAGCGTTTATGTTATGATCACTGCAGGGATCTTTTATAGCCATTTCCTTTGAGGGCTTAAGGAGTAAGTATATCTTCACATATATGCTCTATTGTCGAGCATAAGGGCGTCCTATTGAAGGACTTCAATACTCTTTTCGATAAAACGTATTGGATTCGTGGAAAAGGGCCCCGATTCGATTCGCCGCGAAGCGGGATGGAGGGGCGCAACAGCTGTCCTTGGGCACGCCGCCTGTGTTATTACAGGTTTTTCCGGGGAGGTTTTGTATTAATATTGATGACAAAAGACCTGACCCACCCCAATGGGCAGGTGGTTGGACCACAACAACCCCCTTCTCTTCACCTCTTCAACCCCTCCCGCGCAGATGACCCAGCATTATACCAGCAACCCTTAGTATGAGCTTATTATTTCTCCTATACAAGCTGAAAGTTTTTTTTTTTGTTTTTTGTTTTTAGGGGTTGAAAACAAATCCTCGGAGGCACGCTCTCGGCGTGTAAAAACGAAAACCTTGTCGGCCAGATTTCGAAACAGATTGTTATTCTGCATTTTAGCTGGGTTCTTTCAGCACCAGCAAAGCTCGAATTTAAAGAGTGATTCCTTTACCTTTAAATTTTTCATAACTTGGGTCGATATAAAATCGACACACATAATTAATTATAGAAAAAAATTGCGCCACGATACCTTAGCGTATTCTTGCTTTACTGGATAGACGAAGTTGTTCAGACATGGACTAACTATGTGCTAATCATGATCTTCAGGTCAGATTCTCAGTGGAGGAGACAAACGAAGAAACTGCTTCTTACTACAGGCAATGATTTATCGCAAAAAAATATTAACCAATTCATTAACTATCAGTATGTTGTTTACATGTATACGCAGTTTACCTTTTGCTATTACTCGCAGTTTCTTCACACTTTTTGAATCAAACTTTTGAAACATCACCCCATGCATGTCGTGTTTAACTTTTTCCTAAATGCGAAAGCATCACAGGCGTTTTATACTTCGTTAACATGAAAGTGCCTTATTTTTAGATAGGAGGTCACGGTGGGTGAGCGGTTAGTCTGCTAGCCTTTCTCCAAGGCGAACCGGCTTCGATCCCCGGCCGGGTCACTTGAAATTTTCTCTAGTAGGAATCGTGCCGGACGATGCCGCTGGTCGGCGGGTTTTCTCGGGGATTTCGCTTCGCCCTCATCGGCTCTCAGGACCTCGATGTTAAGAGCCGCCCAAATATCTTCACTCACTCGCTGTGGAAAACAAAAAGACGGCGCAGCACACACGTAAACTGTGGACAGTAGCGTAAACACGATTTTCTCTTGGAAGGGGACACTAAAGCAAGATGGATTGTGTTGATTTCACCTCCTCCCCCCCCCCCCCNCCGGTACGCAGTACTGGGTACTCACTATGCCAGTTCATTTTTTTAATAAAGCGATAATAACAAGCTTAAAAGTAAGGCCTAAAATGTTTTAAAAATTTAAATCTTCATAAATTTTGGAAGATAAAAGTAACATGAACGTTAGATTCCATTGTCTTATGTTTTAATGATGATCATAATTTGTATTATAGTGCTTTGTTCCTTGCAAAATCACGTACACTTCGAAAAATAATGGAGTTCACAAGTTGTGGTCAACATAGATCTGTGATATGTTTAGCTATTATATACAAACCTTTGACGCCTGCGAGGGGACATGTCACTCGTCTCCCCTCGTCCCCCCTTCGTAATAAATCTCTATGGCGCTACTCTAATAATATTACACGTGCCCGATTTTGAAACAGACCGAATTTATCTGGACATTACGAGNATATTACACGTGCCCGATTTTGAAACAGACCGAATTTATCTGGACATTACGAGTGATATGTAGAGCACCTACTATATCGTGAGTCGATTCTGCAGCAGACTATAGAATTGACCATCCTATTTACAGTTGAGCCACTAACGTATATTTATTGGCTGCTGCAATAGTAACATGACTAAATTACACAACTGCTTCCTGTATATTACTGACTCACATTTAAACAGGGCGTCTCTAAAAAACTGCGGCACAATCGTAAANGTGATATGTAGAGCACCTACTATATCGTGAGTCGATTCTGCAGCAGACTATAGAATTGACCATCCTATTTACAGTTCAGCCACTAACGTATATTTATTGGCTGCTGCAATAGTAACATGACTAAATCACACAACTGCTTCCTGTATATTACTGACTCACATTTAAACAGGGCGTCTCTAAAAAACTGCGGCACAATCGTAAACAGTAAACTAAAGGAAGAGGAGTTTACCGCCTTAACACTAAATTAATTCGCAAAGTATTCGGGGATTTAGTAATTTGTTAGGAGCTAGCCTATTTGGTGCCCCCTTCGCATGTCTCAGGCAAAATAACAGGGAAGTCATAAGAGCGGCACAGTCAAGGGGATCAAGTTTCCCGAGCTAAAAACAATCCACTATTGATATCACTACGTGTGGCTAGATGTTGGGTATGACTTGAGATTGTGCAAGCTAAACAATTGGTGTGTTTATAAAAGTATGTAATTTACAAATACAAAAGTATAAAATTCCATATATGTATTTTTTCCTCGCTGACATCTTACAATTAAAAGTTACATAATTCTGTGCAAAGAGCCCTTTAATTACTATAGATGTCTGAAAACGCAATTTTTTTTCATGTTGAATAAAATGTGTTGAAAGTGTGATTTATTTTCGTACGAAAACATATTTATCACGTACAGTGGTATTTGTGATCGCTGAATGAATCTTGCAAAGGCGGTAAGAAAACAAAATTAACTATTAATTTAGTCACGTGACATTCCAAACACCGGGAAAAAAAACACGATCACTCGTTTTTATTTTACATGCATGTTGTGATCGTGTTCTTTGTTTCTGTGACATATTGTATTTTCTGCAAAATACAAAACAGTTTTTCTGTGGCTTGTGTTCGTAGCAATAGTTTATTCGCAGTGGTTTCACTTGAAAGCGTGCATTTCAAACACACTGCAGCCTAGCTGAAAAGTAAGCCAAAATTTCAACGTTGTTGTATATTTTAAAAAAGTCGTAACAGCGTTTTGTTTTACTAATATTCAAATTTTAAATAAATTATGAATTTAAGAGAATTAATCACATACTTAAATCTTGATAATACCCAGGCCTTTTCACCAATGATTTTCCAAATAAAACTTCTCTTGAATATCCTTGTCATAAAAAAACTGGCTGTTTCGAAAGTACCAGAGAGGTACAACGGAAAAATATCAAGCAATCTCTAAGTTACGAAGGAAACAATAAAACAAGATTTTTTACTTCGTGCATACNATAAATTATGAATTTAAGAGAATTAATCACATACTTAAATCTTGATAATACCCAGGCCTTTTCACCAATGATTTTCAAAATAAAACTTCTCTTGAATATCCTTGTCATAAAAAAACTGGATGTTTCGAAAGTACCAGAGAGGTTAATATACAACGGAAAAATATCAAGCAATCTCTAAGTTACGAAGGAAACAATAAAACAAGATTTTTTACTTCGTGCATACNATACAACGGAAAAATATCAAGCAATCTCTAAGTTACGAAGGAAACAATAAAACAAGATTTTTTACTTCGTGCATACTAATTCATTTCGTTAGAGGAATTTAAATGACTTATTATTTGTATTGGAACGTGTGTGTACATGTTCCAATACAAATAAGTTTTTCTCTGACAAATAAAAGACGTTTGTAAACGAAGACGGTACGAAAGAAATACCAAGAATAATAGCAGAGAACGTGTTGGTATCAAGCCAGCATTTGAACCGATGTTAGTTGTTTTACTTCAGGCATGGACTCGTAACCCTTTTCTCCATTTCTTTAGTTTTCCAGGTTTACTGGTATGTTAATGAAAATTGCATATCGCCATAAATAACTAAAATTCAAAATAAAGGCCATGGGATAAAATGGTGCAAGAAAGAGAAAGAATAGCGAGTAAGGAATGTGTAATTCGGCTATGTTTTAAACTCTAACCTAATACATTTTTCCAGAAGCCCTGGATAACCTTAAAATCAATTCTAAGATCACGTGAATAGCTGTAGGCTGGAGGGACTATAAGGGTTTAAATTCAAAAATTTTACCAAGTCAGCTCAACCAACTAAGGCTGAAGACGGCGCCGCGGTTTACTCTTAGAAATTTTTGTTAATTTATGGAAACTTTTACAGTGATATAGAGTTATTTTACGGAAAGGCACTCCATAATTACAAATAACGGTAATGAGTTCCGTAAATATAAAACACGGAAGGTCTTCGTATTATAATGGCTTCGACTATGAGACACGAACAATGCCGATGATACCTGAAGCGTATAAAATCCCATCTTCAGAATACTACTTCCTGTAAAATAGCAGTAGGTGAGTGGCAAACCACTCATGNCTGAAGCGTATAAAATCCCATCTTCAGAATACTACTTCCTGTAAAATAGCAGTAGGTGAGTGGCAAACCACTCATGAAGTGCTAATTCGTTGATTCTTGTAAAAATTCCGCTACAGGACTAAACCTTATTTATACAGAGTGAAATACGCACACAACTAAAATAAAACTATTTATTCGTAACATCGTTTCATAAACCGCAAATAAAACCAAATAGCTAGCGCTCTAACACGACTTGAAACTAAGAGAGGCGCGTTCGTCACTNAAAACCAAATAGCTAGCGCTCTAACACGACTTGAAACTAAGAGAGGCGCGTTCGTCACTTTCGTGTAAGATCCATATTTATGAAAGACATTACTTCGTGTAAAGGTGTGGTAGGTAAGTGCCCATATAGCACACAGACATCCAAAGAATATCTAATGGATGTCCTCACGGACGTTCTGGATATCCAGGGACATCCAGGAATAGCAAAGTTAAATCCAAAAGACTGCCAAAATATATCAAAATGTTCGCCCAATATCCACACAAAGGGGGATATANATATATATATATATAGTGGATATCTATATACATCTTTAGATTTATACACTTACCATAAGTAATAGCGATTGGAGATTTTGTAACATCTAATGGATATCCAGGAAGTTGTACGAACTGATATCTACTACTAGATGTCCAACGAATATCCGGAAGAGATTCACTTCAGGACTTAGATGACTTTAAGATATTGTGGATGTAATTGGGATATACGGTGGATATCCTGTACTATGTGGGTGGTTCCAGTTATTGAGCGTTAATTTGTCGAATCTGGTTACAATCTCACTACAGGACAAAATATTTAAACTTAGTTTAATTTCTCTGTTATACACAGTAAAATACATTACGGAAAAAAAAAATCTTTTTCTTATTCCTGTTTGTAAAGCTGAAATAAAATAAACTCGCAAACACTCTAACATGACCGAGAGGTGTACATACATCATTATGTATATGCCCGTTATTTACAACACAATTATATAAGTGTGGTAGGTGAGTGGATAGGGTGATAGATTATCAACTTTTTTCCCCGAGTTCAAATACTGCTACCGGACAAAATTTTTTAAGCTTTATTACAGTAATTTTATACACAGTTTAACACCCACATAACGAAAGTAAAACNCTACCGGACAAAATTTTTTAAGCTTTATTACAGTAATTTTATACACAGTTTAACACCCACATAACGAAAGTAAAACGTATTTTTTTAAACCCTTTTTATACATAGCAGATTAAAAAAAAAACTTCCAAGTTTATGGACACGTTTCGTGAATTAACCGAGATTTATGTGAAATTTACGGAGAAAACGTTATCGAAAATAACGAAGTCTCCGTAATTTCAGGAAGNCTACCGGACAAAATTTTTTAAGCTTTATTACAGTAATTTTATACACAGTTTAACACCCACATAACGAAAGTAAAACATATTTTTTTTAAAACCCTTTTTATACATAGCAGATTAAAAAAAAACTTCCAAGTTTATGGACACGTTTCGTGAATTAACCGAGATTTATGTGAAATTTACGGAGAAAACGTTATCGAAAATAACGAAGTCTCCGTAATTTCAGGAAGATGTCTGAATAATTTGTAACCGGTACTTTCCGTAATTTTAGCGACACTTTTTCTAAATGTGTGGTTTCCCCCGTCCTTGCATTCCGGCGCTGCTCCATACGCACCTCGCTTGATCCTCATCGGCTCTCAAAACCTCGATGTTATAAGCCGCCCAAATCTCTCCATTCCCTGCTTAAGATCAGCTAATAGTGAGTTCAGTTCAGTTGTATATCACGCAATCTTCCGACGTCCTTTTGTTCACATTACACCAGGACAAAGAATACTTAGGATTGCACAAGTAAAGCAGCTAATTATAGCCTGAACTCCTTCGCAGTGCTGGGGTAGCATACTTGAAAAGGCGGCAGCTGAGCCAATAGAGATTATTTCCCAGCACGCAATAGCCAATCATACAATATGCCAAACTTCCATAGAGCTGTGCACAGCCAATCAGTGGTTGGGTGCGCCAACAGCAAAGGACAAGCTACGCCATTTAACTTATGTGACAAGAACGCTAGTTGTATCGAGACAGTTGCTTTGCGCAAAAATGTATATGCCAAGATGCGTATGAAAACATTGTAAACTCTTTGTAGGTACGTTTATAAGACATTGCAGCCGTTGGCTAGAGAATCATGGGTCGGCAGTACTAGAACAGCTCAAATTTAATTGAACCGTTTAAACAAGGAAACAGCTTCTCGCATGAAATGCAACCAGTAAACAGAGAAATCACAAATCTAAGTAAGCATGGTACTTTGTAGCCTGTNACAGCTTCTCGCATGAAATGCAACCAGTAAACAGAGAAATCACAAATCTAAGTAAGCATGGTACTTTGTAGCCTGTGAAGTCCACTAGCATATGTGAAAGAAACAAAATTATCTACTAATGAACTTCACTATTATCACCATTTGTTTGCTGTCAACCAATGCAAGTGGCGAGCTGTGTCCTGATCAGATATCTCACTTGAATAAAAATGGGTTTTACAAGCCAATAATGATCATCAGGCTAGTTTAAAAACATGGTAGGTTCTCAAGAAATAAANAAATAAAAATGGGTTTTACAAGCCAATAATGATCATCAGGCTAGTTTAAAAACATGGTAGGTTCTCAAGAAATAAAAACTTTTTTTTATGTATCCCAATTTAAGTGGGATTGGAGCTATTCTTAATTTAATGATTGATATAGGAAATGTTAATATCGCTACCAACAGGAATAATTCTCCGGTTCTGTTGATAGCGGGCTAAACTTTAAACATGTGTTTGTTTGCTAACTAACCCAACTACCAACTAAAATATGATATAGTTTTATTTACTACAAAATACTCTATAGTAATGTAATATACTACAATAAAATAATATACTATTTCAGTTATAATATCAAACTATACTTCACTAGAATATATAATGTTATATGCAAGACTATTGTAATATACTGTTATAATACTACAATGATTTAAATAATTATGAAAATTCTATATCATAAATGAACTTAACATTTTTAATTTTTTTCATCCCTTTAACAGCACAACAAAATTCATTACAATCTTTTAATTTTAAATTTTTTATTAATTGTTATAGTTCTTGGGCAGTAAAAATTATAATTTATCGTCTTACATATTGTTACAAAACGACCGAGGGCGTATCTGAGTTCGTGAGGGATGGCGGTCTTAATAAAAATAAAAGAACTAAATTTGGTTTTTTATTTATTCACACAGCTATCTATTATACAGCATTATATTATATATCTCCACTATTACACTTTTTATTTCTCAGTGAGCACAATATTCAATGTCTATTTCAACTCTAATTAACGTCCTCAATGATTCTGTTTGATTATAGTAAATTAATTCATACTCATAATTAAAATGCATTCAGTCTGTCTGTTGCCATCATTTTTAACGTCTTTCACTGACACTTCCAGTCCAATAGTCCAGCCTGCCAGTCACACTTTTCACTGCTCTGATGCTCACAGTCCCAGATTTTCCTCCCGCTGGTCACTTCCGGCGATACTCGTTGCCCTTCCAGCTCGTCGTCTATCGCTAAAGTCGCACAATTGCCCAGACTCCAAATTTTCATAAACTCCTGGCTCTGAGGCCCGTCGCACTGTTATAATATCGCTGGCCTTGATCTGGAATGTTCAATGCACGCCGACTCATGCTGAGATAAACTAGAACAGTAAGTAAACCACTAGAAAATTCTTCAAATAAATGCAGAAATTCCATCTGTCGAAGGTNCTGAGATAAACTAGAACAGTAAGTAAACCACTAGAAAATTCTTCAAATAAATGCAGAAATTCCATCTGTCGAAGGTCAGGAGCGCGTGAGATAGTAGTGTTACCGCAGCGGCATGCAGAAGATTCCCTTTGTGACTCGCCATCCGTATTGTGTAGCCAATCTGACCTTGATACACTGTTTCCTCGCTCCAGTAGGNAGATTCCCTTTGTGACTCGCCATCCGTATTGTGTAGCCAATCTGACCTTGATACACTGTTTCCTCGCTCCAGTAGGACAGGACAAGAAAGCGACAGAAGGCACCTGCACGTAATTCTCCCTCTCTATAAGTCTGTTCGTCCCGAACAGAATCTGCTATAATCGGACCTTCATAAAGTGCCAGTCGGTCGATGTGGACAACCTTCGGCTTCGCCCGAGAGCCTTTACAAGTCCAAAAGATTACATCATTGATATTATTCAGAATCCTTTAGGGGATTTCCTAAACACTTCTGTAGTTTCGGGCAGTACCATTTTCACCTATGTACAGGCAATTGTCCTTTTTGAAATGCCTCTCCCCACATTCTTCTATCATACCTCATCTTCATCCTTTTACTATTTATTCTGAGGTGCTGTCGAGCAAAATCTGTTATGTAATTCGCTGGCATAATTAGGGGCTGCAGCTTCCTCCTCTGTCCGTCGGCCAAACAACAGGTCGCTGGGAAGGTGTAGCTCTCTTCCAAACCGCATCCTTGACAGTGTTACTCTTGTGAACTCGTGAACTTCCGAGCTGTAAGCAAGGAGAAACAATGGCATCTTTGAATCCCAGTCATTTTGGTTGTTTGCCACAAAGATACACAGGTACTGCTCACGAGTGTGGTTAAGGCTCTCAGCTATTCCATCAGACTGAGGGTGTAAGGCTGTTGTCCTAGTCTTTCCATTCCCAGAATCTTTGATATCTCCTAGAACACCGCAGCTTCAAAGTTGCCTAGCCTGATTGGAATGGAGTTCTACTGGCACTCCAAACCTAGAGAAGTTATGCTCTATAAGTGCATCAGCCACAGTATGTGCTTCCTGGTTCGGGAGAGGAATGACCTCAGGCCACTTAGAAAAGTAATCTTGGGTCACCAGTAGATACTGATTACCTCTCTCTCTCTCTCTGTGAAAGGCAAGGGACCCAGAATATCTACTGCCATCCTCTCGAATGGGGCTCCGAAATTGTATTTCTGGAAGTGACCTTGTCCCCTGGTCCTTGAGCCCTTCCTCGCAGTGCAGGTGTCACACAATCGGCACCACTTCTCAACATCCTTCCAACAATGAAGCCGGTAGAATCTCAGTCTAACTCTGTCAAAAGTGCCCATAGGCTGCAGCATTATGCAGTTCCTTTACGACTTCGGGAACCCTGTATTCTGGAAGGATCAACTGTAAGTGTGTGTGTTTCCATCATTANTATGCAGTTCCTTTACGACTTCGGGAACCCTGTATTCTGGAAGGATCAACTGTAAGTGTGTGTGTTTCCATCATTAATTTCCCATTTTCAGTAAATTACTTCATTCTTCAGTATGAAAGAATTCCGTTCTTCCCAGTAAGCTTTGACTGCTGTGCCAAGGTATATCTAGTCTTCCCATTTCTGCCGACAGGCAGTTTCTTTCCACTTTAGTAATGGCTGCAAAGTGGGATCATCCAGCTGATTTTCCTAATACCCTCATCACTCCANGCAGTTTCTTTCCACTTTAGTAATGGCTGCAAAGTGGGATCACCCAGCTGATTTTCCTAATACCCTCATCACTCCAGGTAGGAGACCCATAAAAAATACAGAACCTTGAATTCTTGTTCTCCGTATCTTCAGCAATTCGCCCCTCTTTTCTTCCTGGTGTTCACAATGACAACATAATGGCTCACATGGCCTCCTAGAAAGTACGTCTGCATTGTTGTGAAGGCATCCAGATCTGTGCTGTATTTCAAAGTCATATTCTTGAAGATGCTTTATCCACCGAGCTATTTGAACTCCGGGGTTCTTAAAATTAAGTCGCCAGTGTAATGAAGCATGTTCGGTTCTAAGAATAAATTGTCTACCGTAGAGGTAGGGGTGGAAGTGTGAAATTGCCTTCACGATGTTCAGAAGCTCCCCGTATGTGACAAAGTAATATGCTTATGCAATACTTCATTGAAGTATTTTAGTGGTCTTTCCTTCACATCCTGAACTTGGGATGACACAGCACCAATGCCTACATCACTTGCATCAGTGTCCAAAATGAACACACCCTCACATTTCGGGAAACCCATGACTGGGGGAGATATCAGAATTTATTTTAGATTACTAAAAGCATCTTCACACTCAGTGGCCCAATGAAATTTCATTCTTGCCTCAGTAAGTTCATATAGTGGATTGGAGATCGTGGCGAACCCAGGTAAAAATCGATGGTAATATGCACATAATCCCACAAAACTCCGCACTTCAGTTTTGTCAGTTGGTGTCGACCAATATCTTATTGCATTATTCTTCTCGGGGTCTTTTCCAATTCCATGGCCCAAAACTACATGTCCTAATAATTTTTTTTTCTTTGGGAAAGGGTGGCACTTCTTAGGAACTAGTTCAAGTTGACTGTGACCACTTTCTTCAATACAGAGTCTAAGCCTGATCTACGAATGTCCTTCCTGTCTTAACAATGTAATCTAGATAAACTTGACAGATATCTAAAGGCATCAATTTTTCCATCAGGTGTTCGAAGGTGACAGGGGCATTGCACAGCCCAAAGAGCATAACTTTGAACTGCCAGGTTTCATTCCCTTCGACACAAAATTCAGTCTTCTCTTGATCCTCTGGGGTCACCTCGCACTGCCAGTACCCATTCTTCATGTCCAAGGTACAAAGCTATTGCGAACCTGCTAGGCTGTTCAAAATGACATCTATCCTTGGAAGCGGATAAGAGTCTTCCTTTGTCACATTATTAAGCTGGCAATAAACTACAAAAAATTTCAGAGAGTCATATTTCCTCTTAACAAGTACAATGGGTAATTGCCATGGACTAAACGATGGTTCTATCACATCTAACTCCCTCATTTTCTCCAGAATTTCCTCAACTGCCTCATGCGAAACTAGTGGCAATCTTCTTGGTGGCTGATTTATGGGCCTGGCATCTCCTGTATAAATGTGGTGGCAGTTCACTTTAGGCTTTCCAAGGTCATTTGGTCTACACAAGAAGGCATCCCTTTATAACAGCAGTAATTAAGAGACAGCCTTCTTCTGGTGCCAGTTAAGATTTTCACTTGTTCGTACTAGCAGTTCATCCATCACTTCTGGTAGATGACATTCTATTTATTCTACTCTAGAAACTTCTGGAGCATTTGGAATTACCTGTGTGACTATCATAGCCCCTTACTCAATACTAATGGCACTATTGGACAAATTTATCATTCTAACTAGAAAACTGTCAGAATTAGAAGAGATCAAAGTTCTTGCTACAACGACTTTGCCTGGCAGGATGCCAACCCTCTCTGCTGGCTCAATTAGACCCAAATGCCTAACAAAGTTTCCTTTACATCTACCTGTAAAGACAGCTTCACTAGAAGCGGGCAGCACTGTGGGTTGATGACAGATTACTGGGCAACTAATTGGTGAGGACAAATCATGTCATGTTGACACCACCAATCCTGTACTGCCCNAGATCATGTCATGTTGACACCACCAATCCTGTACTGCCCACCCATATCACACTAAGATGAGTATAGATACAGCACCCCAGTATATGTAGTACATCAAGCTCCAAAATACATTCATCCTCTATTTATGCTAGTATATATATGCTTAGGTCACCAATCTTCAAATTNATACATCAAGCTCCAAAATACATTCATCCTCTATTTATGCTAGTATATATATGCTTAGGTCACCAATCTTCAAATTCACTTTTCTCTCACCTCTAACTAGCGTGGTCTCACCTGTCACTGTAGTCAAATAACACAATTCCATACCATGGTCGGGCGATGGCTGGGGGGATGGTCCGAGGATGTCTGGTATTAGTATGCTATGGTCGCCCCAGTGTCAACGACCATCTGTGTCATTCAGGCTCCATCCACCAGTATTTCATCCAAATACTGTTTCACCGACCGTACATGTAAGAACATTGGGGCCTTCACTTTAATAGTCACCGACCTTCGCCCCCCCCCCCAAGATCGGTGTTTACAAGTTTTCCGAATGTGATGTATTCTCACCTGCCTCTTGCTGCCCATTGTCCCGCTGGCTCTTCTGATGCTGCTGCTGTTGTGGGTAATAGGTTCTCAGGAGCCCCGGCTGTCCACATGACCAACACTCAGGCCGTTTGGGTTCGGGGTGGCGAAGCTCTGTAGCGCGGACCCTGGAAGCGATGTCTCTGATGGCCATCTGCATCTCCATTAGAGTCTTCTTGGTGCCGTTGTCGGTCTTTCAGCATCGGGGTGTGAGCTCTTGTCGTGCTAACTCCACCTCCAGTGCTCGGGCTAGCAGATTCGCAGTTGGGTATGGTGGACATGTCGCAGGTATCGGTCGCCAAATCGTAGCTCGATGGCCGACACTGGTGTGGGGTACTCCGGTCGATGTCGCTCTGACAGAGATTGTAGTATGCTCAGTGCAGGACCTCTCATTACAGCCACGAGGTAGTAAGCCCGCTGCTCGGCTGACGAGCCATTTAGGGTAGCGACTATTACAAACTGACGTTGGTACTCCCTCCAAGAAGTCTGACCATCGCACAGTGTGGTATTTGGTCCCAAAACCTGGCCAAAAATATCTTATGCTACTAACAGCTACATAACATCATTTTGTTTCAATTGTGGAGTGAAACACAATAATAAGACAACGATTTAGTTTTAAAACGAAGCATTTATTCGTCACTACTGCTATATTCTAAAACATTTACATTTATAAGGTCACTTTCTGATAACAGATTTTGAACATCAGATGATAATGGCTTTNTTCTAAAACATTTACATTTATAAGGTCACTTTCTGATAACAGATTTTGAACATCAGATGATAATGGCTTTTTTTTTCTTATGTGAAAAGCATCGCATCCATGTAATCAGGGGGTCTGAAGTTAAATGCAGCCTATTTAGGACATCCAGGTTGCAGGTCACACGCGAAAATTTTCTTATGTAATTTAATCGGTATGACCTAATATGTTTATTTCGGGCTTATGCAGCTTCTTCGGATAACTGTCCTATAGGAAGAATTGCTTCCCTAATGACTTCGACCCTGTTAACAAAAAAAGAAAAGTAAATATTAATAAAAAAAATTACTATTGTAAGGTATGAAACAAAAAAAAATCTTTAAAAAAAGGGGGCAGTTTCGGGCAGCTGTTTTTTTTATAACTGTTTTGCGTACTAAATACTTCATGTTATACAATAGTTTTCAAAGCTTAGAAATGTTCAGAAGTATAACAAAACCCTTAGTAAATATTGTAAAGTACACATATATCAAACAGTTGAACACACCTATGTTGTCAGCCGTGCTTACTCAAATCTGCTAGATTTTCATTACATAAAAGTAGTGTTACATAAAGTACATACCTGGGTTATAAGAATCCATCACAAAAACAACCAGTAAATTGTTTATGTATAAAACCACAAGAGTTTATAAAAACACTAAAATCTGATCACATCGACAAATCACACAACACTCTAAGCGAAGGGTAACTTCCGACTGAGAACGTGGCATGGTGAACCGCGCTAGTTATTGCGGTTTTCACCCTTTGTTGCTGTAGCTATCTGGCTTTTCGAAGAAACCTAGCAAAGAGGTGGGAACCGGTTAAAAAAAAAACATTATTGGTCAGGTTTTTAGGTCAAATACCACACTGTGCATCGTAAGGACAGGTTTAATTGAGACACTCTGCCCCACTCCTGGCTGCGCGACACCAATACTGCAGAGCTGCTGACTAACATCCTAGGTAACTACGTTGATTGTGACTGTACTGCTTCGCCAATTTTCTCAGCTGCCGATGTGGTGAATGTAGAATTCCGCTGCTGAAGAAATTCTTGCCATTACTTCTTAATCGTGCTCATTTCATTCTCCGTACTGTGCATTCTCCCACTACAATATATACTGTGTACGATATACAACAATAAGAACAACATAAAACATAACATTGCAACATAAACAAGAAAGTGTCATAAACTGAGCTCGTTTGAAATATTATGATATAATTTTTAACATAAAAAAAAAGTGTAAATTTAATATCTAAATATTGATTAAAATAATTTTAATATAACAACCATAATTCGATTTCTTATCAATAATTGAAAAATCTGAAATACCAAACATGCATTATACGTTTATGAATGAGTTAAGAAAATAGGCCAAAACAATAAGTTTGAACAGGTATTCAAAATTAAGAGAACGTTATTTAAAAAAACTTGTCTTTAATTACTGTAACAAGTAAAACATAAATAGTAATACTACTGACAGTAATAATTACAACACTAATATTAATAATACTTACACTAACAATACTACTAATAAATCTGTAGATGATGTCATACATGTGCATAGTAATATTATTACTAATACCTAATAAAGCAAAAAATTAACGAATTGTATTGAAGAACTATATAATACAATTGATAATTGTGAAAAATAAAGTGCATATTTAAGATCGAAAGGTTCATGTAACATTATGGTGGTAAATTACTGTGGATATTGTAATCAAATTTAAAAAAAATAACTTATCGCATGCATGATAATAAAACTATTAGTTAATTAATTTATCAAAGAGCCGACCTCCCGTGGCCCAGTCGGTTTGTGCGCCGCTGGTGTGGGGTGCGGGAGGCTCTGTGTTCGAATCCTAGTAAGGCGTTGCTGTAACTGTACGTTACATCACAAGTTAATTTATAAGCCGTCCCATGATACGCTTTCAAGCATAACACCGGGGAAAGTTATATGATCTTTCCAATCCAATCAATTATTAAAGAAATCAAATAATACTTCTAAACATGAACTAAGTAGCACAATACAGTCAATTTAATTAAACGTGAGTACAAATTAAACTTTACGAATATTTTTATCATGTAAAAATAACGCATCAACAATTAAATTAAATATAGACAATTATGATTTTACAGATATGGCAAATAATATACTTATAAATTATTACAGCTTTTATGTTAAGAGCATTTATCCCATGTTTGGTCAAATTTGAGTTGATATAAATTATGACAAATAAAATCCGCTTACAGGGGGAACTTATGTATAATGCCATAATTTTAACAAAAACAAAAATTTTTTAATGTTAAAAATTTTAAAAAGTAGTATTTTAAAAGTTTGAAGCTAGGAAAATGATTATGTTTTGAATAAACATTAGAAAATTTTTAATTCTCATATAAAACCCAGAAGACCAAGTAATAATAGCGATTTCATTTTAAAAATAACTTGTATTAAAATAACTCCAGGAATATATATAAACACAAAGAATTTGAAAAAAAATAATAAATATTTATAAATATACAAATTATAGGAAACATTATTTGAGTTATTACATTGCCGTGTAATGCATATTGGAAGTAGAAACCTCGCTGACACCCCCCGCGATTTTAATCCACTGCGAGCACCCTCGACAGGCACACACGTGGAGAAGCCAGAAGTAGTTAGTGCATGCAAGCCATTACAGGTGTCGCTGCAGCATGGGACCTCTCCCGCCCCCACCCCTAGCAAACCGCATGACACGCCGACGTTACACCGAGTTAAGCAAATAGCCGTCAAGGGAGTTAGGATAGGGAAGGCGGACGACAGGAAAATATCGCCAACCCACCCCGAAGGTGAGATACACCCCGAAGAAGGGCTGATCAGTTTGAAAGTTGGTGCCACGAGTGCCTCCCCTCTTCCCCTAACCAAACGCAGAAGCACCTGGACACATGTTGCCAGGGGCCACTGGCCCACACCCCCCACCTCCACCAACAAGAACCATGGTGCATGGATGAAGTATTCTTTGTTCTGTGCCCTCCTCCCACCCCCTTGCACCAACAAGGGAGACACGTGTAGGAATCTAGGGAGGGCACCCAGATAGTTTAAAAGCCATTTTTAGAGACAAGGAGGGGGTCAGTCATATCAGGGCAGTCGGAAGCTGCGATACTCCGCGCCGGGAAGATCAGTTGAATCAAGTCAGTCGGGTCAGTCATATCTCCGCGCCGAGAGAGGACAGTCAGTCAGCCGAGGTTGGAGAATCGGACCCTGGCTGAGTCAATTACCACAGTTACATCAGTGCGTTCAGCCGGACAAGTCAGTGTCAATCGTGCACAGAGAGAGAGAGAGAGAGAGAGAGAGAGTGATTCAGTCAGCCGACACCGGGATTCGGGCCTCGGCACAATCAGTTAGACAGTTAACAGAGTTATGTCGGACGAGTAGCATCACCATGCTGGGACACGAGTCAGTCAGTCAAGTCAGTCAGTCAATCAAGTCAGTCAGTCAGTTACAATTATGCACCTAGAAGGCGGAGTCGAGTTGTGACTACAATAAGGAGCACCATGTCTAGCGAGTGGGAGTAGTACAATGCAACCCTGCACTGAAAGCCGGGGTGGGGCCCACCAAGGGTCTCTCGCCGGGACGTCGTAGGTAGGAAATCAGTCAATTACAACCCTACGCCGCGAATGGGGGTCGAGTGGTGTGCTTCAAAGAGGAGCGCCACATCGAGAGGAAGCCAGCTGAGTGCAACAAGCCAACAACAGCCAGTCCGAGGGCCTGTAACTGGGCCACCCAACTCACCAGATCTCAGCTACTGCCGGAACCAGTACCCCGCAACAAATACAGTTAAGTAATAACGTCGTCACTCAGGGATGTGTCCTGTCACCTAATGCCCCCACAGCTTCGGAAACGTTAGCCAGAACACTGTAATCAGCCCTTCAGGCCAAGAACTCACAGGGTCGATAGCATATGAGTAAATTCTCGGCACAAGGTGCCGGGAAAGTATGTATAAACTCCCGGGAAAATAAACCTGTTAAAACCACGACGTAATGAAGTCATTGTTCGATATACTCTCAAACTTCAAGGCACCTTATAGTNCACAGCTTCGGAAACGTTAGCCAGAACACTGTAATCAGCCCTTCAGGCCAAGAAATCACAGGGTCGATAGCATATGAGTAAATTCTCGGCACAAGGTGCCGGGAAAGTATGTATAAACTCCCGGGAAAATAAACCTGTTAAAACCACGACGTAATGAAGTCATTGTTCGATATACTCTCAAACTTCAAGGCACCTTATAGTCTGTGCCATCTAACATTAACTGAGGACCCTATGAACCACTCTGTACACCACAGGTGGGGAATAGCGTCAACATACATACAAGTGAGCTAAATAAAATGTATAAAAACATGAATTCTTGTCAGACATAAATGGAGTGGCCGGATATATAAAAGAGATAAACATATACGGAACTCTATAAACATTCATTCTAAATTTGATGCAAAAAATGAAATGGACATATACAATTTTGAGCGTATGAAAATAAACTATAATATAAATGTCAAGTAAAACAAATGATAAGACAAAATAATTTTAAGTCGAGTGGAAATAAAAATAAGAAATGGAGTATGTATACATTAATTAAACATTTACTGAATATGGAAAAAACCATAACGATTAAAATGAAACGATATAACGAAATGGGGCGATGATGAAAGAAATAATATACTGAAGAAAGTAATGTTAATACATATGGAAATAATTTAAAGGTAAATGTAAAAATGTTAGGGATCATCACATACAACAGCTGAATTTAGAGCCAGTAATACAATTTAGCCTAAAAACTATTTAATTTTGTACCATTATTAATAAATAACTTAAAATATGTTTCTTAATTTTTTTACAATATATATTAATGTTGAGTGAATATTATTCGGATATACTTATGAAACGAAGTAAAAAACATTTAATAACATTCTCTAAAATAGTTCATGTCGATCGGTACATAAAGGCATACAATTCATTGGAATGTGAAGAACGTAAAACTAAAGAATATAATAAAATAACTAAATTAAATGACATATGCAATATGATCTAAAATAAATTTATTGATACAGCTAGATTTAGTGGTACAATTTTAGATGAAGTAGTAAATAATTTAGAAGAGAATATTGCCTTTTTATTTTAAACATAAATAAATACAAAAAATAATAAACGTTGAAATGCAGCCTGTAGACAATAATTTCATTTCATAGTAGATTTCGAATTGTAAAAGGCGTAATAGGCCCTAAAAAGAGGGGC
This sequence comes from Clitarchus hookeri, assembly GCA_002778355.1. Lineage (NCBI taxonomy): Eukaryota > Metazoa > Arthropoda > Insecta > Phasmatodea > Phasmatidae > Clitarchus > Clitarchus hookeri. Next base: position 515,898 of record NQII01000054.1, on the reverse strand, counting down.
AAAACAATTAACCGTCACAAACGTAATAAAAATTGATAGAATTTAATAAGTAAGTTTAACATAATATTTTAAGAAAAGAAATTGAACTTATGAACGGGTTAATTGTTATTTCAAGTTTGACAAAAAAAAACACCATAATCTTAACTAGATTAGTATTCTGCATTACATGATAAATATATTGAAAACGCAGATATTAAATTAGGAGAAAAAAATACACATTTTGTTAGTATAAATTTTTATTATTATCATTATTTTTAATAAAATNAGATATTAAATTAGGAGAAAAAAATACACATTTTGTTAGTATAAATTTTTATTATTATCATTATTTTTAATAAAATATATATTTAATAATTTAAAGAAAATATGCCATGAAAATTATAATTAATTAAGTCCTATATACTATATTTCTGCACTCAATTTAGCGGATACAGCTTCATTAAACGAAACACGATTAGAATCATAGTTCATAANATATACTATATTTCTGCACTCAATTTAGCGGATACAGCTTCATTAAACGAAACACGATTAGAATCATAGTTCATAAAAGACAACATGTATGAAGTATATAGAAAAAGGATACGAGATGGTATTCCTATGATTCCACATAGATATATTTATGAAAAACAGTACAATAAAAAAATTATAAAGCTATTGTAAAAGTATATTTAATTGTAACATGTAAGCTATACCATATATACCAGAATAGCAATGTATTAAGTCAACCGCTACCTATTGGCCATTTTATTGCACCTAATAGTTTATAAAGTAATGAAAAAATCATAAAGACGTTACAGATTACAGTTAATAAAATTTCAAATTTATGTGATTTTGACTACGAATATGTATTGTATTGTTGATTTATATATAAACTACATACAACTAAATACTAACCAATGATACAAGCACGTTATGTTTCAAACTATTGGGAATTATCATTTAATAGAAAAGAATTGCCTGATCAAATAGGTCATAAACTTGAAGGCATAATATTAATTAAATACAATAAAGACAAAATGTTCTTTAGAATGTCGAAAGAGTGGTAATAAAGGAATAATTTCAAAAGAATTAAAATTTATTTTAGGTGTGAACAAAAGCATGACTAAAATCATATTTAATTATTTTATCATGAATAAGTCTTTAATAATTTCATTAGCTTTCTATCCTCAGCTTCGCCAGCATGTTCTACACATTTCACCCTCTTAGGGAATTAATTTTGAAAAATTCTGAAATTAGGTTTTAGGTATTTATATAGCCAACATGAAATTAGTTCAGCTACTAAGAGGGTGAGAAGGGCTCAAATGTGTTGTCGAGATATTCTCAAATGCTCGTATTGTCGATGAGATATCATTATGCTTTTACGTCTAGTGGTTTGGCCTGTGCGTAGATGAGTGAGTGAGAGATTGAGCCAGTCAATCAGTCGGGACACTTCATTTTTTTTTTATAAATTAGCGAATAACGCAGCATATTGTAGATCGCGGAAGATGTAAAATGAATTGCTTATTCAAAATATTAAATAAATAAAAATTTTGTAAATCAGGAACTATAATTAATGATGACGCATTATAATATAAAAAGAAATGAGATGATATAAAATTATTTGCTTGGATTTTATTGTGTAATAATAATAAAAGTCATCAATAAATTTCCAGAATTTCAGGATAAGTGAGCCAGTTTTGGTCCTGTGCTGTTATTTTTGTGGTGATCTTACCTCACACAGTGTAGAATATTTTAGGTGTGTCCAGGCTAGTGATTGGCTGTAACCGCTGGACTTAGCTCGTCGGAACACCGTATTTTACCACCTCGTTAGCCCTCGTTCACCTAGAAAAGACAAAAACTGAAACATTATCAAATATACCTCTAACTACGACCTTATTAACACATCAAACTACCGTGTTCATGATTGTGGACATGTCACACGTGAAGGATAGTTATGGCCGGTACTGAGTAAAACAGAGATTCAATGCCCACTGCTTGAGTTCCTTGTGGCTATTATAGTGATCTATTTTTTAACAGTTTAAATAGATAATATGCGTTTTGTAATAATTTAGAAATATGTCAGGATCACTCAATAGTACTAGTGAAAAATATGACTAGGCTCTCGTATATATTGTTTCGCAAATTACAATGAAATTTGTATGTTATTAACAATGTTTTTTTTNAAATATGACTAGGCTCTCGTATATATTGTTTCGCAAATTACAATGAAATTTGTATGTTATTAACAATGTTTTTTTTTAACTTCTCTTCACGAGTGTCCTCAACATCTTACTTTACGAAGGAAAGATAAACTCGCGAGATCACTTTCCTGTATGTGTTTGGTGCTGGAAAATGCAAGGTTGGGTGCGCAAACCCCCTACCCCTTTTCAAGAGTTTAAGGACGCCAACATCTCAGTGCATATTCCCATACTTTCTATTTACATCCCAGCCCCTCCAACCCCTCTCTTCATGCCTCCTGGAGGAGATCGTTTGACGCAGGCGGTACGTTTTGCTGCTTCCAATTTTCGTTCGCGCGTCGTTTCCGCCCCGTTGAAGCTACGGACTCGCAATTTGTTTTTGGTAGAGACGTAAAAAAATTGGCGTATTCACTTTAGAAAAACCTAGAATTTAAAAAAAAAATCGAAAATTTATATTACTTTTTTTGGTTCACATATCATTTGACACCTTTTGGTNAAACCTAGAATTTAAAAAAAAAATCGAAAATTTATATTACTTTTTTTGGTTCACATATCATTTGACACCTTTTGGTTAACTCTAAGCCAGTACTAAACAAGCAACAAAATGCATCATGTCCAATCATGCCCTCTCACTTATATAGGAGGAAANGAACTCTAAGCCAGTACTAAACAAGCAACAAAATGCATCATGTCCAATCATGCCCTCTCACTTATATAGGAGGAAACCTATGATAAATTAATATCTACTCGGTTGTACGTGAGACTGTGAAGTCCACCCTAGAGGTCACTGAACTAGCGAATTTTTCACGTATATAGGTTTAGGACAGATAAACAGAAGTAAAATAATTTTAAAACAAAATATTTTGGGACAAATGTTGTCCCACCTAGCGGCTGGGCGAGGAATGCAATACCTCTGAACGTCAGCAAGTCAAGATACAGAGGAGTGAGGACGCAGAAAAGCAGGTTGAAGTTTAGGAGAGGGGTGTTTCCTGGGTCACAAAGTAAGCAAGATAAAGAGACAAAACTCAGTGCTATTTTGGTGGGTCCTCATTTTCCTCTATGTTTGGGTTATTAGGTAGAATTTGGTGCCAACATTATAACTCTTAAACCTAATTATTTCAGTATTCAGACAGACGTTTTGGTTAGTGCTAATAATAATNTGGTGCCAACATTATAACTCTTAAACCTAATTATTTCAGTATTCAGACAGACGTTTTGGTTAGTGCTAATAATAATAATTTGGTATATACCGTTATAATTAAATGCTGTATTTACAAACGGTAGCATGGAACTAAATATGTGTTTCACAATTAATGGTAGAGAATACACAGGTTGGCTACTCTGTTAACTACACAATCGTTTATTAAAAAGGTAATTATACATATTCTCTCTTTTAAAACAGCATTGTAGCTGNTACTCTGTTAACTACACAATCGTTTATTAAAAAGGTAATTATACATATTCTCTCTTTTAAAACAGCATTGTAGCTGGTATCAATAACTCTTGTGTCTTTTGTTCTTAGACAATCAGCATTAGAATATTCAATAAAGCTCAATTCCTGCATTGCAAACATCAACAACTCTTTCTCCAGCAACGGCCATAACAACGGAAACAAAACAACCCAACGCTCAGGCGCTGACAGTGCATGCCTACATCAAAATAATATATTTTAAGAATGATAATAAGAATAATTATACTTAATATACTTGTGACTTAAGTTTAATTAAAAATAAAATTACATTGTTTACAAAATATACAGCTTTCTTTATTACTGAGCATTATTTTCATTTTTCAACAATTGGCGAAGTCATTTTACACTGCAATTTAGTGGCCTACGAAATCCCTATAGAGCTTCGACCCCCTGTCCTGGGTCAGGCTCCTGACGGCACCTTGGCGACTCTGCCACCGCCGTCTGGCATGTCTGGCAGCCGAAAAACTCCATTTCCAAAAACTCTCCTGTCTGCCACCGCCGTCTGGCATGTCTGGCAGCCGAAAAACTCAATTTCCAAAAACTCTCCTGTCTGCCACCGCCGCTGACCTTTCAGGTAGCTCACCCTTGGTGTGCGACCCAACTGCCGCACTCTTCCGGCTTCAACTCGTTCGGCCAGACACAGGGGGCCACCTTTATTTCGCAGAAAGATTAACGTGGAGGCTAAACTTCAATAGCCTGTGTTCACGCTTTCATCTTTCCTTNGCCACCTTTATTTCGCAGAAAGATTAACGTGGAGGCTAAACTTCAATAGCCTGTGTTCACGCTTTCATCTTTCCTTGGCTATTGGCCACCTGCTCTTTGTGTGAAGACTGGCTGCTACATGAGTGAGCCAATCAGAATTGAGTTTCTCCGATACTAACCGTCCGTGATTCACGAGCAGACACGTGAGATGCGTAACATTTCAAATGATCCAATCACGAAAGTGATTCTGAACTGAAGTGTTTTGGAACACAACTTTTCCTAAATTCTTTTCGCGGAAAACAGGTGCCCCTAGCCATACATCAATTTCTGAGTTCAAGCGTTGCAATAACATAATTTTTTGGTAAGCTCTGTACTCGTGCTCAGCATNATTTCTGAGTTCAAGCGTTGCAATAACATAATTTTTTGGTAAGCTCTGTACTCGTGCTCAGCATTTTTTTTTTCGCAGCCAACGAACAACGCGTTGCGTGCATGATGATACTGGCATTACCCCTTCACGTCAAAGAGGTGTAGGAAACCTCACAAACCAGATTAGCTACAAGGAAGACAGGGCACTGATGTCTTGCTGTGTGCACCATCGGTCATAAATATCATTCATGTGCAACGTGACCACGATTGAACTCGGCTCTCAAGACCTCGCTGTTAAGAGCTGCCCAAATCTCTTCACTCTTCACTCACGGTGATTAAATTGATTAATTATATTGAGAATAAAAATGTATAATTTTCTGGTTACCTTTACATATTTAGATAGCCTTGAAAAGTTTGGTTGAAGAGAAAGATTAAGGTGAAATAGATTGATTGAAGAAGAAATGAAGAAAACAGGAAAACACAGTACAACAGGTGGGAGTGACGATAAAGAGGAAAACATCATTTTAGTGACGTAAAATGCCTAAAATTTATCCACAGCAGTGTCTCAAAATGAAATGTGGAAGGAAAACGAGAAAACCTATTTTTAAAAAATATGTTGTTTAAATGTGACATATTTTCCTTCAATATGCCCTGCAATGCTAACAAAAAAATTGATATGTCTTTAGGAAATAGCGTAATAATTAAACACATTAACCTAGTTATCAACTTTTAGTCCAAGGTATTGCAACACAATTTTCGGACTGCGCGTACAAAAATTTTACCCACAACCTGCACCCAGGAACCAAAAATTGAGTTGATTTTGTTCGGCTGCAGGCAAGTATAGGTTATTCGCGGTAAAGTGAGCATTTTTGAATTCCCTCTCTCTCATTTCGAATAATAGTCAATAAATATATTTTATTTTAGCGCTAGACGTTAACTTCTGAGTGCGGAGGAATATATACACTGTGTTTATTACTTACATTGCAATATTTACTTTAAAATACAGTTAAAAGATAAGAAATGGCTGAAAATAAAAAGTAAATAGTGCCTCAAAGTGCTCACTTAATCGTAAACAGTCTATAACCATTTGTATTTTTAAGGTTTAACCGTAGTTAAAATTCTAACGATGGCCAAACCTGGACGACTTTCCACTATATGTGCTTCAAATACATAATATTTTGTTGTATTAAAATTTATGTANTGATGGCCAAACCTGGACGACTTTCCACTATATGTGCTTCAAATACATAATATTTTGTTGTATTAAAATTTATGTAATATAATATCCTCCAATAACTATTAAAATATTAAAATTATTGTTAGAAACATGCATACATTATTTTGAATATGTACGGGTTGTTAGTACTTTAATACATCTGTTTGTAGCACCACTAACATTTTTGTTCATAGTAATCATTATGTGCGTAATAATTGTCATCATTACCATCCCCATATAGGCATCATCATTATCATCACCATATAAGCACTCTTCATATTCTGCAGCCTTTTCTTTTGTATCATACAAACAGCTGCAGAGGTCAGTGCATGGGAGGTTGACGGGACACGGACAGAATACTGGTTGACAGACCTTACATTTGGTACAAGTTACCATATGCAGTACTTTCTTGGGAGTTTGTGGATTTCCAATCCAAATAACATCAATTTGGCAGTTGACATTACACCAGCCATGTTCGTGTGGCGTGGGAATCACTCTCAAAGGATGTTAGCGATCTCTGTCGTATAGCACAGCCTGGTAGTTGGCGCTACTCACCTGGAGGCGTAATGTTAAATGACAAGGAGGTAAGAGCTCTGGCATAATATTACCTCTTTTAGAGAAGTACAAATCATATCGCAATGTATTGACGCCATTGGTTTCTTCCCCACCATACATTTGACACACAAACTGCATCCTATTTTCTGCAATAGATCGTGGAACTGTTTCGTGCATTCTTGTGCAAGACATTGTTATACAAAATTTTTAGCAGAATTTAATCTTTTACCATTTACTTTCACAATATCATATTCAACAGATTCAGTGGCTATCAGGACTATTGAAATATTCCGCAGTGGTACACCATTAAAAGGATTTTTGCAAGGCGTTACAAAATGTTAGATAATATTTCGCACATATTTTCTTTTTCATCTCTGTCTATGCGAGACTCACTCACATCTGGATGTTTCGACTTGTTTCGGTCGTACNGCACATATTTTCTTTTTCATCTCTGTCTATGCGAGACTCACTCACATCTGGATGTTTCGACTTGTTTCGGTCGTACACTGTAAGGTATTCAAGCAGTACCTTATATGATGAACGCCTCTGATTATTCAAAACTAATATTTGAGTAGCAGCAAAGTTTGAACTAAAGTTTATATCGCTTCTAGTGGTGTTGCTATTTTTGTTTACAATCATTTCGTTTGCTTTGTCTGCCTCAATAGTACTGGAAGCATACAAACATTATTCAGTTCTGTTTAACTNTTTACAATCATTTCGTTTGCTTTGTCTGCCTCAATAGTACTGGAAGCATACAAACATTATTCAGTTCTGTTTAACTTGTGCAATTAAATGCGGTGGGTTCTCAGTAAATACATTTCTAGATGTACACTCATTTGCAAAAAAAATTTATCATCATGAACCAATCGCGCGGTTACAACGAAGGTTGCCACACAGTATCGTCATAGCCCGATATGTGTCACATTTACGTTTAATACTGTTTGCTTGCGTGGATGTGTCACTGGGATATACATATCCCACCAATATTGATACTTTCAAGACACCGAATAAGGCCTTAGTAGCAGTGTGAGACACAGAGCCAAGTTCAGTGAACCCACGGCATACTACGAGGATGCACTCGACAAGCTTTTACCTAGTTGAATGAGTTTGGGAGAGGTCGCATCGTCGTTCTCCAAGAGGCAGGTTGGATGTTTCGGTGCATTGCTCGCAACTTGAACCATTCTGCCTACACTGTGAGTCGGTGCGAGACGCAGTGGGAACAGGGGGGGTAAACACACCCGTCGAGAAGGCTCCGGTTGACCCCGGCGGACCACCAGCAAGAAGGTTCATTTCATCGTGCGACAGGCTGTAAGCACTCCACGGGCGTCGCTGCGCAACATCCAGGGACATATCATGGCAACTGTAGAAATGCCTGTGTCCTCCAGTACCATATACAGGTGGCTAGCAGAACGGGATCTATCGTCGCGGCGTCACTGACGACGTCTACCATTATTACGTTAGCATCGTCGAGCATAAGTGATCTTCTGTCGGGAACAGACAGAAGATCACTTACGTCTGTTCCCGACATAAGTCGGCAACAGACATATGTCAGGAACAGACATATGTTCTCATATGCCTGGGAACAGACATATGTCGGGAACAGACATAAGTGATCTTCTGACTCACACTGCTGTGTGAGTCAGCGACTCACACATCGNTGTCGGGAACAGACATAAGTGATCTTCTGACTCACACTGCTGTGTGAGTCAGCGACTCACACATCGACTCACCCGTGCTGTGTGAGTCGCTGAACACCACTGCGTATTGGTGACGAGTGGTGTTCAGCGACTAATCCCATTTTCGAGCAGGATAATGCCCGTCCTCACACAGCACGGGTATCTCTGGCCTGCCATCGTGATGTCAATATGCTTCCTTGACCAGCAAATTCCCCAGATCTCTACCCGTTCTAGAACATTGGTACCAAATGGACGGTAACTTCGGCCAGTGGCAACTAGGACAGATTTGGAGGGTCAGCTGCGCCAGTTATGGCGGGATCTTCCTCAGGAGAACATCTGACAACTGTATGCATCCTTGCCCTACTGTATCACCGCCTATCTCCATGCAACGGGTTGTCCAACACCATATTAAGTGCATTCTGCAAGTGTTGGTCCCCTGTGGGGTACAATATTTTGATGTGTTCTGTATACATACTACTGTATACATACATAAATGCCATGTCCTGTGCCTGTACCGACTTACATGCCTCTGCGATGGCACTTCCTGGATATTCTATTTTTTTTTTTGCAAATTAGTGTATTTAAAATCTAAAACTCGAGGATATTTTTAGTTTGTTCCTCATTAGGACTAAATAGTTATTTCTACCTAAATATATATAAATATTTTTGAATATCAAGAATATTTTAGTAATTTATTTAATATTTAGTAAGCTGTATTTTGAATTTATATAATTTTGTCTCTGAATTGGCGAAGGGGCCGGTTCAGTGATTGTTCGTGCCCACAACCGGCATGATTCAAACTTCCGAGTCATATTACCATGGTTCGGTGTCCTACCCACCGTAATCTTCAAGGTTCCGTTGACCACAGCCTCCGTGTGTAACCGTGTGACTAAAAACCATAACTTTAACTTTTAGCTTGACTATTATGTGTTCCAAATTTCGAAACATAAAATACTCTATTGCAAAGTTTTTCTGCAAAAAAATATAGTAAGGCTACCGATTTCGATTTCCGAATTGTCATGTTCGTAACCTACACAAAAAAATTATTAAATGACGTCCCACAAGTCTTTACCGCACAAGTGGTACTATTTGCATGAAAATCGGGGTGTAACTGATAAGACTATATGGGTAAAAGAAAAAAAAACTAAGCCGGCACACACCGTCGTGAACATCGATGACTTTGATAGAAGCGTAATTCGTTGTACTATTCAGGAGTTTTATGTTACTGAAAAACATATCTCAACTATTTTAAAAGTTCTGCCTGTGATAAAGGACAAAATACACTTTACTTGGTCATATATTTCGTTAAGGAAGATAGCTCGAAAGCTCGGTTTTCAGTGGGAAAAGACGCAAAATCGCAGGAGGGTACTGATTGATAGTTCTTGTATCATAACCTGGTGTCACGACTATCTAGTCGCAATAAGAAATCTGAAACAAAGTAGGAAACAAATTATCTACGCTGACGAAATGTGAATAGACAGTAATTCAAAATTTGGGAAATGCTGGCAACACGAGGAAACGTTCGGTATATAAACTAGTGTGATTTCTGGCAACAGAATAGTGTGGTTCACGTAAAGATATGAATTTGATATGAATCTGGTGACTATAGCTTCGATGGATGGAAAATGGCCGTAAACTATGCTTATATGAGGGTATAAGGTATACTTAAACATATTACTCTGTTCTTTGTCAGAAGTGATGCCTATGTCATGAATTTGGTGGCCATATCTTAAACAGTTCCAAAATTATGACTTACTACTCTTATAAGTTTGTGGGAGTCGGATATAGACATACTGTATTAGAATAAAGAAAAAAAATATCAGCAAAATTAAAGAGTACTTGGCATGCTTAAGGTCATCCAAAATGGTGGATCCACGATGGTGGCTATTCCACACATCTACTGCCAGATGCCATCGTTTACAAATGTAAGCCAACTATGTCTATAAAAGTACTTGGGGGCTTAACATATCTACGTTATCAAATTTCATAATGGTGCCTACACACCAAATTTCGAGGACCCAGCCTGGATTGTTCGTTATTTATGCGTAACTATGCTTATAAACTGATGCCATATCGCACTTTATATTTTTCTTTACCTCTCGAATATACATATCACAATGGTTATTTTTATATATACATCATTCAGACCTGTATGGGCACCCATGTCCTGGTGACTTAGTCGACTAGAGTGCCTGTCTACCAATTCAAGGTCTGGCGGTTCGCCACTCCTCACCTCAACAGGTTTTTTACTGTATTAAATCATATGAATATGATAGAGGCGAGTGTCTGCATACAGAACATGGAACATAGCTCTTAGCCACAAGCCGACACCAGCGCCCCTAGAAGCTCATGACATCAAGCGACACTAGCGCTGCGTAGCAGACATTGTGGGAACCAACAAGGTGCCCTGGTGGACAATGGAAGAAGCATCCAAGATGGTGGCTAGTAACACCTAGCAGATGATATGAGAACCAATATGGTGGAAAACTAAACAGTATGGCGGCCTACAGACACCTAATATTGCAGTCCACATCAGGCGATAAGCTGTTGGAGTGACAGATAGCAGGTGAGTAGGAATAAAAGAGCAGGAGGTACCAAGGTGGAATGACAGAGCATGAACTTGAAAATTCTAGAAACAAAATGGTAGCATGAATGATGGAGCATGAACTGGAAAATTCTAGAAACAAAATCGTGGCATGGAATGACATAGCAGGAGGTACCATGGTGGAAAGATAGAGCATGAACTAGAAAATTCTAGGAACAATATGGTGGCATGGNATGACATAGCAGGAGGTACCATGGTGGAAAGATAGAGCATGAACTAGAAAATTCTAGGAACAATATGGTGGCATGGCAAGATAGAACAAGAGGTACTAAGGTGAAATTATAAAGCATGAACTGGAAAATTCTAAAAACAAGATGGCTGAATANCAAGATAGAACAAGAGGTACTAAGGTGAAATTATAAAGCATGAACTGGAAAATTCTAAAAACAAGATGGCTGAATATAGAACATTAAGTACCACAGCATAATGACAGAGCATGAACTGGAAAATTATAGAAATAAGAAGGCGGCTGTGATGCAATCCATTATAGTGGACGGCTCCGAGGCTTTGAAGCCTGCAGCCTGTGCACTATATNTAAGAAGGCGGCTGTGATGCAATCCATTATAGTGGACGGCTCCGAGGCTTTGAAGCCTGCAGCCTGTGCACTATATCACCACAAAGGTCAAGGTCAAATGTGAAGGTCAATCTTGCAGATTTGTAGGACAATTTAGGAAATGTTGAGGGAAAAACTAAAAATTTTGTTGTTTTCCGGGGAAAATGGAACGTTTGAAGTCAAGGTCAAAAGTTATAGTCAATGTCTGTGTCAAGGTCACCTCTGTTTCCTCTGCCAGATGCCACTGCCGGTCCTCTGCCATATGCCATCTTTGGTCCTCTGCCAGATGCCATGTCCATCCGAACATCCGAACCCTGCACTATGTGCTAGCTCCCTCATTATATGTATGTGATAAATGTGTTTGTTTACATTTGAATCTTCAACAGCCCGCGCTTTTATAAGAATAAAATACTTAAGTACATTCGAATTGCATTAAAACTAGGTTACATAATGTACAAAAACCTCAAAGAAGATACTTATATAAACAGTGTTCTAACCTCAAATCCTATCCACGTGGTTTTTTATTGTGATATTTGCAGAAAAGCAGTCGAGTGTTGAACACATGTAAGTGGCTACTGCACTGNATCCACGTGGTTTTTTATTGTGATATTTGCAGAAAAGCAGTCGAGTGTTGAACACATGTAAGTGGCTACTGCACTGCTCGCATGCACACTTTATCCGATTTTCCTTCTAGGTTTTTAATACGACGCGACGTCTAAACCTGTATTACTTTTCTTCGGAGGGTATACGTGTAGAGGGGAGGGATGGGGAGATATATATTCCCCCCTCCCCTCCTCGAAGTCCTAAACAATCAACCATTCCCACCAACAAAAGAAGAGAATGTTTTTTGTTTGTGTCAGCATTGTACAACGTTGAGTAACTATTTTGGTCACTGTCGTAGAAGACAAGGCGGGCCACTTGCTACACCCACCGGCATGCCGTAAGAAAGTTCTGGTCCCATGCCAATGTCCTTCAATGGTGCAGGAAACAGTTGCAGTTGGCTGGTTTATTAATAAGTTATATCACCTGTACTATACTTATAATAACATACAGCGAAAACAATGATATCCGTGCTGTTGTTGATGCTATAAAGAACCNATCACCTGTACTATACTTATAATAACATACAGCGAAAACAATGATATCCGTGCTGTTGTTGATGCTATAAAGAACCAGTGACCAGAAGTTATCAACGCATCACCTGTGTCGTTTTACAGTAAACTAAAAATGTGGAAACGAAATTACTTCTGTCCAAACATGAACCCTGAGCCTTTGGATTTCATCTCTGCTCTGAATAACTGCAATGAAATTGTTTTTCCACATTCACAAAAACTTGTAAAGTTGTTCTCTGTGATACTAATCTCTGATATCAGTCACTACTGTTAAGTCAGAACGATAATTTTCAACACTGCGAGTGTTAGAACGTTACAAACCTACCTGAGAACCACAATTGCAGGACACAGACTTAATTGTCTAGAACGTATGTTCATAAAATGATAGGATGAAATTAGAAGAAAACCTCGTGGGTGAAGAGATTTGGGCGGCCCTTAACATCTAGGTCTTAAGAACCGATGATGGTGAAGTGAGGTGAGTATTGAGCAGTGCTGGAATGAAAGGGTGGGGAAACGGGAGATCTCCGAGACAACCCCAGCGATATAGTTTGTTGCGTTTCCAACGTGCGAAAATCCAGTAGCGACCCCACCGGAAATAGAACCGGGTTCGCCTATGTGGGAGGTGAGGTTAGACACCTCTACACCACCGCGACCCCAAGAAAAACTCGCCAACTACTGATTTTGTGTGGTGCGCATCGACAGTAACAGTATCAGAACAGCAACGTGATTGTGTGTGTGTACTATATTTTAATTTGCTTTAATCCATTGTTTGAGCAAAGTGTATAGCTAGCAAAACAAACCCCGCAGTAAAACATTTATGTGCTTGTTACAAACAATTCTTTGGAAATTATTTGCCAAAAATTTTCTTGTAACTCTACAAATATAATATAGTATATTTACAACACATTATTTTAGAAAACATACAAAATTGTTTATGCAGCTCTATATTTATATTAATCTTGAAGTCTTCATAACTTGCTAGTTAGAACTCAATATTAGTTTCACGTGTTCCCCGTTAAGATTTTGAGAATTTTAGTCTACGTTATTTGTAGTGTTACAAAAATATATTTGGCAACCAGTTAAAATACATACAGTGGCTCACATTAATATTCGGCCACCGATGATTATCGCAGTTTCATGTTCTTATGTTACATTAGAAATGAAGATAAGCATAAAACATATTGCACAATCATTCTTGTGTGCTTTAAATGAAATGCNATTAGAAATGAAGATAAGCATAAAACATATTGCACAATCATTCTTGTGTGCTTTAAATGAAATGCAATAGTAGCCAGTAACTGAAATGAGCAGTGCAATATAATGAAACGCAATATTTTGTCCTCCCGTGCTGCATAAGTACGTCAATTTAATATTCGGCCAGTTGTGGTGGACGCGTGGCACAGACATGATGCACATTGCGTTCGTACCTCGTGTAATTCCCTGCACGCTCTCTGCGCTGAGAGGTTGTACTGGGTAGCTCTGTTGGCTGCGGCAGTCAGGCAAATGGGACGTAGGGGAAAGAATACAACGGTTGAACAGCGGCAGCTGGTAATATTTCATTATGCAAAGAAAAAATCTCGACCAGAAATTGCGGAGCACTTGAATATGCTGAGGTCCACTGTCGGAGACATCATAACAAGGTTTGAGAAGGAAGACAGGGAAAATGCAGTACCTCAAAAATTACAGCCAAAGAAACTAAGAGAGAAAAAAGAACTTCTAGTAATCGGGAAAATAAAGAAATATCCGAAAATTATTGCTTGCAAATTTACCACGGAGGTACTTAATGAATGTGGAAAGAACGTCCATCCAGAAACCATACAACGAGTTATCAGAAGAGCAGAATATAATGACAGTGTACCTAGAAAGAAGCATTTTATTAATGAGGTGAATAGAAGAAAATGACTTAAGTTCGCAAAAGACCGTGCTGACAAAGACGAAAGCTGGCAGGATGATGTTATTTTTGCTGATGAGACGGAATTAAATGTGTTTGGTTCAGATGGCAGGGAATCAGTACAGCACAAGCCAAATGAGGAGCTAAAACCTTGGAACATGCAACCTTCTGTGAAACACGGTGGAGGTAGTATTATGATCTGGGGCTGCATATCTTCAGCAGGTGGTTGGAGAGGCTGTACGTGTCGATGGAACAATGAAAAAGGATGACTATTTCAACATCCTAAAAGTAAACCTACACAAGAGTGCTGATAATCTGGGCATTAGAAACACGTTTAGTTTATGCCAAGATAATGACCCAAAACACTAGTCGTACATTGTCAAGAGCTGACTTTTGTATAACTGCCCCAAAGTCATTAACACACCTCCTCAATCACCCGACCNTGTCAAGAGCTGACTTTTGTATAACTGCCCCAAAGTCATTAACACACCTCCTCAATCACCCGACCTGAATCCCATAAAAATCTGTGGGATGAACTCAAAAGAAGACTGCGTACTACAACAATTAGGTCCACAAAAGAATTAAAGAAAAGGTTCAAGGAAGAATGGAGTAAGATTGGCTCCGAATGTACAAGGAAAATAATTACTAATATGCCACGATGCCTGCGAGAAGTAATTAAACAGAATGACCATGCTACCAGGTACTGAAAGACTGTGTTCAGTTTACAAAGAGGTTTATGTTTGCGTTTGAATGATGATGGCCGAATATTTAAGTGGCGTACTTATGCAGCATGGGATGGCAAAAACATATTGTTTGTTAAGTTGCAGTGCTCATTTCCGTTATTGGCTACAGCTACATTTCATTTAAAGCACGCAAGAATGATTGTGCAATATGATTTATGTTTATCTTCAATTCTAATGTAACACAAGGCCATGAAACTGCGATGATCATCGGTGGCCGAATATTAATGTGAGCTACTGGCAGTTGGGCAACGACACGGATCACGAAAGTGGAGCACACACACTGCGTGTTCAATCTACAATGGGACGCATGCGTAAGCAGATAACGTACGGATACACGTAAGAAAGCTGGGCAACTCCTAACTCTTCCGTGTCCACGAATCCGTGTAGCCAATAAGATTCGAGTATTTGGTTTGTTGATATACATTTTCGTGGGCATTGTGTGATATAAGGCAATAAGTGCATGGAGCCCCATGGATATGAACATTTTGGTTTTAATAAACACGAACGAATGGTTTGGCAGTAGTATTTACGCAATTTTAAAAATTGTAAAAAAATAAAACATGTGGTGGGTACATTATAAAAATTATATTTGTACTTGGCAAAAGTTGAGTATTTTTTATTTTGTAAGTTGCAGAACTGCACATTTCTTTGTGTTGCAAAATAGCTAAAATTCGTCACGATTCGNAGTATTTTTTATTTTGTAAGTTGCAGAACTGCACATTTCTTTGTGTTGCAAAATAGCTAAAATTCGTCACGATTCGTCCGCTCTTCCCGTTTACGTGTTCCGGGTCCGTTTTCGGAAATGAAAAATTAACATTACAACTATTTCAAATTTATCGTGCGGACGCAATACTTTACTGCCGAAAAGTAAAAATTCAACAACCAACGAGAAAAGGACTTATTGATGGCCAGAGAGGNAGTATTTTTTATTTTGTAAGTTGCAGAACTGCACATTTCTTTGTGTTGCAAAATAGCTAAAATTCGTCACGATTCGCCCGCTCTTCCCGTTTACGTGTTCCGGGTCCGTTTTCGGAAATGAAAAATTAACATTAAGACTATTTCAAATTTATCGTGTGGACGCAATACTTTACTGCCGAAAAGTAAAAATTCAACAACCAACGAGAAAAGGACTTATTGATGGCCAGAGAGGTGTCTGTGGGTCTCCATCATGGAAGGAATAAAGGAGTGTGGAATGGTGAGATACATGTCAATGAAATTCGGTTTTCTGAAGCCAATTTTAAAGATGTTAACTTGAAACAAAACCTAAGTGTGATAAATTACACTCTCAATCTCTGTAACGAGACAAATTTAACAATTAGTTTTCCAGTAATTTTTATTTAATTATTAAGTTTTCTTATCTTTCCAGGAAACAAGCTATACATCAATATAACAAAAGGCTTCAATAGCAAGGAAGCACTTAATTTACTACTCAAAAAAATCCCTGGTGGAAGATATCTATCTTTAACAGGAACGCCAAAAAAAAAAAAAAAAAAAATTATTTCATTAACATGTATTTCCTTATACCAAATTCTCAACCAGGCAATAGCCGTAAGGACACGGCTATTTTTTCAAACATTGATTTCAAAAGTTGTAAGATAACAGGGAACTAGCTATAATCAAACTTATTTTTTCCAAAAAATCGTCGCGTATCGATGCATGTTGTATGACGTGAGGTCTTGGCGGGAGGGAGTGGCCCTGTCAGCACGGGCTGAATAACGGAACTACGCAGGAATGTTCAAAACAGCCGACAGTCAGATGTTTTGGTAACCCGCAAGTTCTCTTACATCTGACCTTCAGACGCCTCTTGACCTTGGCGCAGACGTGTTTGCTCACTAGGAGCGCGGGTAGTCTGGTTCGCGGTTCATTGACGACATTTCAAACTAACCTCGTAAGAAAAGTCCCTGTCACGCTGCCAAATTCGCTCTTCCCGTAGTATTTTACGATAAAATTGAAGACGAAATGTGGCCGCCAAATTTCTCCATTACGTAAAGTTGGTCAAATAATCTTGGAGAAAGTTTGTCGATGTTTTATATTTGACGAATTTAGTCTAATTTTTATTTAAACACAATTTTCAAAGCGGGATACAAATGTATTACCATGCAGTACTTTACAAAAAGGAATATTAAGAATGCTATAATTTATTTTCACTTTCAAACTAAATATTGATTTTATTTATCGCAGGTATTACCTGCAAGATAAAAGTTATTGCATTTGATTTTTTCGCTTTTATTGTTTAATGTGCACATCGAACAACAGNGGTATTACCTGCAAGATAAAAGTTATTGCATTTGATTTTTTCGCTTTTATTGTTTAATGTGCACATCGAACAACAGTAGTACTTTGCAAGATATTATAAAAATTATTCATCTTCAGAAACCTATTTAGTTTCTTGTTAATCGTCGCCATCTGAAAGTTTCGTGGGGATAAGAANAAAAATTATTCATCTTCAGAAACCTATTTAGTTTCTTGTTAATCGTCGCCATCTGAAAGTTTCGTGGGGATAAGAAAGACCGTTTTTGGTGAGTGCGGTTTTAAGTGGCTGTACTCGTCGGAGATGTAGGAATTATTAGAACATATCCAGAATACTAAACGTTTTATGGAAAATTGAGCCATCGAACTTTTTCAGACAAACATGGCGGTGGTAATGACGTTTCGGGGGCGTCACAATCTTCCAACTTAATATGATCGACCAAATATTTTTAAACAGTCTGACGGGAAAAATTTGACGGTGTGAGAGGAGCTTAAGGCTCCCGCCTACCTGCAGCTTTATTCCGTGTTTGAGGCCGAGAGGCGCAGGAGCTATAAGGGCGACGCTGCCTTGCTCGGCACTCATGACCTCAAGACCTCGCCCAAATCTCTTTAGTCACTCTCTCACTGGCTCGCGCATCAAGTACGCCATCACCGCTAAAGTCGATATTACACGATATTTGCTGCCGTACTTGGTCTACTTCTACAAGGCCTGGTCCACAAGCAGGTATACCAGCTGCTATATGAGCAGCCATGGAATATTCATGTTGCACGGCAGCTGTTCGCGTACCAGCATTTGACAAACCTCGGTCGGTGCGTAATATGTGGTTTGTAGTAAATATGAAACCCATTCGTAGAACTGCTACCAGTCAGTAACTTGAGTAGGCCTAAAAATATAGCTAGTACATCTTAAAATTGCTATATTGCTGTTGGACTTTTACATTAATTGATTGATTGCTTACTAGTATAGTTAATTCGTTTTTTTGAAAATGATGTGAAGTCACTAGAGTAAGTGCATGTTAATTTTTGAGAAAATTATTAACCGTTTGCAAGATGCATTTTCATCTTTACGCGCAAAGTTATTATCCGCATGTAACGTTAAATTAAAAAACCATATGAGTCCTCAGAGGTTTCGAACTCGCGCTCGAAAGTCCCAATACATGTACGATAGCTACGACTTTACTACTGTGCTACCAGTCTATACACAGTGATACGTGTGTTAATACTGTATATGTACACTGAAGAGCCAATGAAAACTGGTACACCTGCTTATATCGTGTAGTCNAGTGCCGCAAGGCGACGTGACATGGACTCGACTAATGTCTGAAGGTATGCAGGAGGCAATTCACACCATGAATCCTCTAGGGCAGTCCACAAATCCAATCTGTGCCATTTTGAGAAAGGGTTGCACGTCTGTCACGTTTAATGATTCTCGTCAGTCGTCGTTTGCCCCGTTATTTCACGATTTTTTTCCGGCCGCAGCGATGTCGAAGATGTGATGTTTTACCGGATTCCCGATATTCACGGTACACTCGTGAAATGGTCGTACGCGAACATCCAAATGTTATCGCTACCTCGGAGATGATATGTCCCATCTCTCGTGCACCGACTATAACACCACGTTCAAACTCATTTAAATCTTGATAACCTGCCATTGTAGCAGCAGTAACCGATCTAGCCGCCGACAGCATCACGTTACTCTGGTTGGTTCCATACCTCGTTTATTTGCATACGCACGCCTATACCAGTTTTTTTGGCTCTTCAGTGTATAACGACTAAATTAATTTTTCCATACCGTAAGTAATTTTGTAAAAAATTTAGGACGGTTTTAAACAGTAATTGAAAGTTACAATTGCCAATATTATTCGTCTGTGTCGTATTTTAAATCTATTTGAAAGAGTTTCAACCTCACGGATATATAATCAAGATGGAGGCTTCATTTTTGGTTTCTTCATCATCTCGTTCGAGTAGTAGACACGGAGCGTCCTACGCTCCGAAACTGCGATGTGATTGGCCAGGTACGAAACCTGGTATGTAACCTGCCACGAAAAATATGACGTGTCCTATTACCAAACATGGTACGAAATCTGGCCTTACAAGACGGGAAAATGCCATGACGGGTGCCACACTAGCCCCTATAACGTTCACTATGGCGGGCCTTGCGCAAGATTTTACGGAATCTGTTATCATGTAATACGGCCTTAAGCGCAAGATTCTGAACTGACGTGGAGTGTTCTCTTTGCATTGCGTGTACCTATGAAACTTTCAGCGGTGGCCCTATTCTTTTATGGTGGAAAGTCGGTAGGAACGTTCTATCAAGGCCCTTGAGTAGTTTTGTGTGTATCTGACGCGTATATTTCGAGATACAACGCTTTGAAAAAGCTGTTTTTAGAGATTTTGGAGTACTCAAAAATAGTGTTTCTAATGTGCATGACGAAGTCTTGAATGCACTCAGCAGCTCTCGTCTGAAGTGTGAGTTCTTTTCGTAGATCAGCACATTAGATGCGCATTCAATATTTTCTCAGAAAAAGACGAATTACTAGCACACTGTAACGCAGTTCAAGCGCCATGCAGGCGGGAGCCTAAAAGTAAATTGTACAAAAAATATCACCGAATACGTTAAGTATGCGGTAGTGAAGTGACGTGGCGGTTGATTTATAATATGCGCACTCGGACATGCATTGGCTATGCGGTGATTTGGAAATGGGCCCTGTGGTTATTTAGTTATTACACACTGTAGAATTATTCCTATTGGTTGGGCTGCCAACTTGCAAGTTAGTTTTCAGACAGATTGGAGAACGACGTTCCGCCGCGCTGCTGGTATGTGTGGCTGGAGTTCATGATTAATGCTGCTGTGTTCTCTGCTAAATATACATATTAAGGAAACATATTTCTATCTTGTATAATCCAACGGCAAAAATATATTCCTTAGCTATTTTACAATGGCAAATTATTAATTGGTGTTATTTTTAATGGTTCAAACTTGTCTTCGTAGGAGGATACTAAAACATTAGTAGTAGACACGCGTAAATCCAAGATGTTTCACACTGAGAAATAACCACAAAAAATTTTTGGCTGTAATAATTTACAAATAAAATGAGTTCAGAAATCACTACAGATTAATAACTTTGCCCCGATATTAACACTCGTTTTCTATTCTTCAAGCTCGTGAACTGAGATAAGGTTCATTCTACTCAAGTGGGAAGCTCAATGCTTTTAGTTTGGCAACTAAATTGTTTTGCATATAGGTACCCGCTAGTNACTAAATTGTTTTGCATATAGGTACCCGCTAGTGCCGCATGTGCACAGGATTTTCTATGTTTACAGCGTTAAGAAAAAAAATGCAAAAACCTAATATATATAATGAGAGAGCTAGAACAGCGGTGTGGGGTGTAGGAGCCCAGGAACCATATGGCATCTGGCAGAGGACCAGAATTTACCTCGAAATATCATTTTTACCTTAAAAAAAACCTCGTTTCCCCTNTGCCGCATGTGCACAGGATTTTCTATGTTTACAGCGTTAAGAAAAAAAATGCAAAAACCTAATATATATAATGAGAAAGCTAGAACAGCGGTGTGGGGTGTAGGAGCCCAGGAAACATATGGCATCTGGCAGAGGACCAGAATTTACCTCGAAATATCATTTTTACCTTAAAAAAAACATCGTTTCCCCTNACATATGGCATCTGGCAGAGGACCAGAATTTACCTCGAAATATCATTTTTACCTTAAAAAAAACATCGTTTCCCCTCAAATATGCCTAAAATTTCCCCTTTTCCCTTAAAAGTTCCCCTTTTCCCCTGAAAATTCCCGCACAAAATGTGTTTTGCACAATGAAACTGGCACTTGCACAACTCGGCGAAATCTGGCGGAAATTAAGGAAATGCCAGCCGGGTTGTGAAATCATTTACTAGCACTGCACGCTCTGTCATTCCAAACCAGCACCATTCATCTTGTCTGAAGAATGTTCCAGTTCATTGCCCTGCCATGAGACTTCATGCACTACTTTGTTACAAGCATATATTCTACGACCTATGCTGACTACGCAAATGCTAAGGACACTTATACAAATCACACACAATTATACTAATTGTACATATACTAATCGCACTTTTGCTAATCGCGCACACGTCAATCACCCCACCATCTTGGATTCCCACCACAAAACTACCATTAGTGTCAGCTGGAGTATATCATCAAGTTGGTAGAGCCAAGGACACCTTAAGCCCTCATATAAGCATAGTTAGCCAATTTCCCATCCACCGAAGCAAAAGCAACCAAATTCATAACATAGGTATCACCCCCAGCGACGAAAAGGACCACAGGGTCAAATGTGCCTTAAGCCCACATATCAGCATAGTTGGTTCTAATTACTGAACTTTTTAAGATACAGTCACAAAATTCATAACATAGGCATCACCCCCAACGACGAAAAGGACCGCAGGGTCAAGTACACCTTAGCCCTTCGTATAAGCATAGTTAACTGCCATTTCCCACCCACAGGAGCTATATTCACCAAATTCATATCATGNCCTTAGCCCTTCGTATAAGCATAGTTAACTGCCATTTCCCACCCACAGGAGCTATATTCACCAAATTCATATCATGGGCATCACCTCCGATTACAAACAGCATGTTAGGGACAAGTACACTTTAAGCCCTCTTATAAGCATAGTTGCCCGAAATGTCCCATCCACCGAAGCTACGGCCACCAAATTCATATCACAGACATCACTTCCGACTCCAAATTAAGGAGGAGAGGGCAAGTNCCTTAGCCCTTCGTATAAGCATAGTTAACTGCCATTTCCCACCCACAGGAGCTATATTCACCAAATTCATATCATGTGCATCACCTCCGATTACAAACAACATGTTAGGGACAAGTACACTTTAAGCCCTCTTATAAGCATAGTTGCCCGAAATGTCCCACCCACCGAAGCTACGGCCACCAAATTCATATCACAGACATCACTTCCGACTCCAAATTAAGGAGGAGAGGGCAAGTNCCCACCGAAGCTACGGCCACCAAATTCATATCACAGACATCACTTCCGACTCCAAATTAAGGAGGAGAGGGCAAGTAGGCCTTAAGCCCTGTTATATGCTGAGTTGGTCAGCATTTCCGAACCTTTGAAGTTCGGGAACATGTAACAACCGTCCACGCAAGTAAAGAAAATAAAGGTACACAAACAGTCACGTCGAAAACTTACTGTTGCATGTAGGAGTGTAGGGTCTGAAATAGCACACACATAAGCATCAGCCTGCATGCACTCGACAATCGCCCAACCCCGCCTTTGACGGCTGCTACCGCAGGTGTCTACCAACTCAGATTCTCCTCAGCGACAGTTAGCCTCCCTTTGCCCACCGTCATTAAGGCGGTGTATATAGATGTGAAAATACATACAAAAATAAACGTTAGCTGATGCGATGTACAGTGCTTGTCGCTTGTGCAATACGCATTGGTTGGTAGGTGTTTATAACTATTTACCTTTTTTATGTCTGCTGGCATTAGTGCGTAGCAGTGTCAACCTTATCGCTCCCATGCTTTGCGACCGTAATTATTTTGTGCTAAGATAATGCACAGCGTTCGTTGCTCGCACAAAAGCATCGGTTGGTATGTGTTTATATTTATTTATTATATATCTCCATCAATATTTAGCAGTGTCGTCGTTTTTTGCATCACCAATGATTTAAATGCATGATGTTTAGTGGTAAGCAAAGGAACACAGTGTTTACAAGTCATGTAATGCAGCTTCAAATTATCACCGCTGGTAAATAGTGTACTGTACTTGATATATAGTAGAATTTTTTTTGAGGCTGGTCCTTGTTAACATATGCCTGTTGCTGGCCATTAGAGCTTTTTACTGAAATTTTATGAACTGTGGAACTATCAGTATTTTTTTTGTAGAGATTCGATACATCGTACTCGCAGCAAACTTGAGTAAATGTTGGGCCTTTATTATTTATTATCATGTGAATTAACTTTTCATGTATGGGATGGTTTAATATGCTGCACAGGGTTCTTTCAGATCCCCTGTTATAAGGCGGACACTGTTTATTGTGGTCGTTAGCCCTCACTGTCGAACCACACCACTGTAGTCCCCCTGTGCTATCGGAACCGTCGAGCTGCAAACCTCATTGGCGGTTGGAACGAAACCCCGTGCATCTGGCATTTTTTTGAGCTACTTGCACCGAGTACTGCATGCATGGGTGAGTGTTCTGCCTGTTCCTCGTCGGAATTCGGCCATATGTGTCAACACCAGTGCTCCTAGCTGCCACCATCGGTAATGCAAACGACTTTAGTGCCCCTAACAGGTGAGAGGAGAAACGAAGATGCGCGAAGACCACCACAACCCTAGCAGACGATGGTCGTACACTATAGCAGACGACTGGAGATACGAAGATGGCGAGGGTATCTGTGTATTGCTCAAGCATTCATCAATGAATGCAAGATATCAGTCACCTGGGGTGTATGCTAGCAAACAATGATGGTGAAGGTAAGCTGGTGGATGAGGTTGATTGTCATGTGTGTGTAATTGCTATGTGAGTAATTTATGTGCCCATATTTTTGCATATGNGCTGGTGGATGAGGTTGATTGTCATGTGTGTGTAATTGCTATGTGAGTAATTTATGTGCCCATATTTTTGCATATGCGCGATTAGTTTTGCATATGATTTTCTGTCTGTTTATGCACTTAAAATTGTTGATATATAGAACTAAATAATCTTANCGCGATTAGTTTTGCATATGATTTTCTGTCTGTTTATGCACTTAAAATTGTTGATATATAGAACTAAATAATCTTATAAGGTGAGGCATGGTGTAGGAACATGAGTTCGAGACTCGAAACTATACGAAAATATTAATTCTCTTTCAGACTTACACAAAATCTGGTATTTTTTTTCCTACTGATGGGGAAATGTTTCAGGTGTGTATGATAGAAGTTAAAATAATATTTGCACGAGTTAAAATAAATGAATAATACATAAGTAATTTATACACTTTACCTTTATTTTACAGACTTGACATAAAAAGAATACGTAATAATACTTTATACATGCTCAACTTATTCTTAATTCTAGCAAAACAATTATAGTGTCTGTTTTTGTAGAACAATTCTGGTTGTGAGCGTTCATGCTACACTTATTGACATATACCACACTGCAGTTATCACAGCGGTAGGTCTTGTAGTCGATGTCGAATGGACAGTTACTATATTCATGTTGACTGACACTAGAACTGATAGTAAATTTCTTGTCGCAATACTGGCTGCACTAGCTTGTTGATGAATAACATACATTACCTTTGCACTTCTTGTTATGTTTATACAGGTTATCACTGTCTTGTGTGCAGAGCTGAACATGCAATGGCTACTTTCATGCCGTCGTGCATGACTGCTTTTACTAAAAGTATTTCCACAGTAGTAACACTGTTTCCGTGGTGTTTGTAGAGAATCTCCAGGGTCCCTTGCTGTTGACGATGCAGTCAGTGTTACAGTTGGTAGGTCTTCAACCATTGATTCCATCTCCATATTGTAACAGCATACGCGATCGTGGTAGACGAATGTGGACAATACGATCTGCTTTCCACCACCGACAGAGCTCGCCGACGAACTAACAACAGTTTTACAAGATACTCTCTGTATACTGTTCGCACTACATGTTAGTTGACGTTGTCTGTCTCGGGTTACCTCAGTAGATAAATGCTGGCTATGTGGTGCAAACAACAGCATGGTTGCTGGACTGTAATATGTTACCTTATCAGGTCAATCGCTGTCTAACCTGCGAAGTTGTCAATTCGACCACTCATCTTCTTTGCACTCGTTCACCTTTCAGTGTTGGTTGTGCCTTGTTTTTTCTTTTGCTGCCACTGCTCTCTCCCGATGTGTCTTACACTAGCTCCTGTAATGTAGTGTGTGTGTGTATGTGTGTGTAACAGTAGCAATACCTTGAAAACACTCTAGGCATGAGAGGCAGGCAATTCTAGNCCTCAGCAGATAAATGCTGGCTATGTGGTGCAAACAACAGCATGGTTGCTGGACTGTAATATGTTACCTTATCAGGCCAATCGCTGTCTAACCTGCGAAGTTGTCAATTCGACCACTCATCTTCTTTGCACTCGTTCACCTTTCAGTGTTGGTTGTGCCTTGTTTTTTCTTTTGCTGCCACTGCTCTCTCCCGATGTGTCTTACACCAGCTCCTGTAATGTAGTGTGTGTGTGNCAATCGCTGTCTAACCTGCGAAGTTGTCAATTCGACCACTCATCTTCTTTGCACTCGTTCACCTTTCAGTGTTGGTTGTGCCTTGTTTTTTCTTTTGCTGCCACTGCTCTCTCCCGATGTGTCTTACACCAGCTCCTGTAATGTAGTGTGTGTGTGTGTATGTGTGTGTAACAGTAGCAATACCTTGAAAACACTCTAGGCATGAGAGGCAGGCAATTCTAGCATCCACAAAACTGTCAGACCCTGCATCGTGTTAAAAAAATTATAGATGTTGAAGGAAATAAAGGTGTTGCAGAAATATGCTATAGGAAGTGTGAGCCATCTGGACCTACAGAAGTTGTAAATAATAAACATGTACTGCTAACATGTAAGGTTAAAAACGAAGATGTTACAACTAGTCAGAATGGAGAGAATGCAATGAGACCTCCAAGACTACTGGTGATGATGTGAAAAATATACTGAAATGTACACATTATACTGATGATTATGAAGTGCCAGCATTTGCAAAGCAAAAGTGTAAACATCTTGCTGAAGATAAGGGGTACTTGAAGATGGGGCAGAATAAATGCGGATTAGAACCCAGTTCACTGGTCCAGAGGTATCTCGCAACATGATCATCACAACAGAACATACATTCATTCTTCTACGAAGGANAAGGTTAAAAACGAAGATGTTACAACTAGTCAGAATGGAGAGAATGCAATGAGACCTCCAAGACTACTGGTGATGAAGTGAAAAATATACTGAAATGTACACATTATACTGATGATTATGAAGTGCCAGCATTTGCAAAGCAAAAGTGTAAACATCTTGCTGAAGATAAGGGGTACTTGAAGATGGGGCAGAATAAATGCGGATTAGAGCCCAGTTCACTGGTCCAGAGGTATCTCGCAACATGATCATCACAACAGAACATACATTCATTCTTCTACGAAGGAAGTCGTACAGTCTAGCTACTTATTTTCTGAACACCCCAATGACTTGGTTTGTAGCCTGCAGATGTTGGTTCCATTGCAAAAGAACTGGCTATGTTTCTGTCAGTGAAGAGATAAATTCGATTATTGTTAAACTTCGGTGTTTGTTGCATGATGTGTTCGGTACTTAACTACTCAGATATATATATATATATATGACAGAAGTTTTTATTGTGTATCATGTAATATTTTTTCCCTGTGAAATGATAAGGATCACTATGGGATTGAACCCTTCACTACCTAATTCTTAAGGTCGGTGCAAGGTCTCCAGCGCTGTCTGGGTACTCATATTTTTGGATGACTGAAAAGCAGAGTACATACATAATTGAAAATGTATACGATGCGATGCTATCTTACTCACCATTACATAGTTCATACATTTACTGTTATTTATATGGAAATGGTAAGTATTTGAAATAGGTACATGTATATTATACTTAAAAATAAATAAATTGTTACCTTTTACTGTTTAACCTCCTTCTTCTAGTAAAGGAAAGTGCATGTGTGACTCGGCTGGTCTCTCACCCTGGAGTCTGATGCATTTCTCTCTCTCNACTCATATTTTTGGATGACTGAAAAGCAGAGTACATACATAATTGAAAATGTATACGATGCGATGCTATCTTACTCGCCATTACATAGTTCATACATTTACTGTTATTTATATGGAAATGGTAAGTATTTGAAATAGGTACATGTATATTATACTTAAAAATAAATAAATTGTTACCTTTTACTGTTTAACCTCATTCTTCTAGTAAAGGAAAGTGCATGTGTGACTCGGCTGGTCTCTCACCCTGGAGTCTGATGCATTTCTCTCTCTCTCAGCTAGTGTTCTCTGCCATACCTTCGACTTCCCGAGACCTGCACAGTGCCCGCGCTGCTGACCGACCACCTCGGCTGCCTTACACATTCTCACGATGTTAGTTGATCGTGCAACGTCGACCGGGTCGGATGCGTTCCGCTGTTAGTGTTTCTGAGTGTTGGCTGTACTCTGAATGTGATGGTTTCGTTTCAATCGGTTCATTAGGAAGACATTTGCTATTATTTTGTACTAACCAGGACGGCCTGGTCTTGTCTAACATCGTCTAACGCAGCGTGCATCACCCGTCGCTTGTGTAATATGAGATTGCATTGGTTGTAAGAGCTTATAACTATTTTCCTTTATATTTAATTCTTATATATGTTTGAATCAGTGTGTAGCACTGTTGTCATTATCGCTCCTGTGTTTCACGGCTTCGCAAAATAATTTTTTTAGACTAATGTGTCGTACAGCGGTCGATGCTCATGCTATATGCATTGGCTGGTATATTCTTATATCTTTTTGCTTTTATAATACTTATTTTAATATTTGTTTGCATCAACGCACAGCAGTGTGGTCTCTCTTTCGTGACTTATGGTTTAAATGTATGTTGTTTCGTGGCAAGCAAAGGAACACAGTCTTAACTAATTGTGTAACGTGTAATGCACTTGGCCATTGTGGTCATTTTTGAGGTTGTTCCCTGTGATCATTCGTTCTTTCCATCGGATATCTTTATATATATATATATATATATATATAGTGACTCTTGACATCATGCTAGTGATGTACCTGCATATATGTCAGTCCTTTAATGTTTGTTACAGGACTGATTTTTCATGTACAGTCCTTTCTTATATCATATACATTCGGATCTCCCCGACCCTCCTGTTAGGCTCACGGTGTTTATTTGTATTATCGCGTACACGTTTTAATGTAACGTGCGACCACATATGCATTATTTTTGATGCAATTGTACAATTCTTTTTTTTTTTTCAATGTATGGCTGGTTATAAAGGTTTACCCATGCTACCAATCCCTGGGGTCATTAGCCCTTGTGTTGGACAGAAGGTGTTTTTTTATATTACAATGTGTGTATTTACCCGTACCCGAGACTACGTACATCATGCTCGCAGAACATTTATATATGCCTTGATTTTTTCGCATGTAGTTGTGATTGCCTATTACCTGTGCTAACGTTTATTTATGTATGTATTTTCACATTTACATTTACCGCCTGGATGTTGGTGGGCAAAGGGAGGCTAGCTGTCGCTGAGGGCGAGTCGAGTTGGTAGACACGTGCAGTAGCAACCGTCAAGGGCGGCCTTGGGCAATTGTCGAGTGCATGCAGGCCGATGCGTATGTGTGTGCTATTTCAGACCCTACACTCTTATATGCAATGATAACTTTGTAACGCACTTGTATGTATACATTTTTTTTCTTTATACGCATGGACAGTTTTTACATGTTCCCCAAACACCAAAGGTTTGGAAATGCTGACTAACTATACTTATAACAGGGCTTAAGGCCTACTTGTACCTATCTCCTTGAGTGCAGTCGGAAGTGATGTATGTGATATGAATTTGGTGGTCGTAGCTTCGGTGGGCGGGATATGTTGGGCAACTATGCTTATAAGAGGGTTTAAAGTGTACTTGTCTCTACCACGATGTTTGTCATCGGAGGTGATGCCTATGATATGAATTTGGTGACTATAACTTCTGTAAGTGGAAAATGGCAGACAACTATGCTTATACGAAGGACTAAGGTGTACTTGACCCTGCGGTCCTTTTCGTCTTCGGAAATGATGTCTATGTTATGAATTTGGTGACTGTATCTTAAACAGTTCAGAAATAACAGTCAACTATGCTTATAAGTGGGCATGAGGTATACTTGACCCAGACGCCCTGCTTGTTGCCGGGTGTGCTACCTATGATATGAATTTGGTAGTTATAGCTTCAGCGGATGGATGGGAAATATCAGTGAACTATGCTTATAAGAAGTGATATGGTGTAATTGAATCTGCAGTCCTGTTTGATGTCGGAAGCGACGCATATGATTTAAATTTGATGTATATGGCTTCAGCACATGATAAATGGTTGTTCGCTATGCTTATAAAAGGGCTTGGAGCGTACTTAACCCTACCATCCTGTTTGTTGTTGGTGGTTAAACATATGCTATGCATTTGGCGACTTTAGCTTCGGTTGATGGGAAATAGTGGTTGGTTATGCTTATAAGAGGTTTTAAATTATAATTGACCTTATAACCCTATTCTTCATTGGAGGTGATGTTTATGATATGAATTTCGTGCCTATTGTTTCGGTGGTTGGTAAATGATTGGAAACTATGCATATAAGAGGGCTTAGTGTGTGCTTCGTCCTACCAGCCTGTTCACCATTGTAGGTGATTAATATCATATGAATA
The DNA here is from genome assembly GCA_002778355.1 of Clitarchus hookeri. Taxonomy (NCBI): domain Eukaryota; kingdom Metazoa; phylum Arthropoda; class Insecta; order Phasmatodea; family Phasmatidae; genus Clitarchus; species Clitarchus hookeri. Next base: position 486,165 of record NQII01000054.1, on the reverse strand, counting down.
TATTGACTGTAGCCTCGGTGGGCGAGAGATGGTGGGCAATTATGCTTACAAGTGGGTTTAAGGCGTGCTTAACCCTGAGGCCCTATTCTACACTGGAGGTGATGTGTATGTTATGATTTGGGTTGCCGTAACTTAAAAAGTTCGGAAATGACAGCCAACTTTGCTTATAAGCGGACTTAAGGCATACTTGACACTGCGGTCCTTTTCGATTTCGGGGGGTGAGACCTACGTTATGAATTTGGTGGCTGTATCTTAAACAGTTCGGAAATTACAGCCAACTATGCTTATAATTGGACTTAAAGTTTACTTGACCCTGCGGTCATTTTCGTCGTCGGGGGTGCTGCCAATGTTATGAATTTGGTGGCTGTATCTTAAACAGTTCGGAAATTACAGCTAACTATGCTTATAATTGGGCTTAAAGTTTAATTGACCCTGCGGTCATTTTGGTCGTAGGGGGTGCTGCCAATGTTATGAATTTGGTGGCTGTATCTTAAACAGTTCAGAAATTACAGCCAACTATGCTTATAATTGGGCTTAGGCCATACTTGATCCTGCGGTCATTTTCGTCACCGGAGGTGATACCTATGATGCGAATTNTTATGAATTTGGTGGCTGTATCTTAAACAGTTCGGAAATTACAGCCAACTATGCTTATAATTGGGCTTAAAGTTTAATTGACCCTGCGGTCATTTTGGTCGTAGGGGGTGCTGCCAATGTTATGAATTTGGTGGCTGTATCTTAAACAGTTCAGAAATTACAGCCAACTATTNAGTTTAATTGACCCTGCGGTCATTTTGGTCGTAGGGGGTGCTGCCAATGTTATGAATTTGGTGGCTGTATCTTAAACAGTTCAGAAATTACAGCCAACTATTCTTATAATTGGGCTTAGGCCATACTTGATCCTGCGGTCATTTTCGTCACCGGAGGTGATACCTATGATGCGAATTTGGTGACTGTAGTTTCGGCGGATGAGAAATGGTGGTAACTATGCTTATTGGATGGCCCAAGGTATCCTTGGCCTCACCACTCTGCTAGTCTAGCAGACACGAATGGTAGTTTTGTTGTGGGAATCTAAGATGGCTGGGGATGAACGCAAGTTTATGGGGTGATTGACGTGTGCGAGATTAGCATAAGTGCGATTAGTATATGTACAATTAGCATATATGTGTGTGTGATTTGTATAGGTGTCCTTTGCATATGCGTACTCGGCATAGGTCGTAGATTATATGCTTGAAACAAGGTATTGCATGAAGTTGCATGGCAGGGTAATGAACTCGAACATTCTTCAGGCAAAATGGATGGTGTTGACATGGAATGGAGAGCGTGAAGTGCTTGTTAGTGATTGCGCAATCCGGCTGGCATTTGCTCAATTTCCATCGGGTTCCGCCGGATTGTGCAAGTGTCAGTTTCATTGCAGAAAATAATTTTTTTGCGGGAAATTTGAGGGCAAAAGGAAAGTCATGAGCGAAAGGGGGACATTTTAGGCGTTTTTGAGGGGAAAAAGGCTATTTTTGAGGGGAAAATGAAATTTCAAGGGAAATTCTGGTCCTCTGCCAGATGCCATATGGTACCTGGGCTCCTACACCCCACACCTCTGTTCTAGCTCTATCATTACATATATATTAATAACCATAAATAAAATATAAAATATCTACTTAACTAAGTAAAATATTTGTCTTTTATTATTCACGTAGCTTAAAATCTTAACAATAAGTGTCTTCTTTGGAACACTGCGCTCCTAGGGGTAGAACATTTCCCTATGCCAAATTCTTCTATAAGAAAACTCGTTTTGTTCCTAACCTGAGTAGAATTAACCTTAAATGAGATCACTACTCGGAATCCGAGTGAGTAGGAGATGTGGTGTGGGATTACTTTTCGAAATAGCGACCTTCCCACATTCGACGCCTTTTCAGCTGCGCACTAGTGTCTCAAACACAAGCTGCAGACATTTTTCNGACCTTATTATGATATTCTGTGTAAAATTGTGGCTGTTAGCATTCGCGTCCTGGTGCACACTGAACTTCTAATCCCCTAAACGTTTCCTTAGAAGTACATGGGCCCCGAGACAGCTTTTTTTATTTTCCCCGCGTTCGAGCCACATCGATACGGGCGACAATAGCACGCGCGCCCCGCGTCCCATCGCTCATACGCGCAAGGAGCTGAACCGGCATGCAGTGCTTAAGTCTTCGCGCTTTCCTGTGAATGTTAGATCTCTAACAGTGGTACTTTATTATACGCGATGAAAGTCCGCGGATGTAACGATCGTACGGTTTTCTTTTCTCGGGAACTGCGCAGGCAAGCTCTAAGAAGGTTTTTTTCTCTTACAATTCTCACAATTTTTTTTAATACGCTTGACATGATAAAAACAAAACAGCACGGGCTTAGAGAATTGTTTTTTTTTTTTTTTTTTTTTTTTNCGCGCTTTCCTGTGAATGTTAGATCTCTAACAGTGGTACTTTATTATACGCGATGAAAGTCCGCGGATGTAACGATTGTACGGTTTTCTTTTCTCGGGAACTGCGCAGGCAAGCTCTAAGAAGGTTTTTTTCTCTTACAATTCTCACAATTTTTTTTAATACGCTTGACATGATAAAAACAAAACAGCACGGGCTTAGAGAATAGTTTTTTTTTTTTTATACAATTTCTAGCAAAAAGCCGCTTCCCCAGGATATTTATTTTCCGTGATACCCGTAAACGCGCAAAGAACAAATGTACAAAAAATCGTAGAGTGCGAGGCGTGGGCTGCGTGGAGGATGTAGTGGTATTGACACTTCCCACAACTTCTCTGTAAAGTTTCCATGACCTGTCGTGTCACACGTCCTGTCAGACAAGAAAATGTATGGAAAAACCAAGCCAACACAATTAAACGAGATAAAAAATAACAACACTTTATTTGTGCTGAAATAAGAAAGGGAACTAAAAATATAACTATGACTATAAAAAATATGGCGTATCATCCCGCCAAGTTACCCTCACATATGCTTTGCAAATTGAATAATTTTCTAATTCTAGACGCTGAAGATTGTAATACATTATCACAACCGACAAAGTATTAATTAATTTTTTTTTCTAAAAAATTGTACAGCTAATTTAAATACATAAACTGGTGTTGTAAATAAGTGACGAACACTGTTTTCTTGTGTTTCTCCAAGAACAAAACGCTGAAAAAAAATTAAGTAAACATGAAACAACACGAAGAAAGAGCCACGACGATTTCAGTTTTCTGGTGCATATAATGGTTACGTCTATAATGGTCTACACGCCGTGATTTGTGCACCAATCACCAGCATAGCTATCGTTGTTTAATTTTGTGTAATTTTTCTTTTAATTTTAATTTGTTGTTTATATTTCTTTGAAATATCATTATTGAATATGTACGACGAAGTTTCTATTATCCAGACATTTGATTTTAGAATTCTCTGAAGAAGTAAATAATTATTTTAAATCTGTTTCGTAAAATTATACTGGTAAAACACTTTCTCTTCTTGTTGTTTANCTGAAGAAGTAAATAATTATTTTAAATCTGTTTCGTAAAATTATACTGGTAAAACACTTTCTCTTCTTGTTGTTTACATTTTTCTTTGTTTCAATTTGGTAGACAATAAGCCTAATTCAATTAAATTATGAATTTATATATCATACGCTGAGATATCAATATAAAAGACAATCTCAAAGGAAATAAAACTACNCTGAAGAAGTAAATAATTATTTTAAATCTGTTTCGTAAAATTATACTGGTAAAACACTTTCTCTTCTTGTTGTTTAGATTTTTCTTTGTTTCAATTTGGTAGACAATAAGCCTAATACAATTAAATTATGAATTTATATATCATACGCTGAGATATCAATATAAAAGACAATCTCAAAGGAAATAAAACTACAGCAGTCTAAACAATGCTATTCGTATCAAAATTTAAAAACACTGAATATACGTGAGCACAATAAACTAATAACAACAGACGTTAACTAAAACTGGAATCAAAACAAAGGCTGATTAATTAAAGTATTTTCATAGTGTGTAGGAGTACCCATCGTAAAGCCTAAAATAGAATAGCCTAAGACGTAGGCAAACGTATGTTGACCCTATCTCTTCCTGGGAATTTAATAAAGTGATTAATTTTCTAAGGCTATGTTCCTTGTAGGATACACTACTATTAGGCTTAAGCCTGTAGGTAAAACGCTTTGTAGGATAAACATTTATAAGGGAATTTATGGAAGATTTTATATGCCTAATGCCAAAACGGCTTTCAGGCTAAATACCTTTAGGTGAAACTGGGAACTTGTGAACACTCGTAAAATTTCAGACGAAATTCCTTTGAGTGGGCAAAGCACTGGTTGGTATTTTATAAAATGGCGATCCTTTTAAAACTTTAGGTGAAACGTCTTTTAGTTGACAGAAGCGCCTTTGGCCTAGACGCCTGAGAGTTAAAACAATTTTAGACCAAACTACTGTTAGACAAAACAATTCTAAACTGCCCTTATAGATGAACCGTCTTAATGCGAAATACCCGTTAGGCTACTCGGCGTTGGCTAAAAGACTTTCCGCCAAACGATTTTTAAGACTAAATAGGAAAAAGCATTGTGATTCGATTTTTAACTTTTAAGGTAGCGAAACTAAATAGTACTTTGCAAGAGTGCCCCAACAATCAACACCACAGAGGTTCAGTGCATAGTTGGTGGTAACTTTTCTTATAGCCTTTCATTCTCGTCGATGATAAACGTGGCCTTGAAAACGAGTAATTATAACAGTTATAGAGGAACGTCTATGTTACATTGCGCCCGAAAGAAATGCAGAGAACGACAAATTGTAAAAGACTCGTAATTGTGCCCAGAAAAAAAAAATTAATTGCTATTCTGAGAAACAAGGGATTTATTTCTTTCCACGCAGGCTACTACGGCTGTTAATTTTCGGGCGCCAGTACTACCCACCCGCCTTCTTTTACAACGGGTTTTGTGAAAAAAATCAAAAAAATCGGGGTAACAGTTTTATTTGGTACCGCTCCCCGAGAATATTTTCTTTTGTGCGGTTCCTTGAACACGGCATTTGTTACCACCCTTGCCTACCTGGTTCTCGTACAACGCAACAGCGTGGGTGAAATACACGTTTTCTATACTCAACGTCTTGTTCCCAGTACGTTTATCAACAGGCCGTTCAAGACAAACTGAGCTCTTTTGAATATCCTACTTAACATCTACTTGTATGCACAATGTACATTCTTCCACCGTTTGTAAAATTAAGGTTACTTCTACTACATATTGGGAAGATCAATGTTAAAAGATCGGCAAAGGGAAAATTTTCGCCACTAGGTAAGCGCTAGTGTCGGAAGCGTACCAGATTTTCATAATTTTCTCTATTTTTTGCGTTAAAAAACATTATAATTGCAATAATCATAAATCAAATAAAAATAACTAAGCAACTAAGTAAAATCTTTCTCTTTTATAATTCATGTAGCGTAAAATTTAAATTAAAAGTTACCCTTTGGAACACTGCGCAACTAACGGCGGAAATTGTCCTTACGTTAAATTGTCCCATAAGAAATCTTGTATTGTCCCTAACCTGAGTTGAGTAAACCTTAGTAAAATTAACTTTACTGTGGACGTTATCTCTTTATTCATGCGTCGCGTCGGTCAAGCCAAACTGTAAAACTATTAGAAAAGCAAATATTTTACAAATCTTGTTACACTTCTTCCATTAAAAAAAAAACTAGAAAGTAAAACAAATTATTTTAGTATTCTCAAATGTTTATCTAGCACTTTTAATTCAACGTTAAGACATGGAACTACTTTCCCTTCATCGTTGTCAACTTCACCGAGCGCTCAAAAGTGCTCATTTAACCGGTAACAGTATATAAGATAATATCACACACGTTAGGCGACCTGGCACTGGAAAACTAAGAGAAATTTTAGGATAATGGTGGGTTTGGAAAACTATAAGATGTTAGCGATTAATTGCGCAATTACCAAAGTCCTTCTTAGGATCTACTTTACCGCCAATTTGTATATTTCAATCATACGTTAAGGTAGCATTGCCATGCACTCTATATTTGAATCAGTGACATTCAATCACCGGAATTATTCCTATCGGAACCAGTTAACGAACTGTTACCCGCCAGCGAATCAGTGGAATGCACTATGGTTTTAACACCAGGACGTTGTTATTTACTAGGAATATGTAACAATTACTCTTAACAGTGACTAAAAACAGTCATTTCCCCCAGATTCCAGTGGAGCAGTTCCAAAAGATCTGCCACATTCACTTATTTTGAGTAGTTTTAATAATTCCGATTTTAAAGTGTTGAATTGATAATTTTATTCCTGCGTCAATGAAGCGAAATAGCGAAAAAATTTATGGCTGCAAATATGGCACTAACACGCCAGCCAGTTCTTACTGCTAAGTGCATAAAACAAACAGAAGCTAAATGCATCTCCTACATAGCTTCCAGCATAACTGGGGGTATGCCAGTAAGTATATGCGATAAAATACGCATACAGCAAGGAGCGAGAAGATTATCCAAAGGCCCATTTCAAAAGTTGTCACTTAACAGAGGACAATTTATAATCCATATCAATAGTTGACGAAAATAGAACGACCGCCTATATGACATTTTCACGAACTTTAAGAGTGGGTCTGAACTAAAAAATGTATTAACTTTCATTAAGTAATTTATTAATTTAATTTTTTCGTCTACGGGTTTAGTTAGCAGTAAACTCAGTGGCAAAAAACAGTACCTAGAAAATAATTACATGCTAATCACCCCACCAGTAAAGTATATATGTTAAATATTTGAAAAGTGTAAACTACAATTTCTCAGTCAGTGTGTTTAGCCATGTTTTTTAAAATGGGCAGAGGTCTTAATAAAATAAAATATTTAATAGTAATTTCCTAATTTATTTACAAACACTACAATAAAAATACTCTCGACTTAGTAACTCACAATAAATGGATATCACCTGCTATTTCAATTAATATTTACATACTCGTTCGCGACCTCACAGAAATAACTGCAATCAAATAACTAAAATCAGTCCCAATNTCGACTTAGTAACTCACAATAAATGGATATCACCTGCTATTTTCAATTAATATTTACATACTCGTTCGCGACCTCACAGAAATAACTGCAATCAAATAACTAAAATCAGTCCCAANTTTTCAATTAATATTTACATACTCGTTCGCGACCTCACAGAAATAACTGCAATCAAATAACTAAAATCAGTCCCAATAAAGGGTATATAAAAAACTGTTTAATTTTAGAAAAAAACTGTATATATTTGACAGTTTGAATATTTACAAAAAAGTTTGTATCACGTGTTCATACAGATCCACCTTAATTCTGTCAACATTCGAATAGTCCGGAATGTTCCAGACAGCTTCGAGCACCCCCCTGCACAGCAGCACTCTACTCATCGTATATAACGCCCTCTCGTTCGTCCACACCATATACACACTCGTCTGCCGTTGCCTCGCCCCCTCCGTCGTCATCCGTCCTCTCCGCTGATGTCCCTTGCTGCAACAGACTTCACCCAACTGACGTACATCAGCCAGATGGTTACCACAAAACTGCCAATTCTCAGACTGCGAGGAAATTTATAATGTCGTCGGCCCTGGCCTAGAAACTTCTTTACATGTCGGTTGCCCCGAGGAAGGAGATTACTAGAAATTTCATTCAATAGCCCGTCGCTATGGGGGGATGGTGACACCAGTCCAGGCAACTTAACGGCGGGCAGGTAGTGGTGACTGATCTCCCCCATCATGATGGTAATTCCTGCGCGAGCGCACATGGCCTTGGCGAGGGGGCGGGGAGCAAGCGTTTAGGCGTTTTGGTGTGATAAAATACTAAATGATATGCTCTATCAAATATAGAGAATGGTCTATAACCCTGAAGCGAAGATATACATTACAACAATTCATTACAGATGTTATACAACGTATCAACACGTCTTATTTAAAGAAAAATATCCGTGCCCATTCACTTTCATTTCGGGCACCCTCTGCTTCGGAAGGAGCAACGAATACACTTCCCAACCATCTGCCCCCCCCCCCCCCNCCAGCTGTTACTCCACTTTGTGTACGTGGGGGCCACGGTGGTGTACTGGTTAGACTACTCACCTCCCATCAAGGCGAACCTGGTTCGATTCCCGGCGGGGTCGCCCAGGATTTTCGCATGTGGGAATCATGCCGGACGATGCCGCTGGTCGGCGAGTTTTCTCGGGTATCTCACATCGCTTCACCCTCATCGGCTCTCAAGACCTAGATGTTAAGAGCCGCCCAAAACTCTTCACTCACTCACTTGTGCACGCCAATCACGGAGTTCTCTACTGTAGTAATTGAGTCCTGAAAGGAGCGGTGAGGACATGCTCAAGTATAGTCACGACTACGGCTACCAATAACAAAAGACAACCTGTACGTGTTTACATGGGGCATTGGCGACCATTCCGTACTCAGATTATTTCGCTGGGAAACACTGGCCCTTAAAAGGGACCTTAGAACGTAAATTAACGCAATGGACGTTAATCCCATTTTACAACGGAAGCCGGCAAAAAAAAAAAAGGCAGGACAATTTTGCAGAATTGTTTTTACTAACAATGAGAACAAATATTTCACCACAGTGATGTATTTCTGCCTAGCTCTTTCTGACGCCGTAAATGATATGAGAAATAAATGAACGAATATTACAAAATAGTTTCTCAGAAAACTGGTAAAAATTATCATCTAAGATTGACTTTTTCAGAGTATCTAAGTTAGCTATGTTGGTTTCCATAAATTGTTAGAAATTTATACGGACTTAGAATTAAATTATGACCCTCCGACGTCTAAGTATCATTTGACTTGACTGTTTCGATGGGGAGGTGCCTCCTAAGTAACGTATAATTTTTCAATTGTAAACCCAGCCTTACTCCTCGAGGCCATCCCAGCCCTAAAGGTATGTCAAGGTCGAATGAAAATTCCTGTACCCCTTTCCATCCCTTTGTGATCTGTGGCGTGCCAAGGAAAGGAGGAAGGGGAGGACTCATGAGCTGTGTGTACTCTGGGAAAACAAGGAGGTTAGACAAGCCGTGAAGAATGCCAGGAGGGGTTGTTGGGGGTGCAGCCTGCAGGTAACAATGACAAGGCAGGCAGGGCGAGGCTCCCTCTCCATCAACCTTCTGGCGGTACGACGTTCCTGCAGGGGAGGGTCAGATATGATAATACGACCTACTTTGCAGCATTACAAGCGCTGGAGGAGGTAAAAAGGTCTCTCTCCTTGAAAGTACCCCCACCCCACGGCCTGTAATCGCCTCATCTCACTGGCCTCACCCCCAGGCCAGGGTGCTGCCTCGCCTTCAAACAGCCCCCTCACTCTGGTTAAAATCCTCTCTTTGCCATTGTTCGCCGGCAACAGGACTTATTGATGGTCGCACCTCGTCTCAGGGATAGGCATCGCAACTTCGCGGCGGGGGTGAAAAAAACAGCTTAGCGAAGTTACCTGAAACACGGCGAGAAGGGAGGAGATACATCAACATGACAGAAATTGATCTTCGTATCTTGGGGATCTGGTCCCATCAACAATACGTCGTTAACAGTACCCTGCAGTTGGCCTCTGTGAAACTGCTATCTTCCAGTGTCCCAAGGAATTTAACCCCCAAGTTCATGCTCCTTTTCAATTATTCTCTACCGAACACCATACTTAAAAGTGTATCGCTACCACAAAATACTTAAGCCTTCCACTTACCTGGAGCTCTTTTCCGCGTTTGAAGCCAGGAGGCGCAGGGGCGATAAGGGTGAAAATGCCACGGGCATCAAACGCGCCATCACCGCTAAGCGCAATGCTCTGAAATGTCGTGCAGTGTTCTCGTCGCACCGCGTGTGCCAATGGGACTTTCAGTGGTGGTCTAACTATTTAATTGGTAGAAAGTCTTTAGGTAGGTTTAATGCAATGGCAAGTGAAGAGATTTGGGCAGCTCTTAACATCGGGGTCTTGAGATCCGAGTTTAATGCAGGACCCATGAGTAGTTTTATACGTATCTGACGCGTATATTCTGAGATACAGCGCTTTGAAAAATCCGTTTTTAGATTTTTTTTTTTTGGAGTGTTACGAAATTGTTTTTCTAATGCGCGTGACGTCTTGAAAGCACTCAACAACCCTTCAGCATTTTGAAAGCACATTTAATAGTTCCGTTGAAAAAATGTGTATCTCGNGCTTCTTTTTTTTTGGAGTGTTACGAAATTGTTTTTCTAATGCGCTAAGTCTTGAAAGCACTCAACAACCCTTCAGCATTTTGAAAGCACATTTAATAGTTCCGTTGAAAAAATGTGTATCTCGGACACACCGCAGCGCAGTTCAAGCACCTGGTAGGCGGGCGCCTTAAGTATACACAAATAAAACAGCCCCTTATACCACGAGCTTCAGCTACACACGCCAGCAAAATGGTGCAACTCCATTTGCCAATCGGCGCCTGGTAACCTATTGCCCAGGCGGCAACCGAGTCAACAGGCAGTACTATCTTTCGAGTGAATTTCCCATATTTCATTCAGTAATAATAACCAGGGCCTATGACTAAGCGACGCGGAAATAATTCTCTGTTAAGTACTTTGAATTTCTGTAGTTTCGCTTAAATACGGTTCCCATAACCATAACAACTAATAACAAGAGAAAACCTACACAAGTTGTCCGTATACAACATTAACATTGAATAACACATTGATGGATATACTGGATTTTCGCAAAGAGATTTCGTTGCCAGCTATAAATCAAAGCACTTAAGCTGACAGCCACTTTCGTGATCGGGTGATCTTAATTGTTCCATAGCTTACGCGTCTGCCCGTCAAAGAAAGAGGAAAATTTCGGCGTAACCTTACTCAGACTGGCACAGTCAACCTAGAAAATNGCTTACGTGTCTGTCCGTCAAAGAAAGAGGAAAATTTCGGCGTAACCTTACTCAGACTGGCACAGTCAACCTAGAAAATGTATACTCACAAACAAACGCGACCTATAACCACAGAAAAACTCCAGGCATCCACGAATGCTACATAAGTCTATCCTGCACGCTTATCTTTTCGTGGTAATCCGGTGTTCCTACACATTGAACTATAAAATNTTCGTTGCCAGCTATAAATCAAAGCACTTAAGCTGACAGCCACTTTCGTGATCGGGTGATCTTAATTGTTCCATAGTTTACGCGTCTGCCCGTCAAAGAAAGAGGAAAATTTCGGCGTAACCTTACTCAGACTGGCACAGTCAACCTAGAAAATGTATACTCACAAACAAACGCGACCTATAACCACAGAAAAACTCCAGGCATCCACAAATGCTACATAAGTCTATCCTGCACGCTTATCTTTTCGTGGTAATCCGGTGTTCCTACACATTGAACTATAAAATNAAATGCTACATAAGTCTATCCTGCACGCTTATCTTTTCGTGGTAATCCGGTGTTCCTACACATTGAACTATAAAATTATTTCGCGAAAAACCACTAGCTCTTCCAAAAACCAAACGAAACCTGCAGGCGAACTTACCGTGAAGTCATGTGCCTTTTCGTGATAAATCTGACATTTCCGCGTTATGGACAAGGAACACGACATGCCAAAGAAAAAAAAAGTTTTTTTTTGTCACTTGTTTTATCGGAACGTGGGTGGCCGGGCCGAACAGAAGACAGACAGCGGTAACAGGGTACGCAAACTCAGCTCAAGTATTTTACAGGGTTGGCAAAACCCAGCTCGTTTTCAAATTATAACGCAAAAATATTACGTTCTTAAAGTTTTTGGCTACCAAAAAATTNTTGGCAAAACCCAGCTCGTTTTCAAATTATAACGCAAAAATATTACGTTCTTAAAGTTTTTGGCTACCAAAAAATTTAACATTTAATTATTTCCTAAATCCGCTATTTTTGTACGGCAACAGGGTGCCCTGCCTGTCAAATAAGTGTCGTGCNTAACATTTAATTATTTCCTAAATCCGCTATTTTTGTACGGCAACAGGGTGCCCTGCCTGTCAAATAAGTGTCGTGCGAGAACTGTAAAACTGTCTCCCTGGCTGCACATGGCACGCACGTAGTTCAGTTTTCGCTGTTGCAATTTGTGAGCGATTCCAGACGTCGATCTATGTCTCGTCATCGCTCTACAGTTGTTACGGCACATGTCTCCGCCCATTTGGGAGATAATACAAAAAGTAAAAAAAAATGTAATGACAAATAAAGGAAATACTTGCATTAGTACACGAAGTAAACTTGAGCTATGTAAACTATTTTGTTAATTTGTTTTCTACAGAGATGTGAATATATAGACTTTAAGCGTAACATGCTTCTCAGAATTTTTTTTTTTCAAACTCTTTCGAACAATTTATTGTCGAAATCGTACTTTCGTTAGTTTTATTACACACAAATATAAATCAACACAAACACGATTGCGAAAATATAACAAGGAATTTTCTTAGCTTACTTACAGCACACTTAACAAATTACATTTTACGAAAATTTAGGGACGGCCTCAGATCACAAATATGAAAACTTTCCTAGTTTTCAACAATTTTTAACACCGAGACTTTTATATTTTTATTTGTTTGATAACATACCTACGTGTTTCGAAGTAGCTCACGGTGATGTTTTTTTAAATATGTTATAAGATGTTTAATTTTTTTAGGTGTGATAGTATTTATTTGTATAACACAAAAACAATAAATTTGTGATTTTGACTCTTTACTATCCAAAAACCGTGAAATGGAAAATAATAACTTTCTGCGAAGGATATGACGAGTAATGACACCTGTTGAAAAGCCATTAAGAAAAAAAAAAAAAAAATTGCGTAGCCATAACTCCTTAGTTTATAGCATGAAAGTAAATTTAATTAGATTATTTTCATTATTTCTCTAATATTAATGTCGTATTTCAAATCACATATGTATTACTTTAATGTAATAAGTTTAATTTATGCTCGGGGGTTACGCCCATATGCGAATCTCGAGCAATGAATGGTCAGAAACGGAAGATAAATTAAAAACTGTACTCGTCCTCACTTGCCGACAGTAAGTCATCTGCCAATCAGTGCCTGCAGACGAACTGTCCAGACTGGGAACCTTCAACAGAACAAAATAGCCAGTCAGACGTGTATGGGCTCTTCCGCCATCTTCACACACTCATTCGACACAACTACAACCACACCAATAACAGTAAGGGTTGAAAACCTTCTGTAAAATGGTGCTTGTTACAACCAGGCATAACAATACCCATGACCACTGCCAACGCATAGCTGCGTAGCAAGTTGGTGAACTTTCAACATTATTGTGCAACAACTTCCGCGTAGGCAATCTGAATCCGCTCTTATTAATACACACGTCAAATTCACTTTAACAACTGTACATTTCCGGTTACGAAGCTACACATACATTAAGACCCAAATTATTATTTTTCTGTATTGTGTTTGTGTCTTTGGCTTACGGTCTGTGAAAATGGGAACTGCAACAGCTAAAATAATTATTCTGTATCCATTACGATTGTTTACTTATGAGAAGTATACATACAAAAAACAAGAAGTTACTAATAACTAATTAGCCTACTTTCCTCTACATAGGTGCAAATAAATTTTAGTGAAGTTCTTGCAAGCTTAGATGGTAGGTAGTCGTTGACGTCTCATTGACAGCAATATTATTAGAGATGAAACCAAAAACATGTGAAACAGTACAAAGAAAATTAAAATACACGAGTGACTTACCCGGGATTCGAATTCAGAAAAACTCATAAAATTAAGCTAGCCTGCAATCAACTGCACGCTATTCAGAAAATAAGTTATTTACATACTTAAAACATATAAATTAATATAGCATACCACAGTATAACTTCTTCGCCAAATTTGAAATAAATCGATTGATTGTTCCGAGATACGGCATAAAAACTGTATTATTTCATGTGGGACTAGCTTACAAAATGTCGGAGAAATGAGGCTTTGCATAGACAATTTTTTAGTTTCGTAGATAAAAAAATTTCAACCTGAAATGTTTATATGGGCGCCAGTTTGAAAATATGTGTGCCTGACCCCCCAAAATCTATCAGTTTACCTTGCCTGCCATACTGCTAATTGTTAGCCAAATTTTATAGAAATATTTTTTTTTCGGAGATTACATTACTTTATTTAGTCAAGTAATACTATTTTACAAAATGGTGGACAAAAAGCATTTTGTGTTCACAATTGACTGCTGTATTATATACAGCCATTATACAACATTTCATTGGAATTAATGATATGGTTTCAACGATATAGCATACAAAACTAAAATAGCTATATGGCTGCCATTTTGAAAATAAGTGTCTGACATACATTAAACATATCAGTTAACATTACCTACCGCAGTACTACTTGTTTGCCATATTTGTTAGGAATAAGCAAATTTTTTCCCGAGATATGACAAAAACAAAATGGAGGACAAAAGAGGTTCCATATAGACACATTTGATGTTTGTTTTACATACTCCCAGCATACAAAGTTAAGTTGGAATTGATTAAAGGTTTTCTAATATATAGTATCCTATGCTAAAATAGCTAGATAGCCGCAATTTTGAAAATAAGTATCTGACATACTTGACACATATTTGTACATATCAACTGCGGTAATACTACTTGATTACCAAATTTGATAGGAATCTGTTAATTGTTTCCCGAGAAATTACACAAAATCTTGATTAATTCATGCAGCACTATCTTACAAAATGGCGAAAAAGTGTTTGTTTTGTAGCTTATATGATGCGTGTCAGCGTAAAAAATTTGGTCGAAATTGGTTAAATCGTATTGAAGTTATACCAAATAAACCTAAAATATTTGTATGGCCGTTATTTTGAAAACAAGTGCCTAATAAATTTCACCTACTTATATTTACTTGGCCAATCAAAGTATTACTTACTTGCCAGATTTGAAGAAAATTGGTTGAGTAATTTTCGAGATATAACATAAAAACTTTATTTTCATGTGGCGCTATCTTCTAAGATGGTGGACAAAGTGATTTTTGTTTGGTTTATATGATGCTTGTTATAGATACTCTTAGCATACAAAATTTGGTTGAAAGTGGTCAAACGGAGTGTTATTAATACCAAATAAACGTAAAATATTTATATGGCCACCATTTTGAAAATATGTGTCTAATTAGGTTTAATTAATTACATTTACATGGCCAATCATAATATTACTTACATACCAAATTTGGCGAGAATAGGTTGAGCAATTTATGAGATATAATGTAAAAGCTTTATTTTTCATGTGGCGCTATCTTCCAAAATGGTGGACCAACCACATTATTCACCTTTGAATTGAATGCTTACGAGCTGTGCTGTCAGCATACATAATTTGGTTAAAATAGGTTGAATGGTTTCCGAGAGAGAGATAACATATCGCCGTCAATTTTAAAATGGGCGCCATTTCGAAAGTAAGTACCCGGCGTGGTTGGAAACTCTAAAATTCAGGTGTCCTTACTTAGTACTATATGTGCACCAAGTTTGGTGAAACTCTGTTCACGCGTTCAAAAATTGAAGGGGTTGGGGGACACATGTACAGTCGCACTCTCAGGCTCACACAAACACAGACAGGCAAGTGATCTCATAAGCCTTTCTTTCCTTCGGAGAGTAGGCTAAAAAAAAAAAAAAGGGNTTGAAATATAACAAGATGGCCAACTTACACAACAGAAAAAATGTCCGTTAAAAGTTTCAATAAGGAAGTGAAAACCTATTGGCCAACAAACGAAAACATCCGGTTTTGTTATGTTGACTGTAACACAAAATTTTTATTATGGCAAAGGTTGAGGGCATGGATATGGTTATGGTAATGGTTATTTAGATTTCCCGGTCTGTCATTTACGTGTAATACTTAGAAACCTGAAAAATTAGCTGTTTCATTTTGGAGCAAGCTAGAATTCAAAACCTCGTACGTTTGTATTGCTTATTCTATTGGCCCACACGTTAGCTTACACCTCCTGGACAACTCTGAGCCAATAACAAACACACAATAAAATGCAGACCGAATCATCGTCTTCCCCTTATACAACAAGCAACCAATGAACAGTGATAATTTCATTATTTTACATACGACAATGGAGTATAGCCTACAGGTCATTGAACTCGCGAATTTTTCAGGTCTCTAGTAATACGTAATGGTGACATATCTAGCTAGACTGCACACATAATTCGCTACGAACACAGGACGTGAGTAAATCACTTTCCAAGGTACCCGTTTAAACATTNACGTAATGGTGACGTATCTAGCTAGACTGCACACATAATTCGCTACGAACACAGGACGTGAGTAAATCACTTTCCAAGGTACCCGTTTAAACATTGCTACACCTTTACAAAATTATTATTGGGCGGAGTATTATTTTAAAACTCCGCGCAGAAGATGGTGAGAGGAGAATCGTGTACTTCCATTATAACAGATGCTGAAATCCTACTGGGAGAGTTAAGATTAGTTCACGATGAGAAACTAGTAAGTTTTAAAATGAAGGTTCATGGTCATGGTAGGGCCGCAGTGGTGTGATGATTAGACTACTCGCCTCCCACCCAGGTGAACCGGGTTCATTTCCCGGCAGGATTGCTCTCCCGGAAATTCGCATGTGGTAATCGTGCCGGACGATGCCGCTGGTCTGCGAGTTTTATCGGGGATCTCCCGTTTCCCCGTCCTTTCATTCCAGTGCTCCTCCATTCTTACCCCACTTCACCCTCATCGGCTCTCAAGACCTCGATACCCAAATATATCCACTCATTCACTCAAGGTCATCGTGTACGTGTCGTGTATGATCATGTTCGGCGTGTAGACGTGTACGAAATTATATTTTATTTTGCATTGTGTACATGAGGCCTTCAGCCAATATAATTTCAAGTGAAAAGAAGAATAAGAAGTAATCTATTGCATAATTTTTAAGGTCATATTTCTAAATAAAAACTTGCGCTTGGGCTTTTATTTTCTTACACTTATTTTTAAGATACGTCTAAATTGTGTTATATGCTGATAAATCACTATTTAACTAATTTCTTGTTAATTTCTAGTCGTGTGTGTTTGGTTGAACATAGAAGAATACATTCACTATGAACCACTCATTTTTGTACACACTTTGTATAAGGAAGTCTGCTCTGAAAGTACGGAAAGCACTCCAATTTTAAAAGAAATACACCACTGATTTAAGAGGATTCCAACCAATTTGGTGGTGGGAGGCAAAGAAAATCCTGTTTTTGGCGCATCTGTCACTCAGGATTTGAAAGGAGAGTACTCAGCTCAGCAAATACGCGGGGGATCACTGTAACTGTAAATGTAGGTTGAAAGAAAGGGTTTTGCGGAGGGAAGAAATAACGGAACTCAGGTACGAGGTCCGTAAAGCCATGTGGAGTGGCACAGGGGCACAGCATGCCTACACTTAGTGTCTGTCACTTTCAAGGCAGACAACAGGGCAGCAGAGTACGCTGTGCCTTGTAAGGGGGGGGGGGAGCAGAGGGCAGTGGGAGATTACAGATATACTCCATTCAAGGTTACTTCGAACTTTTCTGAAGACCTGGTAAAGTTTTGCTTTTAGGACAATAATATTTTGCATACAGAACTATTTCATACTAGGCATTACCAACACACCTATTTTCTCTGTCTTTATTCACGTTAGTTATAAATGCAGTATATTTTATAAATAAAATATAAGTAGACTAAAAATTAAATTAAACCAAAAATAAAGTACTTTTATGTTTACACGCGTATAAAAAGTCTTGTGATATATGCCATACCGAGGAAACAACCAAATACGCCATACATGGGTTTTTTTTT